>OY735198.1:9761446-9956446 GCA_963457665.1 Thysanoteuthis rhombus
TTTGGGAAATGGTTTAATAGAGGCCGAAATCGTAACGCTTTTCCAGCTAGGGGGTTGATGTTCGAGCCTGGGTAAAAGCCAGGATATCGAATACCTATATACCATGCAAGTTGGTCTTCTTCTTTTAAATGATCGGTGACAAACAATCTCCCAACATCCATTCACGCCTTTTTGGAGAAATGGTTTGTATAGTGCTTTGTCGAAAGGGTAAAAAAAAGGTCCAAGTACATAACGTCCACTGCAAATAGTCCAAAGACGTGAAACATGCAAAAAAGTCTACGGCAAAAAAGTTCAAAAGAATACATGTGTATGTGTATAAGTAGTATGCGTATGTATATATGTGCGTGTGTAGTACTTATGAGACATGTATATGCATGTATGGGTGTGTGTAGTATGTGTGTGACATGTTTGCATGTAGTGCTCTGGAGAAAGTGAGTGTTGTGCAAAATAAAAAGGTCCAAGGCAAATGTCTATTACAAATGGTCCAAATAGAGAACGACCAACACGCAACACGCAAAAAGGTCCAAAAGGATATATATATATATATATATATATATATATATATATATATATATATATATACACATATACATATATATATATATATATACATATATATATATGCATATATATATTTATATATATTTATATATACATATATATATATATATATATATGTAGAGAGAGAGAGAGAGAGAGAGAGGTGTGTATATATGTGCATGAACTACATGTATGACATGAATCCACATATATGGGTGTACGTAGAGCATGTATGACATGTGTCTGCATGTAGTGCCTTTGGGCATCTATTGTATGTCATTGTGTGTATGGTATGTATACACATTGGTGAATATGTATGTTTGTATGTGTATAGGCGTGTGTGTATGAGGCATGTACGCAAATAGTTTTTGTGTGCATGTTTGTATGTTAATACATGGCATGTATGTTTGTATGAACTCTCTGTATGGCATGACAACACATATGCTGCGTATGTATGTACACAGGATTGCGTACGTGGTATGAGCGTACGCATACATATATGGGGCATACTTGTGCAAAGTTGATATGTGTGTACGTGTTGTGTATGTGCAAATGTGTGTGTATGTGTATGAGTTTGCACTTGAGGCATATGTAAATGTGTGTATGTAGTAAGCGCTTGGCAGGTATTGCCTGTGTATGTGTATATACAAGCGTACATGACTTTTGTGTACGAGTGTTTAAATGTAGCAGTTGTGTGCATATGAGAATGCATCATGTATGCATATAGAACGCGTGTATATAGTATGTGTTTATGAGTGTATGTATGTATATACTATTTATGCATGATGAGGTATGTGTATGAATTCTCTAAGTGTATATGTGTATATGTGTACGTGTGTGCGTATAGATTGTCGATTTCTTTCTTTATCAACTTTATTATACTGTATCCTGTCAATTTGTATCTGCTGAGTATGAAAAGTCACAGCCCAAGTCGTGAAGCTGTGTATTCAGCATCTGACAAGAAAATTATATGCATATGTGCACTTGATAATCCATAGTACAGTCGGAAAGTAGACACCGATGTTACAGATTGACAAGATAAAATGTTAGAAACCTAAAGGAATTCGGCTCTCAACGATATATAAGTTGACAGGATACATTGTTAGGAAGCTAAACGTATCTTCTTTCCAATGATATGTGTCACACAATAAAAATCGGAGATGCAATGTATAATACAATATCCGATGTATGATTGGTTTGTTCGATTGAGAGCTTGATACATTCAACATTAAACTTCAAGCTGATCAAGAGTATGGCCTCAAATATAATGGAGTAAGGATTCGCTACACAGACGCGTTTATATTTTGCCCTATTTGGGCTTCTTCAAGCGAAAGCAAGATTTGCCTGAAGGAGTCCAAACAGAGTAGAAATATAAACGTGTTTTTGTTGCCAATCTTTGCTCCATTATATATATATATATATATATATATATATATATATATATATATATATATATATATATATATATATATATATATATGTGTTCTACTCTAAAATAGCCTGATCAACTGAGTGTATCCTAGATCTGAACCGCACTAACAGATACTCAACATATTTTTTTTGTGCCGGAATGGAGTCAATTCTGTGTTTGCATCTTAATTGTAATTATTTTTCTGAATTACTCTGGTCGGAATTGTGTGGGAAATGTCTTCATTTGTCTCTCTACATTGTTTACTTGAAAAATTATAGAATTTTCTCTTTTTTTTTTTGTTTTTGTTTTCGGACAGAGGTCTTCCCCAGGATTCACCACACCTCTCCGTCATGGGCGTCGCAGATCAAATATTTTCTGAACCTGTTCAGTTCGTTTCGCCATCTTGTATTCTGTTGGCCTCGGTTCTGCATTTGATCTTTGAGGATCCATGTTATGAGTCGTGATGTCCATCGGTTGTCTGCTGTTCTTGGATCATGACCAGCCTATTGCTAATTGAGTTTTTTTCTGATAATATCTATTATAACTGAATTCTTTGGGTCAGAATGATGGAAGAATGTGTTTATTTGTCCCTGTTTGTTGTTTATTTAACAAGTTACACGATTTTCTATCTTTTCAGTGCTAGGGCACAGAACTGCACTTGGTGTCATACATGCTTAAAATAAACCAAATGGGACATTATTTCACCCTCAGCACAGAAAGAATCATAAAATATACACGTCAAGGAGAAAACAAGCAGCGATAGAAGAGTTGGCGGAAAAATAAGATTCGGGTGGGACCCCTTGAATAAACTTTTTCGACTTCACTATAAGTATCATCACCAGTTTTTAACGTCCATCGTTAAACACAGACCTTTCCAAGGATTCACCACACTTCTTTATCGTGGGCGTCACAGAACCAGTGCTTTCAGAATTTGTCTAATTCGTCTTGTATTCTGCGGACCTCGATCTATGCTGTAAGTTATGATTTTCATCGGTTGTGTGCGATTCTTGTAACTTGACCAGCTTATTAACATCTGAGTTTTCTAATGGATTCTGTCATATCTTGGACTCCTGTTTTCTTCTTGACATACTGTGTGTGATCTCTCCATGTGAGTTTGAGCATGATTCTTTCATGTGCACGTTGCATAGTTTTCAGTTTACAGTTAAGTTCTCTCGGTTAGGTTCCATGTTTTAGCCGATGTTCTTATCTCAAAGCAGGCTGAGAAGAGTTTGGGTGAGCTGGTATCACTTTTTCTTACTCTTTTCGGAACTTGAAAGGGCTCGGGGGCTTTATGTAGACAGATAAAGGAGCTGCAGTGACTGTATATCTGTTGCAGTACTCTGACGTATATAAGGTCTTCATCTCGTAGTGATACCTTCATGATCCTGGGAATTTCCACTGAGTTGAAAGCCTTCTTGAAGTCGATAAATGCTACAGCGAGTGGCTTTTTGTATTCTGTTGTTTTTTTCTTTTAGCCGATTTATTGAATGCGGATTGTCCATTGTCGAATAGCTTCATCTAAAGCCTGCAGGCTTGCTGGAATTTATCTAGTGCTTGTGTGATTTGTTTGGTGATGATTCTCGTGAAAAGTTTGTAGCTGAAGTTAAGTTGGCTTATGGGTCTGTAGTTGCTGAGGTCTTTCGGGTTTCCTTTTCTATACAAAATCTCAGCGTTCCAATTTTCCGGGGCTTTAGTTTGTTTAAAGCATAAGTTGAATAAAATAGCTAGTTTCCTTATGATGATCTTACTAGTTTTTTTCTAGATCAATAGTGATGTTAAGTGGCCGATGGGGCAATTCTTTTTTTTGCTTCACCTCCCAAGGGGTTTCTTCTGCGGAATCGTCGAACAAAATTGCCTGCACCTCGCGTATCCTGTTCGTTGTTTTGTAATCCTTGTCTTCAGGAGTAGATTTTTGGAAGATTTCTTGGGCACGCTCGACATTCCTCTGTCTGTTGTTAAGACTCCATTTTCCTCAAGTATGTTAGTTATCTGTTTGCATCCTGTACTAAGAGCTTCGCTGATAGCTTTGAAGCCCCGACCTTTTCTGATTGTTGTTTCTATGATTGCTGACATGTCTCCTATCTTCTCATTGTTTCCTTTCGATTCTTTCATTTAGTTCGGTCTTTTCAATTTTCTCTCTTGTTGTTATGGGTGACTCGAGGTTTCTGCGTTTTTCCATGAGATTCCTGGTCTCATCTGAGATTTTGTTGATAGTTTGTGTGCTCTTGGTCTAAATATAGTGGCAACTTCTATTAGAGAGGCTGTTATTTTGTTTTTGAGTTAGTTGATGTTTATGTCGTTTTCTTATTCAGTGAGAATTTTACATCTATTTTTTTAGTTCGAGCTTGAAGAATCGAGTGCATTCTTTTTGTATGTTTTGTGGTTGCAGTTTTATGTGGGACATTTGCTTGCGTTCCTTGTTGGTATTTACTAGCATTTTACATCTTTACACCATTCTGTGGTCGCTTCCTAGGTTGACTTTATTTAGGACTTGAATGTCCGTAAGGATACAATCTATTTCGATATTTGTTTCGTGGTTGGGCCTTTTCCAAGTCCATCTACTATTGAGTCCCTTCTAGAAACAGGTATTCATGATTTCGAACTCATTAGCCGTTCCAAAATTAATGAGATCTTAACTGCTCTCGTTCCGTACTTTGTATCCGAACTCGCCGACGCACTGTTCATTTGTCGTCTCTGTGCGTAGAAGTATCCCATGATGGCATTGAGGTGTCCACTGGTATATTGAAGTAGAGACATCAAGTCGCCATAGAAATTGTCTATTTCCTCTGGGGTTGATTGCAATAGGAGAGTGATGATTTGGGGGGTTTGTTTAGATAGAACGCATCACACCCTGCCAAGGTAAGTGATGTGGCTAAGCCTTTTGGGACGGATGACTCAGCAGAAATGGATGTTTTCCTGGTGTGGTGTTGTTTGATTAGTTGCTGTTGGAGCACATCACCCCCATCCAAAGCAAGTGATGTGGCTGAGACTTTTGGAACCGATGACCCAGCAGGAAGAACAGGTATAATTTTCATTGTACGAATCATGGGAAATGTAGGGCCATGCCCTTACACGCTGGACAATGACGATGTGCCAGTGATTTGTTGTTTTTGTCTTTATGGTCACTACCCCCGGGAATTGGGGAGGGGGTCACATTATCGTGGCTCAGGATAGATTTTCTCCTTTTTCGAGGTACACGTTAGTTGCATTATTACAATCAAATTAAATATAGAATTAGCCTTCTGATCTATTTTGATGTGTGTTTCAGAGAGAGAAAAAAGGGAAGAGAGAAAAAAGCAAGACGAGTAGATAGAAAGAGAATGCTACCCGCAGAATTTAAGGTCAAATTTTAAGAAAAACGAAAGGTTGTTTTGTGTTTTTTCCTCTACTTTTTCTTCTTTCTTTTTGTCTAAATACGACGAAACAAAAGATAGTACATTTCTTCTTGTTGAAAAAAAATCACCAGTCCAACCAAACAAAGTCCTAGTCTGATTCAGATAAGTGCTGCTTTTTTTTCTTAACTCTTCACTGAATTTTTACCAAGATTTGACTGTGGGTATAAAAGACAACAAAGATAAAGAAAAACAAAACAAAATAGAACCAATGAAACTCGGTTAGGTTTCGGTGCAGAATTGTGGCTGACAGATTTGTCAAACAGATAATACTACTGGTAGTATCACAATTATAGCATAGTGAATATTGGTACCCCCTCACTTTTGGATAGTTCGATTGACGCCATTTCGCTTTCATGAAAGACCTACTTTTGTAAATGTTACCCAAGCTATTCGAAATGGCGTAAAGCGAAGGAACCATTACCATAAGATAACCTTGTTATGTCTTTTTGTCGCAATGTCAACGATTCAAGTCCGATGTCTTCTTTGCTTCGAGAGGAAAGTTTGAAATTTGACGGTATGTTTGACTACGTAACCTCGCGCATTTATCTATCGATCAGATTTTGTAGGCGCTCAACACATCCGAATAAGCTTCTCTAAACCAACGAGCTATTTCAAAATTAAAGTCATTCCCATCATATCCTCGTACACCGACCTACCCCAAGATCCACCAGACCTCTCTATCATGTGCGATGCGGAGCCAATACTCTCTGAACTACACTATTTCATTTTCTACCGGTTACAGTTTCGCATATGATCTCTGGGGATCGACATTGTGAGTTGCGAAGTCCAGTGGTTGTCTGACATTCTTGCAACATGCCCAGCCCATTGCCATTTAAGTTTTCTGATGGATTTTATGATATAACTCTGACTCTTGTTTTGTCACCTTATATACTGTGCTGTCTTGTGATCTCCACGTATGATGTCGAGCATGATTCTCTCCCGTTCACCTTGCACGGTTTTAATCATTGCAGCATTGACGATCGTATCGAAAATCTCATGCAATGCTCGAATATGTCCCCTGCATAAATTATTGGTAATTGCCACTGTACGCCATTTCAGTTTACGAAAGATTACGAAGGAACTTTGTTCTTTGGATAGCCATGGGAAACCCTGTCGGGTAAATAGTTCGCGACCTCCTCCAGCAAACCAATACAAAGGTTGCCTCACACTTGTTATCACGTGCCAGCCTAAGGTAAGTGAGTAAATACCTCTATGCTAGAGACTAGAATTTAAGAGAAATCGATAAAGGGGAATAAGTCAACTTCTAAAAGATGAAGGGTTTCCAATAAGTATTTATATTTGCCGAATAATCATCTTTTCTTTTTCTTTTTTTTTTTTTGATAAAGTATTGATTTTAGTAAATGGGAAAAAAATGTTGCAAAGTAATTCTCACAGGCTTAGGGAAGACGGTGAAATTCTGAAAGAAAGTTAAAAGATCGTAGGTTAAAGAAGAGGTAAAGAAAGAACTTGAAGGGTTTTTTTTTAGGCAGTATTGAGAAGTTCAAAGAAAATTGGAAAATGACTTTTAAGAACTTTAAAGAGAAAAAAAACAACCAAGAAAAAGGTAAGTAATCTGGAAGACTTATATTTTAAAAAATGTTAAAATTCAAAATCAAAAGAACATAATAATAATAATAATAATAATAATAATAATAATAATAATAATAATAATAAATGAAAAAAAAAGTACAGGTCTGGTTAGTCACTCAATAGAAAACCGTCGCATGAATAACGTCTTTTGGCAGTATGCCGTTTTCGGGATGGCCTATTAATAAAAATTGAAGAAATAAAATTGGGCGCATTTTGTTGGGCAGTGATCACTAGAAAAATCTGAATTAAAAAGAAAAAAAAGAACGAGCGTGAATGCTACGGGACACAAATTAAAGGATTAGCTTTGCATAAACTTACATTGCAAATTGAACTATCATTAAAAATCTATTTGAGGAGTTTAAAACACAAAAAGCTTTTTTTTTTGTCTAGGCATAATGAGGAGTAATTTTTCATCCCTTCAGCTCTATTGCCGTGGCCTGTACTCGCTATACATGCCATGCATATATAACCCGACAGTCAGACCAATTTTAAAAAAAAACAAATAACAGAAGAAAACTATGTTGACAGTTTTGGTGACAGGCTTGACTGACAGTGTTTAATATCATCATCAGCAGCAAAGCAGTAGTAGTTGTTTGAACTTGAGAAAAAAAACACGTATACATATCTGAGGGGAAACCATCATTGCAGGGTGCAGTGTATCTCGCTTCGTTTCTTTGGAGGAATAAAAAATCTTTTTCGCACTTTTCAAGTTGAAGTTATCGCTCATCCCGAAGAATGCATTAAGATGAAAGGCGTACATAAACATATACCCTCGGGTGCTCAGCTGTGTATATTGACTTTGGTGAGTAGTAACGCTTACTGAGACAAACATATATTTGCTTATGTAGATACATAAGGAAAATCAAATAAATATCTTATGATAAGTACATACAGATGCCCACACCATTAAATAAACATATGCCTACATATATTTAAAGAAGAATATACACGTCTCCCAAGACACGGAAACATATATATCATATTATATAACAACATATACGGAACGGAAAATGAAAAAAAATACCCACACATATATGTATATAAACATGCGTACATTCCCAAACCAATGCAAACAAATCGCACTCACATATTTACATGCCTATCATGGGCGTCCGTTGCTACTTTTCCGGGATGGGGCGGGGGGCAAGGGATATATTTCCTGGAGGGAGAGGGCAATAGGATATAGTTCCAGGGGTAGGGAGAGAAGAGATATATTCGTAATATATATCATCATCATCATCATCATCATCATCATCATCACCAGTCTTTTAACGTCCGTCGTTGGACATAGACCTTCCCCAGGATTCGCCACAATTCTCTATCATGGGCATCGCAGAGCCAGTATTTCCTGAATCTGTCTAGTTCATCTCTCCATCTTGTGTTCTGTCGGCCTTGGTTTCTTATGTGATCACTGGGGATCCATGTTGTGAGACGTGATGTTTATCCGTTGTCTTTCATTCTTGCAACATGGCCTACCCATCGCCATTTGAGTTTTTCATTAGTTTCTATGATGTATCGGACACCCGTTTTTTTCCTTATATACTGTGCTGTCTTGTGATCTCTGTCCATGTAAAGTTGAGCATGATTCTCTCATGCGCACGTTGCATACTTCTCAATTTGCAGGTCTGTCTCTTGGTTAGGTTCCATGTTTCACCTCCATCTTTATGGCAACTCTAACAAGCGGAGAATAATATAGCTGAGCATCACAGACTCAGCAACCAAAGGACCAAGGCTGTGATTCGCAGATATTTGGTGTAGGATTTGGTCTAGTCTTCCTCTAAGATATCACAGAGTGGGGTCATTAACATCACGAAATTGCGTGGATATACCACAATTCAGTAGTATTACCGAAACACAACTTCAATTTTATGAAATCTCAATAAAATATCTTTGAATCGCTTCCAAGCAATTACTTTCACTTTTTACTAAAAATATATTTGCTGGGAATTTTTTTTTCGGGCTTTGAAAAACATGTCATCTAATTAATAATGTTAATGCAGCACACGTGTTTCTGAAACGTGGTTATCTTGAAAGAACGGTGTTTCACTAACAGATAAATACGTGCTTTTAAAAAAATTGGAAATTATTTCAATCTTAAAAAAATATCAGGGTTTAAGATATTACCTGGTTTCTGGAGACCAAGTTTACGATGCTTAACTGTACGATTTTTTTTATATAGGTACATTTTACAATATATATATATATATATATATATATATATATATATATATATATATATATATATATAAAAAATTGCGTTATGTTATATAGAAAGTCTTATTTGAAATTAACTCCCGTCGTTACACGGTTGATATATCACTTGGCGTAGACAACGTAAATAAAATAAACAATTAAAGAGAAATGGGGCTGTTGCAGGCAATGTGTATATAAATCTCTCTCTCTCTCTCTCTCTCTCTCTCTCTCTCTCTATATATATATATATATATATATATATATATATATATATATATATATATATAGAGAGAGAGAGAGAGAGAGAGAGAGAGATAGTAAGTGTAAATACAAATATCTATTATTCATTCATATCTGTAATGATACTTTCGCTCGGTCGCTTCGTCAAATCAAGAATGGTTACAATGATGATCCCAGACCAAGATAACCAGAGGGTAAGGAAGGGAGATAATTATCCATTCTTGGTCTGACGAAGACATCCAGCTAAATAATTACCACAAATATGAATAAATACTTTATATTCGTATTTGCACTTGGTTTCTAGATTGTCTTTTCTTCACTATATATATGTATATATATATATATATATATATATATATATATATATATATATATATATATATATATATATATATATATGTGTGTATGTATGTGTATATATATATATATATATATATATATAGCATACATTATATGAATACACAGTTGGTGACAGAATTATTCGTCCCCCTCCCCCATAATTATGAATAAAGCTGACATACCTAAAATCTTCGCAGAATGGATTTAAATGAATATGCAGTTATGCCCACAACAAAATTTAATTCTATGTCAAACAATACAAAACACCGAAAAAAAAACAAACATCAAACTCACTTTTAAGACAGGACAAAATCATTGGTCTACTTCAAGGATCAAAAACGTGTAACATTTATTCTTGGTTATTGCCCTTCAATCGTTTTGATAGTTCCTTACAAGATCACTTCTCACACTGACAGCCATATCACTCCATTCTTACATTGCAAATGCTTTCAGTATCTCCAGATATGAAGCATTTCTATCTAGTACTTTTTTTCTCTCTAATAGCCCCATGAATCATCAATTGGCTTCTGGTCAGGACTGTGTGTACGATATGCCAATACTTAAATTTTGATCTCATTTAAGTATATTGTAACAAATCGTGCCGTGTGTGTTTCGGGTCATTGTCTTGTTGGAATATCCAATGACGCCTTAAAGATAGCTTACAGGCACTTCGTTTTATACTATTTTTTTTATAATACCCAAATACCGCTCTTTATCTATGATACCCTGTACTCTCAATAATTCTCCTGATTCAGAAGTAGGAAAACATCCAAAGGCATCATGTTTTCGCCACTGAGCTTAATTGTAGGGAGAGTACGTTCTTGCTTGTGAATTCCGTACTATTTGTTTCAGACTTATCGAGAGTTCATGTAACCGAATAATTCTAGTAAAACAGAGTTACAATATTGACATTCTAGATGGCTTCTCGCATAAGTTAATTTGATTTTTAGAAGATTAGCCTTTAGCTAAGGAGTTTTCTTTTGACGACAAGCTCGAAGTCCTGCACGACAAGGCATCTCGTGACTTATCATCCGTGCTGTCTTTAAATCATTGACAATATCCTTTGACGTTAAGTGAGTATTCTCCGAGACATCTCAAACAATTTTCATTTCCATTCTCTCAGAAATTAACCGTTTTCAGCCTATCCTCAACTAATTCTCAACAAAATGAGCCTTATTGTACTTCTTCATAACGTCCCGAATGATAATCTAAGAACATTTAAACGCTTGGAAAGTGCTATATATTCACCACTTTGCTTGTATGTATGAACTATCTTCATTCAGAGCTTCAAGTTCAGTCGTCCTGGCCATGGTTGTAGGACGATTGAATTATCGCCATTCGTGGCACTCATATATTGTCTTATTCAGAACCTTCTAGATATCAGGTCAATGCTTTTCCTGTTCAAAGGGTGCTTGCATTAAATCCCAAATATAGGGGAAAAAAATCAAAATTACCATAAGGCAGAATTATTCCATAGTTTCTATAAGGGATGAATTATTTTGGACTGCGCCGATTTTCAGAAAAGTCCATTACCATGAATATAATAAAGCAAACGTGAAAAAAAAATCACTAATTGTTCAAAACTTGATACAAAATAAACTATCTCTGACAAGTTCAGAAAGTACTTGCAAATATTCACATTTCCTTCGAAAATATACAAATATTCAATGGAGGCGAATAATTCTGACACCAACTGATTATATAATTTATTTTTTGTCAAGATCAAAATGATAACAAGTAGATATTGGAAAGAGTGTCGCCTTATCTTGAATAGACGTGTTCCTTAGACTTGAGAAGAATTAGAATACTAAGAAAAATATTTATTTAATCTATTTCTAAATATATATATGTATACATGCACACACACACACGCACACATACATATATATATATATATATATATATATATATATATATATATATATATATATATATATATATATATATATATATATATATATATATATATATATATATGTGTGTGTGTGTGTAAACTCTTCTATTGTAACGCTGGGAAAGAACAGATGTTTGGTCAACTTTTATAAATATTTTTTATGTATAGTGTAACGTGAGTTACTTTAAATTTGATTTGTTTCAATTTGTTGTCTCATGACTGTTCATGATATGATTTTAAGTTATTGTTTCTTGTAATTCAGTTTTATCTGTAATTCTATTTTTCATCGTGGAGTCCGTCGGCTTTTTTTTCCATAGCTCTGTTTTGGAAACACTCTGATAGATAGTAAATTATGACATATTCGTAACCCCCTCCCCCAAGAAAAAAACATATCGTTTAATTCGGGTATACTGTCCGTCTTATCCTGCGTAAAGCAGGGATCAAATATCGGTCTCTAGGTCTGGTGCTGAGGTTTCAATCCCGCCAAGCGGAACTGGAGTGGATATCGAGTCTATATCTACACTGAACGGTCGTAATACGACGAAACAGCTGTTTCTCGTGACATAACTTGATTTTAGTCTTGTCATTGTTATCTGTCAATGTTGTTACATTAGAAAATAAAGTAAAAACTCAACTGAATGAGTCTGCTCTTAAAGATTGAAAACATTAAAAAAACACTCTTTTAACTATTCCTTAGCATATATACATGCGAAACCAATAGATATTCATATATATTATGTAATGCTTTTCAGGTAAGCAAAACAACAAAGATGCTTTGATATATGAAAGAGAATTCTGATGATGTTGCTACACAGGATACGGTGCAGCTTGTTACCCTTATAGATGGTTATCATCATCATCATCATCATCATCAATCTTTTAACGTCCGTCATTGGGCATAGACCTTCCCAAGGATTCGCCACAATTCTGTATCATGGGCGTTGCGAAGCCAGTATTTCCTGAATCTGTCCGGTTCATCTCTCCATCTTTTGTTCTGTCGGCCTCATTTTATTATGTGATCTCTGGGGATCCATGTTGTGATACGTGATGTTCTTCGGTTGTCTTTCATTCTTTCAACATGGCCTGCCCATTGCCATTTGAGTTTTTGAATAGTTTCTTCGATATCATGGACACCCGTTTTCTTCCTTATATACTACACTGTCTTATGATCTCTCCATGTAAGGTTGAGTATGATTCTCTCATGTGCACGTTGCAAATGGTATCCTGTGGTAAAAACAGTTGTACATTGTTGTGAACCTTTCTGCCTCCTCCACAGGCATCTGAGGCCCCTAAAATTTCGCCCTTTAGCATGTACCCTTCGTCTGAGGTGAGCAGCAAAGACTAAGATTTCGTCTGCAGAAGGGTTCCGATTCTGGGTTCTTGTCAGCCACAGCCATTTTGATTTTCGATTTCAGTTGCCATAATTATCTCCCTTGTGGCTACCTTTTCTTGATTGGCTTCCAAACTGATTTTTAGTAAGAAATATTGCAGCGATGTTATTGGGAAGCTACGGCTGCCAACTTCAATGGTGCATAATGCTATAAACCATCCGTTAACAATAGCCTACTCGATTAAATCCTGATACTTAGTCTTCTCCAGCACACATCGTCTTCAACTTTCTAATCTGTTTGGTCAAAAGTCAAATTGAAAACATTTGATAATAAAAATTTGATTTAAAAAAATAATCTTTTTATGTATACAGATAATACGAATTGATTTTGATAAGAGGGGGGGAGTATGGTGAAAAATTGTACAAAAAAAAACATTAAATATTTATAAGCAAAGATTGTCATAATCAATTAGAAGCTGGTTGAACACCTCCCAATGTACTCATTCAAAAATAACCACACACGCCCACAATAACCGACCAGTCAATAACACCAAATCATAACCTTTCAAAAAAGGCTACCATTCTTCAACGAATTTTCATGCAAGCCTCTTTAAACACTGTTCATGCCCTTTAATGTTAATCTTTGGAATAAATAAATCAAATTACGCATTCTTCACGATTTTATAGTGCTTGACGTTTGTCACTCGCTCGCTGTGACAGCGTAAAACGTCTTTACTTGAAATAAACGGATATTTGGAATATTGTTTCACTTGAAATAACCATTTCATGAAGTCGATAGGCGAAACACATTGGTACAATGAATTTTAATTCGCATACAGTTATTGTTTTTTTTCCTTATTTTCAACTCAATTCATACTCTCTGATACATTGTTTCCATAAAAACTGATTATTTATATATATTTATACATATATTATATAAATCATCCACAGACAGCTGTTTCGATGTATTACATCTCATCAGTATGGCTATAGACATTCCATTATCCCATTCAGTACCGCGAGGTAGAATTGGAACCTTCACTAGAGACCCAAAGGCCGATATCCTACCTGTGGACTACGGAACTGGACGGCTACTTACGCTAAATTTAAGCGATATATCTATTTGCATAGAAATTCCTCATCTGCAGTGCTTTGTGTGTGTGTGTGTGTGTGTGTGTGTGTGTGTGTGTAAGATTTGGGAAGTTTGACTGTGGGTGTAATTTTTTTTTCCTTTTTGTTGCGAATGGTATGGTTTATGGTTAGGGTAATGTCGTTAGGTGATATTGATTTTCCAGGGATATTAGAGCGACGTGAAAAATAAATAGCCTCACTTGTAATACATCATCCGTTCACCAATTCAATACTGATAACTCTAATACCACCCTACAAGGTTTAATCTTCAACGTACGCACCCACACATACACACTCTCTCTCTTTCTCACTCCGTCTCTCTCTTTCTCCCTGTTTTCACTACTATAATCTCCATCTAGTGTGGCTTTTCCTTACTTCTTACTTATGTCTTACATTTATTGGACTCTAGTTGCGAAATACTAGTGTGTGTGTATATATATATATATATGTGTGTGTGATATATATATATATATATATATATATATATGTGTGTGTGTGTGTGTGTGTGTATGTGTGTCATCCACTGGCAGCTGTTTCGTTGTATTACAACTCTTACAACTATCCATTATTCCATCCTGTACTACGAGGTAGGATCAAAACCTTCGCTTCAGACCCAAGCAGAACTGGACGGTCAGTAAGGTTGAATTTATGTGATGTATTTGCTCATGCATATATTCCCCATCCACCAGAGTGCTCTATTCCTACATTGAAAGAGCATTGCATAAGCTTATAATGAACATATCTCATATATATATATATATATATATATATATATATATATATATATATATGGCTGCTGCAGGAATTACTTGACGAAATGAGTAGAAAGTACGTTCTGCATACCACTTCGAAAATACAGGTACGCCTTTCATAATGCAGTTGATTCATTCAGAACTATACTATTCAAGATTTTATAATAATTCATGTAATTTTCTTCAGCTTGTACTCGAAAGTGACACGGTCAAAGACATTCAAATCCTAGATAAAGTCAACATAGGAACTGACCACGGATTGGTAAGATGTAAAATTCTGGTACACGCTAACAAAGAATGCAGAAAATGTCCCACATCAAACTGCAACCACTAAACACACCAAAAGAACACATTCGATCCTTCAAGCTCGACCGAAAAACAGACATAAAATTCTTACTAAACAGGAGGACAACGATACCAGCATCAACGAACTCATCAACAAAGTAACAGCCTTCCTGACAGAAACCAACACTATATTCAAACCAAGGAACACACGAACCCTTAGTAGAATCTCAGATAAAACCAGGAATCTCATGGAAAAATGCAGAAACACCAACCCACAGACAACAACAAGAGAGGAAACTGAAGAGGCCGAAGTGGATAAAACAATAGAAAAAAAAGAAACAAAGAGAAGACAGATGATACACGACAGCAATCATAGAAACAACTCTTGAAGAAAGCCCAGGGCTTCAAATCTATAACCGAGGCTCTCTGTACAGGACGGAAACAAATAACCAGCATACTCGAGGTAAATGGAGACCTAACAATAGACAGAGACAGAAATGTCAAACATGCTCAAGAATTCTGCCAAAAACTTTACCCCTCAAGAAAAGTACTACAAAACAACGAGTAGGATATACAAAACGCAAGCCATCAATCCAAGGATTAACTAGAAATTGCACAAATGGAGTTGGGGCCGGGCATCAAACAAACAAACAAAGACCCCTGGACAAGATAACATCACCATCGACCTACTCCAAAAGGATAGTAAGATCATCACCAGGAAACTAACTATTCTATTCAACTTATACCTTAAACAAAGTAAAGCCCCGGAAGATCGGAACCCTACAATCATAATGTTTTTTATATACAAAAGGAAACCCGAAAGACCTCATCAACTACAGACCCGTAAGCCTAATCAACTGCATCTATAAACTTTTCACAAAAATCAACCAAATCACAAAAGCACTAGATGAAAACAAGCCTGGCTTCAGAAGAAGCTGCTAAACAATTGACCACCTGCATTTGATGAATCACATAAGTCTTTTTTAAAAGGCAGCAGAATGCAAAAGGCATTCGCTGTAGTATTTATCGACTTCAAAATGGCCTTCGACTGTGTGGAAATTCCTATGGCACTATATACGTCAAAGTAATTCAATATACATACAGTCACAGCAGCTCCTTCATCAGACTACTTAAGGACGCTGAGCCCTTCCAGCTCCAAAAAAGGGGAAGGCAAGGTGATACTAGCTCTCACAAACTCTTCACAATTTGCCAGGAAATGATATTCAGAAACCTAAACTGGGAAAATGAAGGAATCAAAGTAGACGGTAAATATCTGAACAATCTCAGATTTGCAGACGGCATCGCCCTTCTTGCAGACAACCTACATGACCTCCAACTAATGCTAGATGAGCTTAATGAAAAAGCAAGGAAGTCGGTGTACACATGAACTCCGGCAAAATAAAAATCATGTAGTACGATCACGTCAGGGACAAGAACACAGTGATCAAAATCGAAGACACAGTACTGGAGAAAGTACACCACTACATCAACCTAGGACTACAAATCTCCATGAATTCCCCAAAAGAAGAAGGAATCAAGTCAAGAATCACACTAAGATGGCAGAGTAATCTCAACCTTAAAAAGAAAAAGATCCCGTTAGTCGTATAAAGAAGGGTGGATTTTCAAATATCGTTTTTGTCATTTCCTTTGGTGCTGCAAATCTGATTAACTGGTTTTGCCTTCAGAATTGAGGATCCATCGCAGTTTGAACTTCTCTAACTCTGCGATCAGAGGAAATATACGTTCGATTCATTTATGCTGTCAAACAAAAATTGCCCTATTAATATAAATATTTCGCTTTTCTTCCAGAAAGAAACAATATAGTTAATCGTCAAATCTAATCACTTCTTATATATACTTGTATATTTCACTTTTCGCAAGATCCTTTTACAGCCGTTCACTTTTACAAAAGAGTCACATTAGTACTATTCTAACCCTATCCAAAATGGCGTTAAGCCGAGAACCAATTGCCGTTATTCGCATGAAATAACTTAGTGCTCCAAAATAAAATAAAAAATGGGCTATGATCTTCAGCAAAGGTCATGTTAGAAATAAGAACGCAACAATCAAAATTGAGGATCCAGAAATGGAGAAAGAAGGCCATTGTATCTACCTAGGATAACGAATCTCGCTGAAATACTTGAAAGAAGAAGAAATCAAGCGAAGAATCACTCCAGGATGGAAAGCCTCTGGCAGAACAAACTCAACCTTCAAAAACAAGAGGATCCCATTAATCCTAAAGAGAGGGGTATACGACTAATGAATCCTCCCGGTAGACACTTAGGGAGCTGAAACATAGAGCCCAACCAAGAGACAGACCCTCAAACTGAGAACCGTGCAACGTGCACATGTAGGAATCATGCTCAACCTCACATGGAGAGATTACAAGACAGTACAATATATCAGGAAGATAACATGAGTCCGAGGCATCATAGAATCCATTGATAAACTTAAAATGCTATGTGCTGGTTATGTTGAAGGAATGGCAGACAACTGATGAACATCATGATTGACAACATGGATCCCTAGTGATTACATGCACAACCAAGGCCGGCATAATATAAGATGGAGAAACGGACTTGACAAATTCTGAAAGTATTGGCTCTGCAACACCCACGATAGAGATGTGTTGTGAATCCTGCTGAAGGTCTATGTCCAACGATGGACATTAAAAGACTGATGATGATGATGATGATGATGATACACAACTATACTTTAATACCGATACCTGTGCAAATCCTAACTCCAATATTCAAGATATATCCGCTTATTGTTTTAAAGGTAATATTGTGACAATAGTGCATAAAAGACCAAGAGCTATCCCCATTGAATTATTGCACTGCAAATCTACTGGAACAAATTCAACCCAGTATGAAATCGTACATGAATTTTTTTTTCAAATTGATTTTTATTAAAATCAAATTGTTATTGCTTCAGTTTTATTGAAATAATTTTTTGTCTTTCGTGGGAATTGTTTTCTTTTTTTCTCGAGTATGTTAAAAATGGAGTCTTTCAGGGAATATAACTCTCAGTCTTTCACACATATAACTCACTAGACCCCACTAATACGAGAGTACCGTTTTCTATTTTTACCATACGCCTCTCAACGATGACCTTATGTCAGACTAAGCTTCACTGTGGAATAACTGAAAGTATATTACGAACCTTGCATACAAACAACCAAGTGTGTAGAACATACCAGCGTCCATACAATCTGTTGTTGATTATTCTTGTTAGATTCTTTGGAAATAAGTCTGGTTTTACGATCGTTGTCAATTTACTGCTTACAAGAAAAGCTCCACTCAGCACAGGAATGCGTGCTCTTCCGATCAGTCTTTATCTATTTTCCCTTCTGTCATTTTCTTTTTTTTTTTTACACATTGAAGAGAACTCTAAGTGACAGCGAAATAAAAAGTGTTTCCTGCTGTCAAGAATACGGATTAAGACTGAAGAACGTCGCACAATTTTTAGAACTCTCACACACAATACACATGTGTGTGTACGTGTGTTGGGCAAAATATACTTTTACGTTTACACATATGAATATATATATATATATATATATGTATATACTACTACATTGAATCGATGAAATTGCCTAATCGACGAAGTTTATTTATTTTTCGTTTTTAAAAAAGAAGTTTGATTTTACTTTGATTAAATAAACTCGTGATCGGAAAAAATAATTGTTTTATATCTTTGCTTTAATTAAATGAACTTTTTATCAAATTAAATCGTATTTGTTCTTTTGTGGAAGAGTTAAATTCTTTGCATATTTGGCGATCTCACCGATTCGATGTAGCATATATATATATATATATATATATATATATATATATATATATATATATATATATATATGTATATATATATATATATATATATATATATATATATATAAGACATCACTAATATGTTTAAATATATAACATGCACACACCCAAATACACATAAATAAATGCATGCATACACACGCAAACATACACACATAATTATACATATATATATATATATATATGTAAAAAAAACACCACAAATATGTTTGAATACATAACATGCACACACAAATATACACATATTTATACATGCACGCAAACACATGCATACACACATACACGCGCACACACACACACACTCACACACACACACATATATATATACATATATATATATATATATATATATATATATACATACATACATAAAACACTACAAATATATTTGTATAGATAACATGCTCACACCCAAATATACACATATTCATACATGCATGCGTACATACTCACACACAGATAAATACTTTTATGTGTGTGTGTGTGTGTGTGAATATATATATATATATATATATATATATGTGTGTGTGTGTGTGTATATATATGTATTATCGATGTATGTATCCGTTGTATCCATTTTTCTGGCTGGTCTCCCTTGCTGAGTTCTATCCCATGGAATGTCATGTAAAGCGTTAACCATGTCAGACCAGCATTCCGTGTGTCCATCCGAGGACGTTATTCGTAAAAACAAAGCTAAACGGTTTTAAACAAAACTCCAAAACAAAGAGCAAGAAGATTGGCAAACATGTTCTGCAGCTTGAATAGAAAATTCTTGAAGGTTTAAAACAAAAAAAGAAAAGACAACACCGGATTTGATGGCTTTGAAGAATTTCTCCATTCTTATGTCGCGCCTGGAGAAACAAAACATTGCTTTCTGGAATCGTTGTCTTCAACTCCGCTTGGCTTCGTTACAGTTTGGTACGTCAAGTTACGTTACCTTCCTTAAATGATTCTCTCAGATTCTGAGTTATTAAAAACCGTCAACAAAAACTGTCACAGTGTTTTGTTTTTCAGTTTTTGAGCTAGTCTGGCAGCCTATGAGTGCATGTATAACGCCTATGGACCACAGTAATAGAGCTAGGGTGTGAAAATTTCAACATTGAACCTTTATTATATATAGCAATTTTTTGAAAAAATGTTCGTCCCTATATAGGTTTTGAGTGAGTGGTCGATTTGCAATTCAAGTTTTTGCCAAGTTGATATCATGGTTCGTGCCTGGCTTGATTTTTTGAAAATTTTAAACCAAACACGAGAGGATTAAATCAATAATTGATCTCTCTTTTTCCAGTTTATTAATTGATCACCCCAACAATACAAGGCTTTGAAAAACTGATCCCATTGTTTGTATCCGGCTCATGTTTTTTTTTTCATTTCAGACTTTTTGATGCTCATCGCGTAACAAAATACGAGAGAAGTAACTTATCCAATGATCAACACCTTTTCCTAATTCATTAATTGATCATCCCCAACACGGGTCATGTGATGGTTTCTAGAGAGTGACAACCCAGACCTGCTTCATTTTTTTCTTTTTTTTGTCTTTGGCTACCCTTTCACACAGTTGAATGAACATTTTGACACTAAATCTGACTCTGTTTGACAGCGGCTCGTATTGAATTCAGGCGTTTCAACTCAATGTGCGGTCACATCAGGGGGCTTTCAACATTATCCAAACATTTTTCTCTCTTTGTTAGTTGTGTTTCCATGATTCTGTTCGTGTTGCTGAACAGGAATGCGTGTTGTCCCAATCAGTCTTTAACTTTCTTCTCCCTTAAACATTTTCTCTCTTTTTAAAAAAAGCAAAAACAAAAAACAGAAAACGAAAAAAAAAAAAAAAACAAAACAAAAAACAAAACAAAATGCACACATTGGAGAGAACTCTACCTGATGCCGAAACGAAAAAGAAAAAAGTATTTCCTCCCTGTCAAGAATTTGGTTTAGGGCCGAAGAACGTTACATAGTTCTTACTTGCTCACCAAACCTAAAACCAAATCCACTGATTTGGATCTGCTGGTTTAATTTCCATTGCTTCGCTTTTGAAGGGAGAAGCTTAATGTGATCAGTTTGGGACATGCCTTCTGATAGAGACGGATCCGGGTTCGATTCCCTATACAAAGCAAAGAGAGAGAGAAAATTTTAATTAGGAAAAGTTTTCTGGTGCACTCAGCGGTTAACTGAATACAGCCCGATCTTTGATTGGAATTGCTTCCTCCCTTTTTCGAACGGATAGAAGCGAGTGATACATACTTGTTCTGTTACAAGCCACAAATTGCGTTGATAAATTGAGAAATGAGGGTCGCAAAAGGCTCGAACCTGGATCCATCAGGATACCACCAATATGCGACTCTGCTCTTAACAACGGGAGAGACAAAAGAGAGGGAAAGTCTATTTCTCTCTCAGGGTTCGAAATCAGGGGGAATTTTTTAAAAATCTTTTGCACAGTCAAATCAGGGAGGAATTTTTCCCCCTTTCCCAGGATCAAAATCGGTTGAGGGGATTTGTTTCCCTTTGTAGGGATCAAAATCTAAGAAGTTCTCTTTCATTTCTAGAGATTAAAATTCAAATAGAACAAAGTTTTTTACCTTTATGAAATCTCTATAGAATATCGTCTCTTTTCCTGTGATTTTTTTGTTGAAGTCATCTTTCTTTGGGAAGCACTGGGCACCCTTGTTAGTCTATTATGCGTATAAATATTAGAACTGTTCAAGAATAAAGTTAAGATATCTATTTCATGATCAGGTAACACTGACTTCTATCTAAGTCACATGGACAACCGTTGGCTCGAATATTTTTTCTTGGAATGTCAATACATAATTTATATTGTAAAATCACTATCGTTTTTGCTTCATGTATCAATGATACAATAATTTCTATTCATGTTTGACTAAAATGAAAATTGAGTACGCTGTCTGTGATACAATCTTCAAATCGAAGTAAATATTGCTTGATCAGTTGCAGACTTTTTATATTTACTATATTGAGATTTTGTCATATTTCTGTATCCATATAACTCATAAATTCTTAGAATTATTGAAGAACTATGGTCCCCAAAGTGTGTGTTTGTGTTTCAGTGTGTTCTAGTGCTGCTGGCCATATCTTTTTGAAAAACTATCATTTTTAGATTTCCATTTGAGAACGCCAGTCATAAATAGTAATGATACTGACTACATATATGCTCTCATAGAATTTTTTTACGTGAATTGGAATACGGTTGTTCGATTATTGGCTGTGATAGCAAGCTTTGTTTAAAAAAAAAAACTAGTGATAAAATTGTTGTAATTTTGGTATGAGTTGAAAATATCACACAAAAATTTGAATTGAATTCCAAAGTGATAGTGTGGCCCGAATGAAGATGAAAAGATGTATAATGTGACCTGCTAGATCAAAGAAGTTGTTCATGTCTAATCAATGTTTGGGAAGTCGACTGATCGAGTGAACATACAATTAATAGTCGTGCTTTGTTCGTTACTGTTGAAATCCTGATAATGACGAAAAAGGCACGACAATCAAATCTAACTGGAGTCGGGGAGAACAATAATCGTGACAGTGTATAAGAATATTATGTGACATCATGATTTTGCAATGATGACATAGACAAAAAATTCAACCCGGGGCTGATATGTACGTATATTTATTGAGAAAGGATGTATATGATCCGGCTGAATAATTACAGATTGCGTAGTATTACACGGAAGTTTTTTTTGAAATGATATCCTGTCGTAACACGGTAAATGTATCACTTGTCCTTGACAATGCAAGTAGAATAAACAGATAAAGAGAATAGGGCTGCTACTAGAATCGAACCTGCAACCAATAGGGTAGCTGTTTCGACGTAGCGTTGCTCTTTTCATTGAGCTAAACAGCTACCGGTTATGCAAAGGCCGAAGAACTTTCACTCCTAATTCGACCGTGTAATGACGGAAGATTATTACAAATAAGAATTTCTATATAATATAACACAGCTTATATATATATATATATATATATATATATATATATATATATATATATATATATATATGTGTGTGTGTGTGTGTGTGTGTATATATATATATATATATATATAAATATATATATATATGTGTGTGTGTATGTGTGTGTATACATATATATATGTATATATATATATACAAATATATATATATATGTATATACATATATATATATATATATGTATATACATATATATATATATATATATATATATATATATATATATATATATATATATATATATATGACAAATAAGGAATGCAAGTCAAGTCAGTAGGAGGGTTGAAAAGTCATGCCAAAATACATGGAAGTTGTGCCAGTACCATGTATACTCTTGTGTGCCAATTTCGCGCCAGAAATGTTAAATCCCTGGCTGGGTTAAAAAGCCATATCTGTTCTTGGCATAGTTGAATGATTCTCTGGGGTGACACTATGTGATTTCCATATTCGAAATCGAATGGGGAGCCATCATATATGTATTTATGTATGTAAGTATGTCAATGATTGTGAAAGTGTTCAGTATCAACAGTCCCTCTATTTCTGCTCTATTTTATGATATTGAGCATTATCACCATTGATGAAGCAACATCTAAAAACAGTATATATATATATATATATATATATATATATATATATATATATATATATAGTCTAGAAACTAGAAAGCCTTACAGCTTTGAAAGGTAAACATTAAAAAAATTTTTCCGAAAATTTTTTTTGTGTCACTCTAGTCACCCATTTCCCAATATCTGTCAATGCAATTTATGTAATTTTTTTCGATGCTTTTTCCCTGTTTCCCCTATACTTCGTGGGTATAAATTGTCTCTGTTGGCATTATCAGTTGTTTACTATATATATATATATATATATATATATATTTATAATTGTTAAATATATATATATATATATATATATATATATAATTGTTGAATATATGAGAACACTCTTTTCCAAAGAATTAAGTCCTTTCAGCCAATTATTTCCAAATATCTGTAAATGTAATTTATGAAATTTATGTAATTTTTTGCGTTTTTATGTTTTATACAGGTTTTGATTTTATAGAACTATGCGTGAATTTTACTTATAGATATACACACACATATATATATATATATATATATATATATATATATATATATATATATATATATATACATGTATATATATATAAATTCCAGTTAGTTCTTTAAATCAAATTCTTCTGTAAAAAGTGTGTAAACCATGAAACAAGCGTATATCTCTCCAATTTTCTGTTATTATAATAATGTCCTGTTTTTGTTTAAAAACCAATCCAATACATCTAATAATGGAATAACACCGACAGAAATTACAAGGTCATTTATGTATAAATTGGCATTAAGAAGCCAAAAACTGTCCTATTAAATAATTCATTTTTGATAATTCAAGTAGCCCAATTCTAAATTGTCAAGTTTTGCCTCAAGTTATCTCAAGTTGTTCCAATGTGGGGTGATCAGACAATCTCTAAGAGTTTTTACGGCGTAATCTTTGTTGTAATATCATGAGATTAAGGTATTTCAACCAATGAGATAATCCAATGTTGATGAAAACAAGCAGACAAGTAAATAAACTGAAAATTTGCTTATAAATGGTTAGATGATCGCAGATGTGACCGAGAACTCTCCTTTATTTAGGATGTCGGTTGGAAATGAAATAGGAGATCAACGAAGGGATGAAGTTCCTTGAGCATCATCGTAATCATCATCATCAACTACCTGTTAATATCCGTTGTTAGAGATAGACCTTTCCCAAGGATCGCCACATTTCTCTATCCTCAGCATCGCTGCGACTATATACCCTGAACCTAACTCAATTGTTATGTCATCTGATTTTCTGTGTCGTTTCCATGTGAGATCAAGCACGTTTGTTTTTTCGCAGACGTTACATGATTCTTAGTTTCAGAGCTAATCTTTTGGTCAGGGTCGACGTTTAAGCTCCATAGATGATTATCGGGACGGGGTGCAGAAACCCTTTTCAGTATTAATGGGATTTTTTTTTGTTCTTGAATGTTGACCTTGGTCTACGGAAAACTTGTCAACCCAAGTTAAAGACGAAAACCATCTCGTTTCAGCATCGATAATAACAAAGAAAATCCCTGACTCTGACGATGACTTGATTATTTGCTGACTCCTGCAGTTAGTTGTAGCTCCTTACGTTTTCATGGGTAAATCCACATAATCCAGGTGTATATTCAATTCAAGTTGCCAGATTATGTGGTTTTTCACATCGTCGCGTGTAACATTCACGTGTTCTTCTGAACACACGATTTCAAACTTTTGTAGTCAAACTACACTGTTGAATATATTGCGCGTATATAAAAAGAATGAATCAATACTATTTATACAGTTGTTACATTTATATAAATCAACATTATAATTCTATTTCATGCGTGCTGTAGAAACTAAGATAATACGACTTGTGATGAATTTATACGCCCATAAGGCAATTACAAATAACGTGTGAACTATGCATTCTATTTTGAAATCAGACACTATAAGATTCTGAGCCAGATGTATGAGATTCTAAAACTATCATAACAACAGTATTAATTACTATTGGTAAATACCACAATTCGGGTTCTTTGTAAATATAAAGCTGTATAGTTATAAAGTTATGGATGGATAGAAAATGCTGGTGTTCTTTCATTTTAATTAGCACACCAGGCTGAAACACGTTTTGATGCTTTTGTGTAACAGATGCTCGAACCATCCGCTTATATGAAAAGGATTGCTCGGGAAATATGGATAAGCTGTCAGCACGCTTTTTTTAAATGTTGCAGTTTCATATTAATCATCGCTACCTACAACAAATCGATTCAATTGATATTGATGGGTTTAGGTTATTTGTGTATTCTGACGTTTATAGCTATGCATGCATCTATTCATGTAACTGTCTGGACTCTATCCTGCCCTTCCCATCCATATTATTAACTTCATATTTTGCACACACACACACACACACACACACACACACACACACACACACACACAAACGCACACACACACACACATCTCAATGTGTAGGGGGAATCTTTTTTTTTAAATTCCCAACCCCGAATAGGTTTTTAATGGAGGTTCTATGTGCAATGTAAGTTCATGTTTAATTGGTCATTAGATCTTCCCCGCTTGTTTTCTGAAAATTTAGACCCTTTTTATGATCACAGCCTAACAAAAGGCAAGAGCAGTTACCTAGTCGTTGATCATCTCTTTTTCCAACTTTTCAATTGGTTATCCGCTTACAAAACAAATATATGTGGTGATGATTGATAATTTCCCTTGGAATGCTAACTTAGATTCCTTTGCATTTATTAGATAACGCATAAAATATCCTTTTTTTGCATAGTCTAAATACAATAATTAATCTGTCCGTCTGCGCCTGTATAATAACCGTGATTACTCAAACACTGACCATCATATGTTCGTCAGATGTATTAGTTAGCAAACAAGACATCACCAAGTCGATATTGAAGTTGTTTTGGATCCTTGGTTCTCGAGACATCTATGGAAACTCTTTGAAATACGAATCTTTTATCTAAAATCAAAGATCTAAATTTTTGCATGGAATATCTGGATTGGCTGAAGAGAAATAACTGAAGTCATAGTTTTGTAAGAAGTTTATTCTCCGAACATGCATCTTTGCAACGAGCACTAGCTTTGTAGAGAGAAATGCCAGGGTGAAATATTTACTAATGCATTTGTATTTTTACAGGTTCAATGTAGAGAAATACTTTGCTATTATTAGACGTTTTTGTGCCCTTAGAAACAGCGATACTTTCAAATTAGGACATGATGCTACTCAATCTGCTGATAACGCGAGCAAAACAGTTAAAGTGAGTTCTATCACATTGCGAACTGTTTAGCGTTGCTTCAATAAGTTTTAGTCTAAAAATATAGGTATCAATAATAAATCCCGAAGAGGATCCCAGCCTGATTCTCATGAAGACAATCATCAATAGCAGTGACCAATCATCAAGCACTTTCTGTAGACTTTAAAACTTCTACAACGACGGTATCACGTAATCTTAAGGCAGTAGGGAAAGGTGTAACAGCTGGAGAAATGAGCATTCTGTGAACTGAATGAAATACTTCATGACAGTGTCAAACAATTCACCTCTCGATCGGCTGCACCTGATATGGATTCATGCAGCATTCCCCATATTCACTTGACATTTCTCAAACAGAATCTTTTCAATTGTTTTGAACTTGATATCCGTGAAAGGTTCATGGGGAGCCAGATTCCATGCTTTCAATGCGTCTGTGATCAGAAAACCCAAGAAATGTTATAAAGATGGCATATTATCATGAGAGGATAGTTAGAAAAAAAGGTCCGGTTCGAAAGATATATATCTTGATTAAATATTATCTGGTTTTGTTTATCTCATCTTTCATTTTAATATTTAAAAACGACATTTCATACGTAACAACCTAATGCAATTGGAATATGATTTATATATTCGAAAAGAACGCTACTTATTTTCACAGTAGAGTAAAGAATAATGTAACTTGAGTACAGCTTCATTGATTTCATATCTATATGAGTCTATATTAGATATCTGGAGTATCCAGTCAACTTTGGTAGGGAGCCATAGATAGGGGGGCAAATATTCTGAAACAATATGCACTGAGTAAACTCTTGAAACAATGCTAGGATATATGTGATATCGAAAAAAGACGCTGCAGCAAACTTTTGCATCACCGTTATACTTTTGATATTTTATATTTCTATTTTTGATTATCTATCTTCATATGTAACAACCTAATGCAATTGTAATTGTTATTGATCATGTGTTCACAGCACGGATTGTAATATAATTATTTGATTGACAGAACGGTGATCTTGCATCTTAGTGGTCAGAAGTAGTAATGTCTGAATACAAGTGGAAATCCTGTCTTCGTGGTTTTAAGTTTTCTTTTTACTCGGAATGTTGGAAAGGAAAGAGTGAGAGGTTAGAGAAAAGATGAGATTTCTTCTCAAATGAAACGACTAAGCATTTTCGTCTGACAGCAACGGAAACCTACCAGGAGTAGATTGATATTAATATTCAGCACAATCGAACACTCAACACAAGCGAACACTCAATACAAGTGACACGAACAATGAATCACATCCGTTTTTATACTTATTGACCCCTCATCATTAAATACGTACGCTTCGAGGGCAGCCTACGAAGGTAAGTCCAAGTTTTGAAAAATAAATAATAGAAATATAAAATGATATCTATATACAATACAATGTGATCATACCCTTAATCAAATAATGAAGTACATGAATTAATAAAACAAAGCTAAACATTAAAATCATAGCTTATGGTTTGGCAATGTTTGATCAAGAGCCATATCAATATAAATGTTTTGTTTTTAAATCCCTGAAAAGGTCACATTGTACTCAACTAATCGTCACAACAAAGAAAATTCATTCATATTGCCATATCTAATTCTGCGTTAGATAAATAACATTAATAGATACATGGAAATAATTGAATGAGATGACAGGAATTTAGGAATTTCAAAAATATGTATTCAGTGTTTAAAGCTGTAAAACTGTACATCTTTCGAGATAACTATATATGTATATATATATATATATATATATATATATATATATATATAGAGAGAGAGAGAGAGGGGTTCTTTCAAATTGGTTCGATGTATTGATTATAATTGTAGTTAATTGAGTCTCTATATCTTACATCAAAATATAGTTCACATCTCATGCAATATACAATTCACATCACATACCATGCAAAAATTCAATATCTATGTCAGGGTTTTTCAGCCTTGGATGGGCGATGAGCAACTGTGCTGAAAATGGTGGGCGTTTTGATATTTTTGTGGGCGGTATGGGATTTTGAGTATCGAAATCTGAAAATGACAATTGAAAAAATTTCTAATAATAATTTACAAAGCATCACTGTGATATTGCATATTCTGCAGGAACGAAGAAGAAGAAATGTATACATGTTTGTGAATATCTACATGTGTTTATACATCACTGTGGGAAGATAAGTATTACATATGTATATATAATCAATAATTGCGTCATCCGCAAACAGCTGTTTTGTTGTATTATAACTCTTCAGAGTATCTATAGACAATCCAATATCCCTTCCGGTACCGCAGATTAGGATGGAAACCTTTGCTTCAGACCCAGACGCAGATGCTCTTACTCTCCCTCTCTCTCTCTCTTTTCTCTCTCTCTCTCTCTCTCTCTATATATATATATATCTATATATATATCTATATATATATATATATATATATATATATATATGTGTGTGTAACAATCTTGATGGACGGTATGTGAGTGCTAAACATTTGATCTGACTTCTTTAAATCACTCGCCATTGAAGAACCTTGTAATGCGAGAACTGTTCACTTTTATTGTCTTGTAAGATTTTTAAAAAATAATTTGTAATCTTACTCTAAAGGTGGGTGGTGAAAAGATGTTCCATGTTTAAGTGGGTGGTCATGCTAAAATGGTTGAGAACCTCTGATCTATTCCAAGGCTTTCCAAACTTTTTACATCGGCAACAGACATTTGGGAATTTTTTTCTTTCAGGTCTTATTTGCAAAGCTAAATATTCAATGTCATCCCAGCAGTTCAAATGACTCGGGAAAAAAAATTTTTGTAAGATATTCAAATTATACATAATTTTGTGACATTTTGGAAAGCTCCGGTCTATAGTATTTTGATGACAAAAGTATTGATAACTAGACAATATTCTTTTCTATGTTTTGACTCATGATGCTTTCGTCCATAAACGGCACGGTAAATGTGTTGAAAATACTGTTGGCATTTAATAGTCTCAACTTGGTATAGCGCTTGATATACTTTTGTTATCTATCAGTAGTTTTATTTCGTAGAACAATATGTATGACCTGTAAAAAAATCGAGACATATTATCTGCTCTGGGAAAATACCCAGCCTTGCTGTACAGAGCGGCTTAATGTCAATAATCGTATCAGGCAAGCCTAACAGTAACCTGAAGAGGAGATGTATTATTTAACATATGGAAATGGTGAGCTTGCTTCTGGTAGATATCTGAACCGATTTTGGGTTCTTGAACAGCGTGATGCCGTTGAGTGCAGCTGTGTTCCTTACAGGAATGACGCTGAAGGATTGTGGTATTGACTGTGGGGGTGGATCGAGAGAACATGATAGTTGGAGTTTGGGCCTAACATCGAAGAATGACTAATATATATATATATATATATATATATATACATATATATATGGAAAGAGAGCGGATGCATGTATATGTGTGCGCGTAGGAGTGAACAGAAATAGAGACGGATGACCATGAAAAAAGATCTGCCCATGTGTCAAACACAAAAGAATTCCTTACTCCTAGATTGCAGAATTTTTAAGCTGAGGCAAATTTAGACTCTTTCCTCTGTCCTCCTCTTCAAACTTATTTCCTTCATCCCCTACAAAAGATATTTTTTTCTTTCTCTTCCAATTTCATTCTTTTTCTTGATTTTTCTTTTTTCTATTTCTTTATTCGGTGCTTGTGACTCGTGGTGGACCGACGTTTGGCTAATTCCAAAAACGTCGCACTTCGAAGACACCGGTGACTCCAGCTACAACTCAATGCTTACTCGATTCGAAACAACCAAAACGAAACAAAACAACCTATATTACTTATTTACGGAATTTTATTTTGAAACAATAACAATGTTTTACTAATTTATGGATTTCGTTTTAATAACTACCTACGGCGGTTAACATTTAAGATCAAAGTTGGGAAAGAAGGTAACAGCAGAACCTTTTTAATTAGCATTAAAATAGATAAAAACCGGTCGCTGACCGTAAATATCAGCTTTATTGTTATTTGATCACTTAAATTAGAACCAAATTTTTTCAAAGTTAATTTTAGACAAGGAATTACAGTATTAAGAACTTGAAACACACATCTATTGGAATTCCATTTTGAGTGGAAAAAAATGAACTTTTTAAAAAATGTATAACAATGAATTTTATTTCTCCAAATAAGTCAAGTTTTTTGAACTGATTATATTTCATTAAATCTGAAAACATGTCTGTAAAGGAAAAGATACTTTGAATATTTTGTGAAAAAAACCCCGGAAAGATTCAACAACTGGAAAAACCAACGATTCAGAAGCATCAAAGACGCGTATTTGGAAAAAATCTTTTGTTTTAAACTACGTATTATACAACATTGATTTGAACCAAAAAATTTCTTAGCATTACATTAAAAAAACTTGTAGGCGTAAGTAACTGTGTCTTGGTTTGAATTTATTTTTCAGTGAAAAACTCGTTAATAAGAAATACGTTGTTTTTTTTTTTGTTTTGATAATTACATGCCAAAATGGTTTCTCCGGAAGTTTCGTATAATAAAAAAAAATCTTCTACGGGTACTGATTGGATTTCCGCTTGTTCATGTTCCATTTAACCTTTTTTCCTTTAAATTGATCTAACATATTTATCGCATATTTGCCATATACAAACAGATACGTTTTATTAGAACATTCAATATGAAAGTACGCGCTTTAAGAAGACTATTAACTATGATGACGGAAAAGTACGTGCTAGGAGGACACTATTCACTACGATGACGGAAAAGTACGTGCCATGAGAAGACTATCAATTATGATGACGGAAAAGTACGTGCTATGAGGACACTATTCACTATGATGACGGAAAAGTACGTGCTAGGAGGACACTATTCACTATGATGACGGAAAAGTACGTGCTAGGAGGACACTATTCACTACGATGACGGAAAAGTACGTGCCATGAGAAGACTATCAATTATGATGACGGAAAAGTACGTGCTAGGAGGACACTATTCACTATGATGACGGAAAAGTACGTGCTAGGAGGACACTATCCACTACGATGACGGAAAAGTACGTGCCATGAGAAGACTATCAATTATGATGACGGAAAAGTACGTGCTAGGAGGACACTATCCACTACGATGACGGAAAAGTACGTGCCATGAGAAGACTATCAACTATAATGACGGAAAAGTACGTGCTATGAGGACACTATTCACTATGATGACGGAAGAGTACGTACGATGAAAAGACTGTGATGCTCTATATCTTAAATTCAATCATTCATCTATCTCAATTTGGTTTTCTCAGTTGTTGATTTTTTTTGCTATCTTTTTGTTTCTATCCACGCATCTGAAGAATACATGTCACGGCTGTTTGCTCCGTTGGTCCCTTATATCGTGAAATATCTTTTCATCCACTTGTATCGTGTTGGATTGAGTTGTAAATTACTCCAAACTATCGAGTGAACCATCCTCATCTTTTTCTTTCTCCTCCTACTTCTACTTCCTTTGGAATCTCTTTGAAATAAGGACATAAGAACGGTTGACACACCACTGAGCTTATGGTTCTTGTTCTTCTCTCACTCAATCTCTTTCAACGTCATCTAAAGCCTACTCTGCAACTGACATATTTCTCGACACTTTTTCCGACATGACAGTAAATATACATGTGCATGTATGTGAAGGTAAGTATATATATATATATATATATATATATATATATATATATATATATATATATATATGTGTGTGTGTAATTATAAATATACATATAATTATATATATATATATAGGATGATTATATGCATCTGTGGAGATCTGTATTTGTATGTTTGTGGAGGAGAACATGTGTATGTGCTGGCATATATATGTATGTATATGGAGACAAGTATGTGTATGTGCACAGAGGCGAGTTTGTGCATATGAGATTGAGTATATACATATGTGTGGAGGTACGTATGGATATGTGTGAGTGTTTGAAGATGCGTGTGTGTGTATGTTGAGGTGAGTGTGTGTATGTTTATTTAGGCGAATATGTGTATGTTTGTGAAAGATGATATGCGCTTATATGTGGGGTCGAGTATCTGCATGTGTATGGAGGCAATCATGTGCTTGCAATCAAACACGTTTTTAGACACTGTCAACCAGAACTGTCACCAAAACTATCGACATAGGTTTCTTCAGTTTTTAAGTTGGTTTATCCAGCTGGCTGGTTGTCAGACTGGCTGGTTATATATTTATATATCACGAGTCCAGACCGTGTCAATGAAACCTAGAGGAATGAACATTGAAATATTCACTCCTTATGATACCTGGAGAAAACGTCTTTTTACACCTTGAAAATACTCCCCCTAAATAGGTTTTTAGTTGGGGGTGGGGTCAATTCAGACCTTTTTTTTAGCGATCGCTGTCCAACAAAAGGCGAGAGAAGTAACTCATCAATTCTTTAATTGATCATCCTAACATGTCATGCATTGTAAAGACATTGGCCATGTGACGGTTTCTATTGAGTGTCTAACCAGATGTGTTCAACTTATTTTTAAAGTCTTTCCAAGACTTTATCTCACTGGTCTTGTCTCTTTCTACGTTTGTGTGATTGGTTGGAATTTAATAAAATTGATTATGAAGGTGTGCCGTGAAATAACTTCGTCTGCCAGTTTTTCTATTTCAATATGCGGTTTGCCTAGATCTAATAAAGTTAGAGAAAGACCATGACAGCGAAATAAAACGCATCATGATTGGCTGGAAAGTATTTGGTATGAATAGAGACATATTACAGAGCACTTTCAAAAGCATTAAGCTTACAATGAACATATGATGCCGGCTATGACTTGACGGTGCGAAACAAAATTAACAGGACGAACTGAAAACCAACTTGGAATCGTACAGAGAGCCATGGAAAGAGCAATGCCAGATATAATTCTGAGAAAAAAATCAACATCAATCATCGGACCGGAAAGAGCAAAATATATTACATGAATCATCAAACAACAAAAATAGAGATGGGTTGAGCAATTAGCAAAAGCAAGAAAAACCGATGGGTATACATGGGTCAGTAAACAGAAGGAAAAGACCAGGCACAAGATGGTCCATCGGCAAGAAGCAGGGGTCAACAAGGTCTGTCGGTCAGGGACAGAGATAAACATAATCAAAGTCGTTAGGAAAGGAGATGGGAAAGGCATTTGTCCGGCAGTGGACTGTCAATGAACGAGATGAGAATTCGGGGTGAAACAGTTGTTTGGGCTTTCGCGTTATCGGCTGCTGTTTAGCTCAATGGTAAGAGCAACGCTACGTTGAAGCAGATACCCTATCGGTGGTAGGTGTGATTCCTACAGTAGACCTATTTTCTTTAATTGTTTATTCTATTTATGTTATCGAGACTAAATGCTACATTCGCCGCGTAATAACGGATGATAATTTCAAATAAGAGTTTCAATACAATACAACGCAATATATAATCATACATGAATACACGCGTGTGTGTGTGTATTTGTTAATATGTGTACGTGAGTGTGTGTGAATAACAAATCAATATTTGTTAATCTCATTTATAGAAACACATTCAAAAGTGCATCGGTAGGTCTATAGACCGACAGTTATTTGCTAAAATCAGATCTGAAAATTTCAATATATACTGTTTGGTTAATGTGATTAAAATTCCTCACTGAATTGAGTGCATTGACAAGGTAAAAATCATCTAGAAAAAAGAATATTTGTTGTCTAAAATAAATGCTTACTCCTCCATAATTTGGCTATGGACTTATTGATTTTCCCAAGTATACACGTATAGATGTGTATACGTTATCTTATTACAATTTGCCTATAGTCCGCCTGTCTCTCTGTCTGTACTCGCCTACCACAAAAACTATTTGATATAGATACATGAAATCTTCCGTGGATAGGGATTTGATTCCGGGAAGCGTTTTTAGCAAATTGTATCTATTTATTTGATCATGCTTCGATGGTAAAAATACTTTTTGATGAAGCAATAGGATAATATCTTTTATTCTCTTCTCTCAAGTCAATCGTCGGAGATAAAAATGTGATGAAATAAAAGAATATTTTATAACCATTTTTGTTATCTCAATCCTTGGAGATAAAAAATGTGTTCTTTATTGAAAAAGAAGCAAAAACGTTTTTAACATATTTCATATTGCGATTATTATTGGTGGCGATGTTTATTGGTGGTACAAGGATAAAGGTGTTTTCATTTGTGCATGTTTTGATACATTAGAGTTAACACCCAAGTTTGGGGGATCAGAGGTTTTATTGAACACGAGGAGGGAAATATATGTTTCACTTTTAGGGGTCGAAATCATTAAGGAACATTAATTTTTCACTTATAGTAAGTGAAATCTAGGGGAAAGTTATGTTGTTTTTCTAGGGGTCGAAATCGAAGAGGGTAATATTTTTTCTCTTTTTTTTCTCTCTTCTCCTTATTTTTTGAATGGCAAGTTCAGTTGAACAATTGCAAGAAAGAATCTTGGGATTTATTCAAAATATAGATAGATGATTTTTACTATCACTATTTTCCACTTATATCGGTCAAAATCAAGGGGGTATTATTCTTTTTTCCTGATAAGGTCAAAAATCGAGTGGAGAATTCTTTCTTTTCACTTTTAGGAGTGAAAATAGAGGGGGAACTCTTTTTTCCAATTTTTTAGGGTCCAAATTGACGAGTAATTTGAGAGGGATCAAAATGCAAGGTGATTTATTTTCACTTTGAGGGGTAAAAATCAGAAAAGGATTTTAACAAATTTTGGGGGGTTGAAGTTGAACGGGAAATATTTTCTTCAAATTTTGGGTCAAAATCGAGGGGAAAGTTTTCTCCTCTCTTAAAGGTCAAATCGGGAGGAGGTTCTTTTCTCACTTGTCCATTTTTTGCAGAGGAGATTTTACAGGGGTTATTTTCTTCCACTTTTTAACGTTCAAGATCAAGGGGACTCCTTTTTTACTTTAGAGGATCAAATTGGAAGGGGGGATTTTTTTCGCTTTTAGGGGTCAAAATCGTCGGGAAGATTTTCCCCCAACTCTTATAGATCGAAATCAAAGATAATTCTTCCTCACTTGTAGGGGTTAAAACTGATGGGGGAATTTTTCTCACTTTCAGTTGTCAAAATCGACGGTAAGATTTTTTCTCCAGGGTCAGAATCAAAGGGAATTTTCGTTTACTTTTGGGGGTCAAAATCGAAGGGAGTGATCTTTTCCCCTTCAAGTGTCAAAATTGACGGGAAGATTATTTGGCCATTTGGAGGATTCGAAACTCTTTACTTTTAGGGACCAAAATCGAGGGGAATGATCTCCTCCTATTTTTGGACAATTTTTTTTTTTTACTTTTAGTGGTCGAAATAGGGTTGAATTTCTTTTCATTATTTAGGATAAAAATCGTACGGGAGATCACCCAAACTCTTAAACAGGCTCGAAATCTTCCACGTGTAAGGGCTTAAATAGTTTACTTTAAGTGTCACAAGTAGCAGGGAAGATTTTTTTCCACTTTTGGGGAATGAAATCGGGGTCGTGTCACTTTCAGGGGTCGAAGTCAGAGTGAATTTTTCTCACTTTTAGGGGTCAAAATCGAGAGGTGTGATTTCTCTCCCCTTTCAGGCGTCAGAACTGACAGAGAGATTTTTTGTCACTTTTAAGATTTGAAATATTTTACTCTGACATATCGAAATTGATTGGAAGATTTTTTTCTATTTTTGAGCAAAAAATCAAAGGGTGGCTCCCAGGTGTCGAAATGAGTTCGGATTTCTTTTTCACTGTTTTTGGTCAAACTCGTGGGGAAGATCCCTCTTCCCCCCACACACACTTCTCCGAGGCAAGACCAAAGGGAATTTCTTCTTACATTTAAGGATCAAAATCAATGGGGAAGATTTTTTTCAATTTCAAGGCTCAAAATCGAGGGGTGATTTTGTTTTACTTTTAGAGGTTGGAACATAATGAATCTTAGCAAACTTTTTCCCACGTTAGTGCTCAAAATCCAGGGGGTAATTTTTCTACTCTCAGGGGTCGATATTGAAGGGAATGATTTTTTTTTTCTATTCAGGCTTTCAAAATTGAAGATGAAGATTTTTTCTCTTTGTCACGATCGAGAGCGAATGTTCACTTTCATTTTTAGGAGACAAAATCAAGAGGAAATTTTCAAAACTGTGTGCTGAAATGTTTTCTCGTTTTGGGGGTAAAAATCGAGAGGGAACATTCACTTTCATTTTATGGGCTCAAAATTAATTGGGAACTCTTCACCCTTTCAAACATTAATCCCTCCTTCCCAACATCAACTCCCAACACCCTTTTTCACTATCTGACATCAATTTATCTATTTTTCTATTTCTTTTTTGAACAGCTATTACACCGCCCGTTAGGGCGAGTATCTTATCTAGTTGAAATAATTCAGCATTTTTCTTATCTCTATCAACGGATTTGGAGAGGTGATGCATTCACTCGTGTCTGTATTTCTGCTTGTCTATTTCCCCGTCTCTCCATCTTCCTGTTTTTCCGTCTGTCTGGCCGTCCGCAAGATATGTCCGGGGGTATTCAATTAATTTCTATGAAATTTTGTGGAGGTAAGGATAATAAGCTACGGAAAAAGTGATTGTGCGGGTAAATGTATGAACAATAACCTCCATGTTATAGCTTAATGTCCAAACCACACAATCCTACCAAAATCTTATGTTTTCCTCCACCAAAATTTCATGTTTTCTGCCTCTGAAATTTCAATGTGTAGGCAATAGACTACGAAAGAAATGATTACATTTTGCTGAGGATCTTTGAACAATTCCTTCCTATTCCCACCTTCTTGCCCCAAAGCAGCCAAACCACCAATATCGCAAATAATTACCTTGCATGTTCCAATTGCCAGGAGAGCTATGCTGGTGGGAATATAATTACTCGTTGGTCCAACCAAGTCAGACAGGTCAAAGGAATAGAACTCAACCAAACCTAATTCAACCCCTCTCGCTGCAAAAATCAAACTCCCATCTTTTATGAAACAAAACCAGAAACAAAATCTATTCACAATTTCATTTTTAGTGTAAACAAAGAACTGTATTCCCAATTTTATTTCTTGCCGTGAATAAAAAACCATTAAAAAAAAAAGGTAAACATACAAAGTTCTTTGTTCACAAATGATTGATTGGTTGATATGCCGTTGAACCAACCAATCAATCAATCCATTGTCTTCACAATGTTATGACCCCAGTGGTGCTGAAATGTCTCTTCCCGTTATTGTTGTTTCTCTCTTGGTCATTTCGATATTTACCAAAATTAGCACAGTATATCATAAAACCATATGACACTAAATCAGCCGAAGAAGATTGTGTTGAGTCAGCTCTTCAAAGGGGGTGGACCTTCCTGTCTATAGAAATAGTACACGAAATCCTAGCTCTCAGCACTGTTCAAATATTGCTATTTCCATTCATTCTTTGTCTTCTTTCTGTTTATGGTTACCCGATACTTACTAAATAATACAACACAATACCCTAGGGAAATAAAGGCGAGGATAGAAAGCTATCACGTCAAGTGAACTCGTGCTAACTCACGAGTCTTCAAAACAAAAATAAATGAGCAGCAGGATTCACACTTGTGTCACGTTCCCTCAAGTGATTTTACGTGTGGTCACCGGAAGTTACACGTGTAGATTAAAGGAAATACTTCTCTCACGCTATCGGGCAACCTGCAAATGCATTCAGACACAGAAAATGTGAGACGTGAAATTACACGAGCAGACCAACAAGACCTCGGAATATCAGCCGTTGTGTTTCCGAGCAATTCAAATAAACGTTGAATTTGCCCGCAACCTGAGCTCACGTCACGTGATAGCAATGTGTTTCTGCCTTGAACAGGGTGCGACATATTGTGTTACGTCAATATTCTTAGTTTTGTGCATCAGCTTACTAAAAAATCAGCTTATGAATTCCTGGTTTTCAACTCGGCTCCAAAAAAATATCATGATTATCCCAGCCAAAAGGCAAGGCTCAGTTTTCTCACTTTACGACAACGAATTTATTCTATTTCTGTTTTAATTTCGACGGTTCCTTTTTATTTTCGTTGCTATGAATTGACTTTGTCTAAATCATCAGAAGGGCAAATGTGAAATAAAATGTTGTAGGAAGATTATGTTACGCAAATCTCCCGAGAAGGGAAAGTCTGCTTGCCTAAAAAATCTACATTTGAAATCTTTTTTGTTTGTATCCAAGCTTAAAGATCGATCTCTGATATCATCATCATCATCATCATCATCATCATCATCATCAGCCTTTCATGGTTTGTTTTCGCAACACTTCTCTCACATGGGCGTTGCAGGTTCAATACTTCCTGAACTTGTCTAGTTCCCTCAAGCTATCTTTGTTTGTCGACCACGGTTTCACATATGATCTCAGATGATCCAAGAGTCGTAATGTCCAGTACTTGTCTGACAATCTTGCAATATACGTTTCTATGATAGCTCCGGCCCCCATTTGTTTTCTGATATACTGCGCTGTCTTTTGATCTCTCTATGTGACGTTAAACATGATTATCTCCCGTGCATGTTGCGTGGTTTTCAGTTTCAGAGCCAATTTCTTGGTTAGTTTCCAAGTTCCAGGTACATAAATGATTATTGGGAGGATACATTGGTTGTAGACGCTTCTTTTCAAAACTAATCGGAAAAACAACTGTCATGTGCAACAAACTTGTTGTGGACCAAGACATAACGATCAATCTCTGACACCGCTGGTAAATACATGCCTATTTTAACTTTAAGCCAGTCCGTTCTTATGTCAACTCTCTGTACCATCATTTCTATCTTTATTTTGTCCTTATCTCCATCCATCTTTTTTTTTGGGGGGGGGGGCAACCTCGTTTTATAATTCCTATCCACTCACTATTTCGTTCCTCACTCTTTATATCCCTCTTTTATCATTCAGTACATTTCTTTCCTTCTTTCTTTCATTCCTCGACCCACGACTTCTCTACGCCCCATCCCCACCAAGTCTCTTCTTTTCTCTTTTTATCTCTTCTTCTTAGCTTTTGCCAGGTTTTAATTTAATTTCTTTCTTTCTTTCTTTATTACCTTGATCTTTTCTCTCTCATCGTCATCCCTCCCACTCTCCCTCTCCCTCTCACATCCACTCTTTTCTCTTTCCATAAAGTCTCTCTTTCTTTGCTATTTCTTTCTACTATCCCGATTCTTTATCCCTGTGCCTCCAACCCATCATATTGCATTTCTACAATTCGATACTGTCAACCAAAACTGTCACAAAACTGTCAACACATGTTTTTTTTCAGTTTTTGAGTAGGTATGTCTATCTTCGACATATATATCTACATATATATACTGTACGCAGATGGTGATATAGGACTTGAAATTTCAGCATTTATTAGACCTTATAGTGGTGTTTCTATTTGCAATGTAGGATTAAGCAAAACCAGCCCTTTTGTGTCAACCAGCACTATCACTTTTTAAAAATTTTAATTTCGTTTTCCAGTGAACCATGCCGAACCAAAGGCAAGCGAAGTAACTTATTCATTGATCACACCATTTTCCGTTTTTTAAACATCAGTCACCTCCAACGCGACATGCTGCCAAAAGATGTTGGTTATCTGAGGGTTTCCATCGAGTGACCAGCCGCACCCGATTCTATTGTTTTGCTTCCGAGCCAAATTCTTTGTAAGTGATCCATAGATAATCCGATGGGGCACCGCAGCTGAATCAATTTGGAAACGGACAAGGAAATGTCCGAGAGGAAGGAACCTGGAATAATATGGGGAGCCAAAGAATGCCACAACCAGATGATTTAAACTGAAACTAGTTTGGCTGCAGAGGTAGACTTTGAAGATGGAGACTTGGATCGGAGTCGTTGTGCATTGGAGTTTAGCAATACTTAAACCAACCTCCTTTTGTTTGATTTGACATTTCCCCTTGGATACAATTGGAGTCATCTAAATTAGACATTTTCGAAGAATGGAAGAACAAAGACCGTTTGTTGGTTATCAGTGAAATGGTTAGCATGTCGGCCTCTACGAATAGGAAGTCTCGGGTTCGACTCCCGGTATGAGCAAAAAGTAAGGAAATCTCTTCATAGGACTAATTTCCTTGTGAGTTTAGCAGCTAATTGAGTGTTCTTGTGAATTATGGATATAATTTGTAAATGAAGTTTTTATTTGTTTTGGAGTTATCTCCTTTGGTCAATCAACAGGGAGCGTTCTGAAAAATGCCACTGTGAACTGGACAGTGAACCAGAATAGGGCCGGCGTGTTGGATATTCCGGTTTGCTGTGATACACACAGATATTAGTCCAAGTTGTGTGGTTAAGGTGGAGGTAGCTTTTGATGGACTTGTATCCTGCCAAGGGTGTGGCCTTAAACACTGGTAAGTGTAAAGTCCTAGATTAGACCAGAATTGAGATTTGCAAGGTTCACTAAACTGATGTATGCAACAGAAACCAGGAATTCATCACCAGTCGTTCAGACCCTGTCGGAAGTGTCTCACAAAAGCCTTATCTGACCTTTACCAGCGAAACAGGAATTAGCATTAAGATGAGACATATTTCCGGACATTTTTAGTATTATTAGAAAGCAACAACGAAAACTGTTAACATAAGTCTGCTTGGTTGGATGGCCATTTATGACATGACTGGAGCTAAAGTGCTGAAAATTTAAATCATCACTCCTCATTATGTCTAAGGAAAACGATATTTTTCTTTTTTTTAAATCGCCAAGTTTTAGAGGGAGTTTTAAATTTACTTTAATAAATAATTTATTCGTTGATCACCCTTTCTCACAAGGTTTTCAATATATCCCAGCACAGAATACGAAGAGACGTTGTTCATTTCACAGTTTCTATGTGAAGAATAACCATGCCTATTTTAACTTATTTATTTAATTATTTTTTTTATTAGTGAGTCTAGATATTAACTGTGAAAAGTCCACGGATGAAATTGAGTTTCCATGAACGATTCTCTAGGACAGACCATAGTTTCAAACGGTGGGTAGGACGTATTTTTATCAGCGAAACTTTCACCTCTGTGTGGAAGAGTCCAGTTTCAGGAACAAAAAAGGTCACACTGCTATGTATATCAACTTATATCTCATGTGATTTAACCCACTGACAACGTCCATTATGATTATTTTGGATAGTTTCGTATCAGGCCAAAGTGGAAACCCCAACGAATTCACAAACAAAGGCCAACAAGATTCGCTTGCAGATCATTGCTACACGATGATATTGGGGATTTGTATCGTTATGACGTAAGAATTTCTCCCTCAGGGAAATATAGAACATTATGAGGATTTTCTGTCCTTGCAGTTCGATGACCCTACCACCCAAAGCTAAACGTAGGGTACAGCAACCTAACCGTGGTTTTCAAAAGATGAACTGGAGAATGATGATCCGTCATCTTGAAATTCCATACAGAAACGAATATTTACCTGACTGCATGAACAACAAGTGACAAAATATTTTTTTCCCGATGCCCTGATAAAAAGAACACACCTGAAATTTTAGGCATACCGCACTAAAAAGGTCACGTATACCCGGACAATTCTGTAAATCCTTTTATTCGTTCCTTTGAATGTCCAGATACATTTTCTTGCGCAAAAAGGCTCATACTTTTTGCAACGGGAAATAATTCCAATATTATTTCTTCGCAATTTACAATAAATTGTGGAAATGAAAGAATTTCTTTTTTTCACTTTTTTTGCTTCCGTATTCAAGACGCTCACTTTATGAATTATTCTTGAAATTTTATAATTAAAAAAACAAAAACAAACCCAAAACTTCCAATTCCGGCAAACGTACGCCCGTGATGTAAATTTCATTGATGGATGCATTTGATATACATATTACATCAGTTTAGGCCATTTTCAAAATACTGGTTGTTGAACCGTCAACATCCAGCAATAAAAAATCCTTTTTTTTTTTAGCCCAAGGAAATTTTCATCAAATTATTTTTGATTGGTAGAAATACTCCAGCAAGAACCAATCAAATTCAGTCATAACTCAAAACGGCCGGTCACTGCTATTTCATGTTTGTGAATAGAAAAGGCACGCGATGAATTTTCAAATATCGTTTTGAGATTAGAGAAAATCTACATTCGATTCTTATACGCGGTCGAACAAAAATTGCCCTGTTCGAATTTTTCATTTTTCACCCAGAATGAACAATGTAGTGAAACCTCAAATCTAATTCCTTCTTGTGCATTATCATCATCATTATCATTATCATCATCATTCTGTGTCCCAAGATTTGCCTGACCTCCCTATCATGGACATTGCAAAGCCAGTACTTTAAAAATTTATCTAGCTCGTCACGCCATCTTACTTTCTGCTAGTCATAGCCTCTCACCTGATCTCTGGGGATCCACGTTGTGAGTCAAGATGTCTAACAGATGTCTGCCATTCTTGCAACATGTCCGGCCTATTACCATTTGAGTTTTTCCACAGCTTCTGTGATGCCTCGGACTCCTGTCTTTTCTCTGATGTACTGTACTGTCTCTCTATGAGAGCTTGAGTATGATTCTTTTATGCACACGTTGCATGGTTCTCATTTTGAGGGTCAATCTTTTGGATAGGTTCCCTGTTCCATCGGTTATATACTCTTCTTTTTAGCACTAGTGGTCTGAAAAAAAGTCGAGGCTGGAATAATTCGCTTTTTGTGAGATCCCTTTACGGCTGTTCGCTTTTGCGAAAGACCTACATTAGTACAGTTTCATCCCTATCCAAAATGGCGTTAAGCAAAGAAGCAATTGCTGTTATTCACATAAAATAACTTATCAGGTGTTCCAAGATTTATGAGAATCAATCTACTATAGTCGATCTTGCAAAGATATCACATTTTATTTTGGGGGTACGGGAACATTGAAAACTTTTCCCCGTATAAATTAATTGTGATTGCTTCTTTGCTTAACGCCTTTTCGGTTTACAAAAGGTTACATAGGTTTGCAGGGAAAACATATATATATATATATATATATATATAGAGAGAGAGAGAGAGAGAGAGAGAGAGAGGGAGAGCCAAAATTTAAGAGCGAATTTCTGCTTACAGAAAACGTTGTTAGCTCAGTTGTCAGAGTAGAGTTGAGGGTTATAGGTTCTGTCCTACGCTCTTCCTTTATTCACAGGTCGACAACATGCGACGCCATTATATATATATATATATATATATATATATATATATATATATATATATATATATATATATGTATATGATGGAAACGTCAATTGAGAGGCGAAGAGAAAACATTAACGTGTTACATCTTGAAAAATTCTATTATCACGTGGGAACGTTCTGATGCATTACAACAGGTACCAACCATCTTTTCCAGAGAAGCTAGCAGCGGTGCAGAGTGAATTGTACGCTGTTACCATGTCTTAGATTAGGGAGAGAAATGGGGATATTTTTGTGTTGTGGTTTGTCTATTAGGAGTTGGACAATTTGAAAATTTGGTCTGTTATAAGAATTGTCTGTGAGCTGAGGGTTCAGGGATATCTGTGAATATCAGACTTGTCTTAGATAAGAGAGGGTAGTGAGAAGAATGGTCAGTTCTGGACAAGCTGTTTTTTTTTTTTCCTCAATATCGACAATGCCTTCATTCTATACGCCCATCACACAGATCTAAACAAAATAGTACTTTAACTGAAAACATTGGAAACAAACAACCAACAAAACAGGAATATCCCCATCTATTTCTTCTATCTTGGACATCTAAACAGCATACATTTTCATCTCTGTACCGATCTAAGTTTCTCTGGAAAAGAATGCTGGCAACCATTGAAACATGCCCACGTGAAGATGAAAATTTTCGAGATTCGACAATTGCATTTCACGTAAATGTTTTATTTTCTTCTTCCAGTAGTCATTTTCAGAAACATTTTGTCGGATCACCTAATATCAACACACACACACAACACACACACACACACACACACACACACACACACACACACACACACACACACACACACACACACTTAAATCTTCATCGTCAATTCTCGTCGGATTTTCTCCATGAACACACTAAGCATATATATATATATATATATATATATATATATATATATATATATTAGTTGGAATTCTTTATCTATATATCCATCTATTTATCTATCTATACATATCTTTATATATATATATATATATATATATATATATATATATATATATATATATATATATGTATTAGTTGGAATTCTTATATATATATATATATGAATATGTATATATATATATATGTATAAATATATATATATATATATAAATATATAAATATATATAAATATATATATATGTATAAATATATATAAATAAATATATATATATATATATGTATAAATATATATATATATACATGTATAAGTATATATATATATATATATATATATATATATATATATATATATATATATATATATATATATATATATATTATTTGGAATTCTTTTGTCCTGATGATCACCTTTCCCTGGAGCAAAAAATTATGCTACGAAGTTCACACGGACAAAAGTAAAGTAAATAAAAGTCAACTGATTTTGTAAGTAAGAACATTGAAAGATTCGGATTTCGGGTACAAAAGATCGCGATTGGAAACTTCACAGGAGAACGGATTGAAGACACGCCAGTCCGTCGAATAGAAATGCATAGCTTAGTTCGATGGATGCAAGGAATCGTAGACTATATCAAGAGTGAAGCAACCAAATGTTCATAGATGTTGTTGCGATTAGAGTCAAACGAAAGAAACAACACGGCAGGTTAGTCACTCGATAGAAACAGTCGCGTGACCAACACCCTTTGGCAGCATGTTGGAGGTGATCAATTGAAATATGAGAGGAAAATGGGAGGATCGATGAGTAGGTTACTTAACTCAACTTTTGTTGGCCAGTGATCACTAAAAAAATCTGAATTTTCCAAAAATGGCGCCCATAATTGCTAACACGAAACTACATTGCAAGTTACCTCCCTTTTCCAACAAAAAAAATTTGTTTGTTTTTTTTGGGGGGGGGGCTGAAAGAAAAAATAAATCTTCTTTCTTGATATAATAAGGAGTAAATATCTAAATTTCCGGCCTTTAGCTCAATCGGTGCGGCGTCTACACTCGATACATACTTACATATCCAACCAGCCAAATCAGCTTGAAAACTACAGAAACCTATGATAACGGTTTTGATTGATGGTTTCTAACAACAACGATGAACGTAACAAACCATTATTACTCGTTATGACAATGCTCTCAGTAGGAGAATGATCGAGAATAGATAGCTGAAGACACGATAGTCGAAATAAAAGACTTAGTAACTATGGGGTTTAAGAAGGGCTTTAAGAAAAGATGAATAGAATGCTTTGATGGTATAGAAATGACGACGGAAAAGTTTTTAAAGTTGCACAACCACGGGGAAAATGTGATGCTGCTGCTGCTGATGATGATGTGGATTATGTTCCCTATGAGAAAATAAGGCGGAAATAGAGTCAACGAAGGGCACAAAGGAAGACTTGATATAAGAAAGGTGGAAAGATGAGAAGTAAAAGAGAAGGGGAAATGGAAGGGAGAAAAAAGGGAAGGGAGAAGAAAAATGAGAAAAGAAGAGAAAAGGGGGAGAAGGGAGATGGAACGATTTCAGAGCGAAGTGAAGAAAAAAAAACAGGGAAGGTGTAAATAATAGAGTGGGGAATAGTGCAAGAGATGAAGGAAAGTGCGTGAAAAGAGAGGGAGGATAAAAGAAAAGGACAGAGGAGGAAGAAGAAAGGAAAGAGAGAATGAAAGAAAAGAAGTAATAACAATGAGTTATAGGAAGGACCGCTGAGGTGAAACAGAAAGAAGTGAATGTAATAGGTGAGAAAGAAAGGGGAAAGTGAAGAATATGGGAAAAAGTAAAACGTGAAGAAGAAGAAGAAGAAGAAGAAGAAGAAGAAGAAGAAGAAGAAGAAGAAGAAGAAGAAGAAGGAGGAGGAAATGAATCAGATATAGGAAAAAGAAAGGAGAAATTAAGGGGATAAAGAAGAACAATAAAAAGGAAAAATGATGAAAAGGAAACGAAAAATTATCAGAAATAAAGAGATAGGAAGAATTTAAAAAAAAAACGAGAAAGAGAGGAATTGGAAAGAAATGAGAGAGAAGGCTAATAAAGAATAAAAAGACGAAAGAAGAAGAAGACGAAGATGGAAAAGAAGAAGAAGAAATTGAAGAATAAAGAAAAAAAAAGAAAGAAGAAAAAATAAGAAGGGAAATGAGAAGCGGAAAATTAAAAGGACGAAAGTAATAAGTAAATAAAAAAAGATGGCTTCAATCATAATGCAAGAAACTACACTCTCTAAACAAGAAAGGAAGAAATGTCTATCAAATGATCTTCGCTTTCCTAACAAATGCACTGATTTCATTCCTATGGCGCCATTTTTTAGCCATTGGTCATTTAGAGCAATGGCTTCAATGAACAGAAATGTCCGGCATTGACCGGGGTTTCTGTTCTGAGTCTACCGAGCAGAGATGCAAGCGAGTGCAATGAGGTAGTAAAACGAAAGAGACAGAGACAGGGAGAGACAGACAGAGAGAGAGAGAGAGAGAGAGAGAGAGAGACAGAGAGACAGAGGAGCTTGGATGGTAATGGCGGAAGAAGATGAAGACGGTTCAGAAGCGAGGATGGATGTGGCTCGCTACATTCACTTGATTACAACTCTTGGAAACACACACGAGGTTCTGACCTCCTGTTACGTGCCTTGTCTTTTCGGGTAGGGAAAATGCTTTGCATGGAATTACAAGGTGAAAAGCTCATATCATCTGACAAGATCGAATCTCTTCTGTTCGCTTCTATCATATTTTACTGTTGCTTCCTGATTGCATTTTGTTTCGTTTTTCTTTCTTGCATTTTTCTTTCCTTTCCCCGTTTTTAGAAACCGTCAACCAAATCTGTCAGTATAAGTTTCTTCAGTATCTAAGCTGGTCTGGTTGACAATGTAAGTATCACGCGTACTGGTTGGCAATTTAAACATTTGCTTCTTCTTAGGTGCAGAATTAACGATTTCCTTTCTCCTTTTATAAATCATCCCTTTAATAAGTTTTCAGTGGGGGTTCGATTTGCAATGTGCTTTTATTTTTGATTGTTCATAATAATTCAGACTTACTGATCTCTGTCAGAAGGAGAGCGAAAAAGTAACCTATTCATTGACAAGCAATTTTTCCTCCTTTTTAATTGATCACCCCAACACAGCATGTTGCCAAGGGAGGTTGGTTACGTGCCGGATTCTATTGAGTGTTGTTGCTTTCTGATTAATATGTTTGCTGATATTGTTAATTTTCTTTTATTTTTTCTTTCTTTTCTTTTGTTTTTCCTTCCTGTTTTGATTCTGTACCTTCTCCTTCTTTTTCTTTCACATTTCTTCTTTTTATTCTCACCATGTATTCAGTTCCATCTCCCTCCTTTTCTCCTTTTCTATTTATCTGTCTTCTCCTCTTTCCTTCAATGCCCTCTTTTCCCTTATTTTTCGTGATATCCCTCTTCTTCCTCTTCCCTTTCCTTCCCTGTAACCTTCCTCTGTATATCGTTTTCCCTTTCTCCTTTTTTTCTTCGTCTTTTCCCCTCCAAAAACTCTCTCTATCTCTTTCTTCCCCCTTTCCTTTTCCTTTTTTCTTCTCCTTTGAGATTTTCTTTTTCATCGGCAACATTTATCCTTGATAATTTCACAAATATCGTATCTTTTTTCCCTTTCCAAACCCTCCTTTGCTCTCTTTCTTCTTCTTCTTCTTCTTCTTCTTCTTCTTCTTCTTCTTCTTCTTCTTCTTCTTCTTCTTCTTCTTCTTCTTCTTCTTCTTCTCCTTTCATAGCAATTACCGTCCTTCTTCCCCCTTCCTCTGACTCTCTCTCTTCCTTTCCTTTTAGCCCTCTCCATTGCTTCTTCTTGGTCTCTCTTTTCGTTGCCATTGCTACTTTTCTCTTTCCATTTTTTAATATATTTCGGATTGGGTTGTTAACCATAACAGTAGGGGGCTGGTAGGCACGATTCACTGGCCCGAGAATGAACCACACTTAATGAAAAGGCCGCTGTCGCAATTGGAGCATAGGGCGATACGCATCCATGTGTAAATCCGTGTGTGCGTACGTGCATTAATAAAAGGGTGGGTGTGCGTGTGCGTTTGCAGGCCTGTGGGGTTATGTGTTCGAATCTAGCGGAATGCAAGCTATCAGTCGTCGCGTGCATTAGTGTGATGTAAAGAGAGTATCGATGTATCCGATTCTTTGTATCTATTTAAATACGTTGTGAAAACCATACCACCATGAAACTGTGCGTTATGCAATTGCATATTGTTATAGTGATATATTTGCCAGCAAATTGCTTGCTCGGGAGAGAGAGAGAGAGAGAGAGAGAGAGAGAGAGAGAGAGAAAGAGGGATACAGGAAATAAACAAAGAGAGAAAGAGGGGACGGTTGTTTGTCGATCTCCATATCTGAAACGTTAGAGCACACCTTCTGCAAATGTGTCTATGAGGCTTGTTAACTCGCGGGAATACGATGCCCAATACTTGTCTGAATTCTGCATTAATCATTGCGCAAGATATGGTCGGACTATTTTCCTCATTTATTCACAGCGTTTCACAGTGACGCCCCTCTACGTACCCCTTTAGAACTAAACAACCAACCGAGAAAGATATGACAAGAGACCATATATATATATATATATATATATATATAGTCGTGGTAGAGTTTACAAAGGAGAAACAGATCGGCCCATGAAATTAAGAATCGAAGAACACCGGAAGGTCATGACACACAGCGACAGGTTCAAATCTTGCTTGGCTGACCATGCATGGTGGTAGAGGGGGGGGGCAGATACAAGCCCCTCTGGAATGAAGTTCAAATCATAGACAGGATGAATAATTGGCAAATACTACGTCAGAAGGGAGCAGCACACGTACTCGTTCTTCGTTCAGTCAAATCAATTAGCCGAACGAGCATCGATATAAACACCACTATCAAGCGAAGAGGTATATGTATATGGGTCCAGGGTTCGATTTAGCATTGTAGTTGTATTGTAAACAGACCCCCCCCCTAAACAATTTTTCCCAAAACTTTTCACTCTAAAACATTCCCTCCAGTCCATTGATTATGTAAGCCAAATTTGTGTCAAATTTGGTTGGGCTGCCCCAATAGTTTATGAGAGATACGTCATAGTGATTAATAGAGCTGGTTGTCTTATACGATGTATACATTAGATCTTTGCTTTGCTTGTAATTTCATGATATCAAAACGATCTAGCTTTTTCCTCCGAAGAGATTTAGATGGAGGTAGCGACTGTGATATTGCGTATTTCTCACTATTGTCAAAGGTAAATCTTCAAGCTCCAACTAGAAGCTAGGATCTTGGATGGTGATTTTCTAAAGCAAGTAGATTGAAGGCTTGGGCGCTACACAATCTTTTTACCATCAGATTCCTTTAATTCGTAATCATGCCCTACCAACCTGACCTTTTAAAATATCAGAAAAGTTAGGAAAGAATTTACGCAATGTGTGCGTGATAGTGTGTACGCCAGTTGTCAAACGTAGATATAGGTGGGAAGCACTCGGAGAGCGCATACCTCTACCAACACCATTGTCAGTAATTGTGTATGGATCCACCCAAAATGTAATCACCTTTTTCATGGCCTATTGTCTAGATTTTCATGAACTTTCATTGAAATTTATCAAGAACTTTTGGAGATACCGTGTGGACAAAGAAGAACTTTTGACGACAGGCAGTTTATACATGTAGCTACGATAGAGGGGAGATAATTGTGGATGGGTCCCCTCTAAAATTCATTCACTTTTTCCACCCATCCCACTGCCCATCTTTCAACAGTCCGGGGGTTGGGTGAGTCGTATATCCAGCCCACACTTCCTGAAAACTTGAAATTAATCGAGAACCTTTTGAGATATCGTGTGGACAGACACGAATGTATTCTTAAATGTATTTATAAAAAACTGAAGCATATCTCTCAACCCAAGAAAATAAATCCGGGTTTGCCCCAGAACGCAACCGATTCTTCTTTGGACTTTAGCCCATCTTCCACAAAATCTCATTGAAATTCTTCAGGTATTCTTGGAGATATCACATGGACAGACAGACGCAACTGGATACATACACTACTCCAACTTTGTCCAAGTACGCGCCTGGATGCATTCACGTTTCATTAATTAAGTAATTACTATTTTTGATACGTAATCTTTTTCTTATGATTATTGTGAGAACGCAAAGCGTACTCATGATCACACAGATGTATTGTTGTTTGAATGAATTAGGGTGGAGCCCATTCCGAAGATGTATGCTCAGAAGGGATTGGCTTTTATGATGTGTTGAACAACCAGTCAAAATAGTCATGTAAAATACTTTTCAATCTACCGTACTAAACTACTAAGTAGTATTTGTGTTACTTATACTCAGTGTTGTCCATTTAGATATCTTATATCTAAATCTAGATCTATTGCCTATCTAACTATTTCACATCTAAATTTAGATCAATCACCAATTTGGATAATTCATATCCGAATTTAGATGAAAGAGAGAGGAAGAGAGAGACACAGAGAGAGGAGGAAGAGAGAGATATCCAGAGAAAGTGAGAGAGAGAGAGAGAGAGAGTGACAGACAGATGGAAAGAGGGAGAGGGAGAGGGGAATAGAGAGGGAAGAGAGAGTGTGAGTGTAGCTGTGAGCATTTGTATCACGTGTCAAAAAGCAGCCCGTGTTCAATCGACGGCTGAAGCACTGCTTTAATTAATCTCCCCCTTTTGCCTGAAACATTAGAAACTGTCAACCAAAACTGTCACGATAAATGGCAAAATAATATTTTTCAGTTTTCACTTTGGCTTTCATACGTATGTGAGTAATCATCATCCGTATAGGCTGCACTAACAGAGTAAGAAGGACTGAAAATTCCCAACATTTACTCCTTTTTTTGTCAAGAGAAATGACGTTCATGTTTTCATTTTTTTAAAATTATTTTCCCTCAAATAGTTGGGATTCAATTTACAATGTGAATCTACGCTAAGTTGATTCTTGAGTCTGCGTCCACCACATGTTTTTTTCCCCCCATAATTTTAGAGATCACTGCCCAACAAAAGGTGAGTGAAGTAACTAATTCATTAATTGATTCCTTTCCAGTTATTCAAATTGATCACTCCAAACTGTGCATGCTACCAAAAGACATTTGTGTCTCTGAGTTCATTTACCGTTTTTACTTTCATGTATATCTTTAGTTTGAATCGATGTGACTAAGGAATCTTGGCAATTAACTCAAAGTCAAAACACCAAAAATTCTTGCAAGAGTTAAAAGCTAACAGCCGAGTTGTAAGAAGGCATTTTTGCTAATTTTACAAGCAAAAGGAAAACTTGGTTTTTGCATTGAATCATGCGTTTCTATCTCAAACTCAAAGAGACAGAACTGATTTCAAACGTCTACTGACTTGAAGTGTGTTATATTTGGGTAAACGCAATATATTTAAATGAACTACTGGAATGTAGAATCACCCTAGGCTGACAAGCTTTCGGTCGAACAAGCTCAATGTTCAAGATCAAAAAAATCCTATTAGTTCTGAGAGGGAGAAATCTGAGAACTATGCAACGTTCACAGGTGAAGTTCATGTTTGGTGTCCAATGGAGAGATCACAAGACAGTACAGTATCAGAGATATCATAGAATCCATCCGAAAAAAAACCCAAATGGCAATGGACAGGTCATATTGCAAGAATGTCAGACAACTGCAGGGCATTACGATTCACTGCATCGATTTATCTCAAGTACTGAGTGTATTTTACAAAAATGAGACGTCAACATTTTTTTTATTTTCTATTCGTTGAAATGTCATAAGTCATTTCTATTTTAAATTTCTATTACTATTTCTTGCCTTCATCTTAATTTCATCAGTTTTTTTTATAATCAGAAGTACTGGAGGGTGATCAGCCTGAGCAAAAGTTGCAATAAAAAGCGATGAAATTAAGTTAAAAATAGTCATTGAAATGCTAATTAGTTATGAAACATCAACGTTTCATACACTTAGATGGCAATGATAATATTTGTTGAAAGGACATGAGCACCATAGCACGTGACCAACATTATGGTCCCTACCGACGACATCATCACAAAGGGGTTGCTGTCAACTATATGAACGAAATTTTCATGCCGAAATTAAAAAAACTGGCAAAAATCAGCATATTATTAGATTTTAATGAAATTTTCGGACTAATTTTTTTTCTATTTGAAAGAGCCGAAAAGACAAATTTCCTTATTCACGTAATATTTAAACTCTTATTTTGAGGATTAATTTCAATTATACATTGCTGTTCCCCTTGATTTATATACATCTACAAAAAACTTGGAACTTGATCGAGAGACAGACCACAAAGTGAGAACCATGCAATGTGCACATGAGGGAATCAGCTAACATGGAGAGATCATAAGACAGCACAATATATCAGAGACAGAAGTCAGAGACATCACAGAAACAGATAGAAAACTCAAATGGCAATGGGCTGGGCATGTTGCAAGAACGTCAGGCAACTGCTACATATCATGATTCACAACGTGGATCGCAAGAGATCATATGAGAAACTGTGGCCGAGGGAAAGTAAGAAGGCATGACGAGCTAGATAAATTCTAAAAGTACTGGCTCCACGATGCCCATGATAGAGAGGTCTGACAAATCTTAAGGAATGTCTATGTCCAACGACGGACGCTAGTAGGATGCTGATGATGATGATGTTGATCGGATAAATCCTTTGAGATATAAATTATGTTTCCCTTTTTCAGAAAAGCTCTCAGGTACCGCTTGGACTGGATGTAATCAATAAAGATGATGAAAAATCTTTTTTTAAAACTTCACCGAGTAGAAAAAATAAATTTGTAAAAATCAATCCTCGTATACAAGAATAAATCCTCAGAATGGTTAGAATCATGAGGGAAAACTTCTTTTTTTTCCCGATATTCAGAATGAAACATTATCTTTTTCGATATCCGTCCTTTAATAAATAATCACCGAAAAGTTTAGAAAAATTGACTTATATGCTGATTTCTTTGCCAGATTTTCAAAGTTCTCAGGTGTCGATTTTCCGACGAAAATTTGTGTCCATATTGTTCATACCTACAAAAGAGAATCTTCTTTCTCCACTTTCAAATTAGACGAAATTATTACAATCACAGCCTTTTAATTCACTTTGAACGCTCTGTAATTTTATCTTCTGAATGTCACGCCCCACAAAATTAGCGAAAAAACATCACACTTGTATTAGAGGTTTGCCGGCAATCAATCCACGCCAGGCGCACTTATTTGCCAAAATATGCGCTCTGACCCAAGCCTCTTCAACGTCGAATAATGGATTGACAGGAGAAATAACAGTCAAGTCATCGAGAGGGAAGAGGGAAGTATATCCCGATTTCCATGTTCTGTGCAGCAGTTCGATTTTCTGTCAGATGAGAGCAAATAATGATAGATTTTACATTTATCGTACATGAATGAAAAAAAAACGTGATTTAGTTGTTGCGTATAATGCTGTTACTTACAGAAAAAGTGTTCAGATGAACTGCATTACCTAATCCTTCCTGTCCAAGAATTTTCAGTTAGAACTCGTTCAGCCAGCGAGGTGCATTCATTCTCTTTTTTTTTTTTTAGATGTATCAAGGGCTCGCTACATGTTCCACGCAAATAGTACCTTCCCAAGAATATTTTTCTACGTGGGATAAACTCCCTTATAAATGTTCCCCAGGCAAGTACAATCTCGATTATTTTTTTAAATCTGGGGTGGGTACAAGTGCTTTACCAGTTATTACTTTTTTCTTCAAAGCAGTTGCTGCTCTTCATTTTAATGTTTTTGAGTCTTAGAAGTCATTTTAACTTCTTTTATCGCTTATTTCAGTCAATTTTAGACTTCATATCAAACGTCATGTTTTAATGTTTACAACTTTTACAATTTTAACACCAACAAACCATTTTCTTCATCATCAGCAGAAGCAGCCTTCCAGAATTCTCATTGGATATAGACCTTCCCCAGGATTCACCACACGGCTCTATCGTGGGCATCGCAGAGCCAATACTTTCTGAACCTGTCGAATTCATCAAGCCATCTGATATATTTCTGGCCACAGTTTTGCATATGATCTTTGCAGATCCACGGTGTAAGTCGTGATGTCCAGCAGTTGTCTGAAATTCTTATAACATGACCAGCCCACCGCCTTTTGAGTTTCCTAATGGTTTTCATGATGTCCTGGACTGTTTTTTTTTTCATTAATATTCTGTGTTGTCTCGTGCTGTCGTGTGAGATTCCCCCATTCTCTCATGTGCATGTTGCATGGTTCTCGGTTTGAGGGTCAATCTTCAGGTTAAGTTCTATGTTTCAGCTTCATTTCAAGAGTAATTGGATTTCCTTGATCTCAAAAGTTGAACTTGCTCTACCGAAAGCCTGCCACACTTGATTTCTCCTTGTGGAGGTTTCTTGGAGATTGGTTGTGGCAAATATAACCCTGAAAGAGCTTGCTTACGGTGACCAAAAGTAAACCAAAAAATTCGGCTCCTGCAGTATACAGCAAAGGTAGTGAATCCAGTGTCTTTCGTGACACAATGTACCCACTCCGATACAGTAAAAGCCTAGGATAGTAAATATCAGGGATTCCTAGCCGTGGAGCAGGTTACACTGTCAGACCATAATTGCTTAGTTGATCCTGCTAACCGATTTGTAGTAATGACTTCGATTTTTGCTAAGCCCCCTATTGTCATAGCCTTGGGTCAGACCAATTTAAACGCACTAGATAACTTGTTAAGCCAGCTCAGTAAGTTAGAAGTAAGCAAACCCCGACTATTCGAATGGCGCTATCTGCTTTCCCGAATCAAATTCGCCCCAATTTGATTTCGTACCGGTCTCAGTTTCTAGTTACCCGAATCCAAACGAGAACATGATGTGACACAAGGCCAATTTAACGTGGGGAACCTCAAAAGAAAACTTCTTCAAAAGTCGTGTATAGTCTACTCAAACTATTGTTGATTGGTTGAACCAGACTGCACAGAGTAATAACAAGAGCGCCCAATCTGCGTCCATCAGAACGGAATCTTCTAAAAATAAATTTGGGTGATCAGTCAGCCGTTATAAGCTAAGCAGAGTGACTATCTAATACCCATTCTACTTATATCAAGAGGGTTTATGAAAGCTGTCTTGTTTACTTTGGAGTCTGTAAACGGATCTGCGTCAATTACGGTTGCACTTCACTGGAGGGTTTCGGGCAGTAACCCATGACTAAGTTGGTTTTCTTTCTCTTAAACAGAATCTAAACAACTGCAAAATCAGAGATCATAGATAAGGTCGATCAGTGATATGGATCTATTCAGAAATAGGTGACAGTTTCATCCAATCTTTTAATCACCGCTTTCCACCTGAGATCGGCTTAAGTACAGTTGCTGGGTTTAGGTTATTCATGTGTTCTAAGATAAATATGTATCTATGTATTCAGGCTTCACCCAATCCTAACCGTTCATAGTATAAACTTGATATTTTGCCCCCTTCCTCTCAAGAGGTACAGAAAACATCTCTCTTTCTGTCCCCCCACAAAAATAGATTTTCAGGAAGAAGAGGTTAGATTGAAATCTAAGTTTAACCTAAATTGGTTCCCAACTTTGTGTCCGGCGGTTTCTCGCTTTTTTTTTTGTTGGAAATTCAGATTTTTTAATGATCATTGCCCAACAAAATGCGAGAGAAGTAACTCATTCATTGATCACCTTTTCCCCATTTCTTTTCAAGGACACTGATCACGTGATGGTTTCTATTGAATGACAAACCCGACCCATTGTTTTTTTCAAAATCATGAATTTATGGTTCAAGCCATACCGGTAGCATTTTCATCAATATTACTCAATTTACATGCTGAGATGAAGTATATATGGCTGGCGGTGATTCATAAATTCCCTTGGGATGCCAGTTTTTTTTGTTTTTTTTGTTCGTTTTACATTAATATGGATCATTATGGTGACTCAATCAATTGTTTTTTTGATAGACAATTCCAGATAGCACAGGATCCACGACGCCCATGATAGAGAGTCGTGACAGAGTTTACAGAAATTCTGTGTCATACGACAGACGGTAAAAAGAAGACTGCTGCCGATGATAATTAATGTTTTAGCTCCATGCACGCATAAAAAGTATTTGCAAGGTCAAAAGTCGCATTTTCTAAATAATTCACTAAGCATCAATTCATATTTAAAAGAATTCCCCTGAAGCGAAAGATATACAAAGTTCCTGATGAGGTCATCTGGGCAACAGAATCAAGATCGTATCCTTGACACGTACGTAGAGACGATAGTCGGACCTGTGTGAATCTCACAAACAAAAGAAACATGTTCCAGATCAAATAAACAAAGAGAGAATTATGTTTATTTATTCCTTTACGTAACTCTCTTCCCAGACTTTCTTCCGGCATTGTACTTTTTCTGTTGCTCTTTTCCCACCTTCTGTATACTGTTATTTTCCCTGGCTTCCTGAGTATCATTAACATTATTATTCCCACTTTCACACCAGTCGTATGGTGGTCATTGCACGCAGAAGGATCAGTGACAGCAAGTCTCTTCAGGTCATCAGCCCTCCTCTCCACATCCTCACAGCTGGCAGCAGTGCTGTGGATCCAATTGACCGGTGGTCATCGCAGAAGGCTGACAGCGAATCTCTCCAGGTCTCCATTGCTGTGATTTTCAGTTTCACACCAGTTGCCTCGTGGTAGTCGCTGGAAGCTGATTGACGGTAAGTCTCCTCAGGTCTCCAGTCTTCCTCACAATACTCTCACAGCTTGAAGCGGTGCTGGTGATTATCGCTGAAGGCTGATTGACAGTTAGTTTCCCCAGGTCTCCATTCCTCCACTCAATACTCTCAGTTCACAACAATGCTGGGCTTTGCAGTTTCACACCAGTTTCACACCTAGTTGCCATCGCTGAAGGCTGTGACAGTAATTCTCCTCAAATCTCCAGCACCTCCTGTCATTGTCCTCGCATATCACAGCAGTACTGCGGCTCCTACCTTCCCAGCCTTCTTCAACTTTATTTACACATGTCATTTCATTTTAGCCGTTTTAACTCTCCTTCATATTCACGTTGTGATTATTATTATTATTATTATTATTATTATTATTATTATTATTATTATTGACAACAATTTCACACCAGTTGCCTGGTGGTTACTGTTAACAATTAGTATTGCAGTCTTTATATTTCTAGCACTTTCCTCAGTATCCGTGCAGTTCCTTGCAGTGCTGTGGTCTGTACAGTCTCAATCCTTCCCTTTATCCCAATCTCCTCCAGTCTCGCCCACAGTGTCTTCCGGACTGTTCCTAGAGCGCCCACTATGACTGACACTCCCCCGGCTTTCATGTCCCACATATTCAGTTCTCTCGCTAGATCCTGGTATTTTTCTATTTTTTCACTCTCCTTCCTCTTTACTCTATGGTCTGCAGGTATAGCCATGTCTACTATTTGGCAGGTCTTCCTCTTCTTGTCTACGATTACCATTCTGGTCTTCTTGCTTGGATGAGGTGGTCGGTTTGGATGTCAAAGTCCCAAAGTAATTTGTGGTTGCCATTCTTCGGGGCTATCTCTGGATTGTACTGGTACCACTTTTCTGTATGGTTAACTCCCATTCTTTTACTCAGTTCCCAGTGTATCATCGTTGCTGCTCTATCGTGTCTATGCTTATAGTCCTTCTGGGCGAGTTGACTACATTCACTAGTTATGTAATTTACGGTCTCATCTCTTCCACCGCATAGGCGGCACTTGCTGTTTGTCTGTGTTCTGTTGATTTTTGTTTTTATATAGTTTGTCCTGATGCATTTGTTTTGAGCTGCCATGACGAGCGATTCCGTTTCTCTCTTCAGGTTTCCTTTCCGTAACCATGTCCATGATCTCTCGTCTGCCACATCTTGTATCTGTCTTTTAAACTCTCCGTACATTTTTTCTGTCCCCATTTTTCTTTCCTAGTTTGCTGTGGTGTTCCATTGTTTTCTACTTAGTTGTTTATTGCGCTGTTTCGTGCACTCTTTATAATGTCTTCACTATTTGCTCGCATGTACTTTTCTAGATCAGCTTTAGTTCTCTAGACACAGTCCTCTATGCTGATGAACTCCCTGCCACCTTCTTTTCTCTTAACGTATAGTCCGTCTGTGTCATCTCTAGGGTGTAAGGCTTTATGCATTGTCATAAGTTTCCTTGTTTGCCTGTCCATTGATTGGAGCTCTTCCCTTGTCCATCCCAGGAATGGTCCTGTGACACAGCCCAGGTGTTCATTCCTTTTATTAGATTTCTGCTGTTTAATATTTTTTTCCTCTAATATTTTCCTTATCCTTCTAAGTTATTCTCTCTTTATTTTCTCTTTCATATCTTCCCGTTTTATCGTGTCACATTCAAGGACGCCAGGTATTTGTATCGGTCTCGAGCAGTCAGTGCTCTAATCTTACTGTTGTCTGGGAGTTCTATTCCTTCAGTCATTGTGAGCCTTCCTTTGTGCATTACCATCATTGCACATTTTTCTATTCCAAATTCCATTCCGATGTCATCACTATATTCTTTTACTTTGTTGAACAGAATCTCAAGCTCTCCCCTGTTTTTTTTTTTGCAAACAATCCATGTACATTTGGTGGTTGACTTTTCCTTTTGTTTTGGAAAGAAGGTATCGTTTGCTGTTCTCCAGGGTTCTGTTGAGTGGTATCATGGTGAGAACAAATAATAGTGGGGACAGCGAGTCTCCCTGGAAGATTCCTCTTTTTATCCTTACCTCTGCAAAGTTTTCTCCTGTGGCTGTCAAGTCTACTTTCCAGTTTTTCATAGAGTTTCCGATGAATCTAACCACTGGTTATTATTATTATTATTGTTATTATTATTATTATCATCATTATTATTATCATTAACAATTTCACACCTGTTGCCTGATGGCTACCGCTGGAAGGTAAGTGACAACAAGTCTCCTCAAGTATCCAGCTCTCCACTCCACACTCTCATAATCCACAGCAGTACAGTAGTTTACAGTTTCTCACCAGTTGCCCGGTGGTTATTGTTTAAGACTGAATGACTGTAAGTCTCCTCAGGTCTTCAGCCCTCCACTCATCTCATCTCTGCGTCACCGATCACAGCAGTGTTGTGGCTTGTACCTTTACCTCCATTTGGGTGTTTTTTTCTCTACTACTCTGTTAGGCCACTGCTAACAGCTGGGGTCGTAGATCTTAAATCTCTAGCACTTTTCTTAGAATTCTTGCAGTTTCTAGCAGTGCTGTGGTCTGAACAGTGTAAATCCTCCCTTTTATTCGCGAGTTTCTCTAATCTCACTTTCAGTGTCTTTGATACGGTTCCCAGTGGACTTACAGTAACTGGCAATACCATGACTTTCATGTTCCACACTTTCCTCAGTTCTCTTGCTAGATCCTGGTATTTTTCCAGTTTTTAACTCTTTCCTATTCACTCTATAGTCTGCAGGTATGGCCACGTCTATTGTTTAGCAGCTTACTGTTGTTGTTGTTGTTGCCATCCTTGTTTTGTGAGTTAGGGTATTCTGTGGCCCTCTCAAAGAGATACATCTACATGTATTTATAATAGGTATTGTACATTCATTCGCATTGACAAGAATTTTCTATTGATATGCACAGTGGAGGTAATTTCTGTCTCCTCGGGTCTTCAGACTTCCCTTCATATATCCCTAACCTATCACAGCAGCACTGTGGTTCGTACCTCAAACACCATTTGTTAGTTTGATTGCTTTTTGTTTTCCCCTCTTCCCTCTCCTCTTGCCCTTGTTAGGCCACTGCCACCAGATGGGGTTGTAGATCTTATATTTGTAGCATTCTCCTCAGTATTTGTGCAGTCCCCAGCAGTGCTGTGGTCTGTATACTGTCAATCCTTCCTCAATCCCCAGTTCCTCCAATCTCGCTTCCAGTGTCTTTCCTATGGTTCCGAGTGTACCAACTATTAGTGGTACTACCCTGACTTTCATGTTACGCACCTTCTTCAGTTCCCTTGCTTGGTCCAGGTATTCTCCCAGTTTATCACTCTCTTTCCTATTCATCCGGTGATCTTCAGGCATCTCTTTTTCAAAAAATCTACGAAAATCATTTTATAAGGTCATTGGAGCACTGATACCAATGTTCAAGTCAGTAGATAGAACGGTATGGCCAGAAGCACTGGAACATAAAATAACATAAGAAAACATACAAATGTATATGAAAAAAGTTGCGAACCTTAACCCCATTCGGTAGCAACGGTTATTCAACGTGTAAATACGGTCGTCCATTATACGTATATACATATTTGATAATTGTGTCATCCACAGACAGCTGTTTCGTTGTATTACAACTCTACACAGAGGCTATAGACTCTTCCATATCCATCCAGTACCACGAGGTAGGATCCAAACCTTAGCTTCAGACCCATTCAGCTGGGATTCTACCTCTTTCCAACACAGAACTCTCTCTCTCTTTCTCTCTCCTCTCTCTCTCTCTCTCTCTCTCTCTCTCTCTCTCTCTATATATATATATATATATATATATATATATATATATATATTAAAAAGGAATAACCCTTTTGTCATCATTGGAAACTATGATTGTTCAATTCGATACAGAGGAATTGACTTGACATCGAGCTTGATGAATAGTGGAAGTGGCCTATAAGATATACATACATACATATATATATATATATATATACATATATATATATACACACACATACATGCATATATATATATATATATATATATATATATATATATATATATATATATATATATATAGGCTGATTCGATTCTGGTTTCAAGACCGTGAAATTCTCTGGAGAAAGAACAGCTGCATTCATTTCAAATGCAGTGTCTTAAAGCGCCTGCTGGTACATTAGCACAAGAAACTGACTTTCATAAGAAATGCAATTTATAGGCTTTCATTGTCATGAAGAATTCTCCTCTTGTAGGACTTCATGGGAAACTGACCTTTAAATACCGAACGTTTAATGTCACAAATTCACAAACACACAAAATGCCACTTAAAGAACAGAGATCAGAAGCGATAAACAACATGAAAGGGGTGTGGGTGTCAAAAGTTGAGGTATGCCATCGATATTTCAGCAGCTCATTGTCCGTGCACCTCGTTTGATCTGTGGAAAAATTAAACTTCACCTTTTCCAGAGCAAGTGGAAAAAAATAAACAGGGAAAATCGAAAAATGGAGCAAGAGAATTGAGAAATGATGCAAGCATGAGCAGATTAAAAGATGAAGCTAGCCAATTGAAAAATAAAACGAGCAAATTAAAAAAAAAAAGCAACCAAATTAAAAAATAAAGCAAGCTAATTAAAAAGAACGGCAAGAATTTATCGACGAACATGAATAATTGAAAAATCACATTTACTGCTTCAATTTCTGCGAATATTGATTTTTCAAGTTAAATTAGTTGAAATTTGTCTCAAAAAAATTCATAGGCTTTTTAAGTTAGTTTCCCCCAACATCCATTGCTCCCTTAATTTTTTGCTTGCTCTAATTCTTAATTCCCCCAGGAAAAGTATGGTGAACCTAAAATTCCGAACATACGCACACAGGTCTGTTATTGGTACACCAATGGTTTCTCAATTTTGTAAAAGTGTTTGCATATTTTGTTCCTATTTGACTCCATAGATGGGTTCCTAAGGACAACGACAGGCGTACCTCGTTTTCGAAAGACCCCAACTTACGCCACTTTTTCGCTTTTACGAAAAATAAAAGTGAAAAGCGAAAATAGCGTTGTAAATAGCCGTTATAGAGACATTGCAGGCCCTCTTTCCTACGCCTGTCTTCCATACTTTTCAGCAGTCCAACCTTCAACAATTCAGCCAAACACATCCTCATCACCATTTTGAGGTGTAGGAACGCTCAAATATTTTCCCATACAAATTGATTGTAATTGCTTCCTCACTTTACCTCATTTTGGTGTACGTAAAGTTTTGATGAAAACTCTCTCCTTTCGGATATGGGAGAGCCTCCATCGGTGGTGAGTGTATATCATAAACACCTTGAACCGAAACTTACTTAAAAAGCTTCTAATTTCTGTCTGAATCATTTCAGATGAGTAATTATCGTTCACCTCTGGTCAACAAAGTTGACTGCCTCGGCAGTCAGAGATATCCCCAGTTAACGACATCCACTAGAAGTGAGCCAGTTCATCTCTCTGATTTGTAATAATGAAATTGTGGGGAATGATTTCGTATTTACCCAATATTGATATGTGCAAGAACTGCACAGTATTTCTCGACTTGCTTCAAAACGTAACCAATTTTTATCAACCCAATGTCCATCCTTCGACAAGGTTTTACTCAAGCTCATTGAGAACTTTCGGAAATATTGTGTTTTGTACATATCGTTACAATGCAGAGGGAGGGGCGACCGTGGGAAATTCTTCTATCCACCCAAAAATGTAAATACTTCTTCTATAGCCTATTGCCAATCTTCCTACAAAATTTCAAAGGAATCTTAGTGATACCATGTGGAACGAAAATACGGGTCCAGTTCCGCATTGCAGTTGTATAGTAAATTGAGACCCTCAAGTAAAACATAATATAACGATTGAAAACCACCAGGGTTTGTTTTATTATCTGAATTGAAACACTCAACGATTCACAGTACAATTCCTGGCCAGGGCGAATGCAATTTTTCCATCATTGCATCTTCGACGCTTAATAGTAATAAAATGGTATTCTAGTTTTTATTGTGAATGTTTACTTTGATCTACAATTTATTGACTGATCTGACTGACAGATCCGTTAATCTGGCAGGAGTCAGCAGAGAAACATTTGATAAACACCGGTCTCATAAAACCAGTGCTGCACTGTACAGCCAGTCGCTAAAATTTATATCAGTGATCGCCTAGATTATCAAAATAGATTTTAGCGACGAAGTTTATTCATTTGATGCGTGAATCGTGTGAGTTGGTTTGTAAAAATCATTTTCTGGCCTGAACTGTCTAAGGGAACCGGCCAGCGTTGTTTAAAAATAGATTTATGAGCGTGACCATAATTGTGTTTTGCTTTCTGCTTCTTTCCCCGTTAATGACATACAAGTGTGCAAGATAACTGTCATAAAAAGCTTGAATTATGAGGTATATCCTTTTAGATACCAATGGCGTATGGTACTTTATATCACGGATGTACTCTGAGGTACGGATGCACAAAAAAGCAAATTTTTTTCTATAGCTGTAAAAAGCGATGGACAGTAAAATCCTCTTTTGTACCAAAAATGTGGAGAAGGTGGTCTTGATTGTGAATTGTCGAGTGCCATGCCCTCACTCATTCGCTGTTAAAAACGATGAACAAATAAAAAGAGATTCATTTAGTGGTACACCTTTTCAATAAACCCCCATAATAGAATAGTACAAGATAAAAGAGGGAGAGGAAATATTTTGAATTTGTGTTTAAACCCTTAAAAGCTCCTTTCGACAGACACTACCATCTGTGGAAGACCTGTCAGAAAAAAGTTTGTACATTCACTACTTGGTAACAAGAAGTCTCTTATCGCTCTTCGCTTTTTACAGATAGTAAAGATTTTTTGCATTTTTGTGCATCTGTAGTTCAGACCAGATCCGTGATACAAAATATTATACGCCAATGTTGGATACTTCTAGTCATATTTTGCGTTGAATTAATTAATAGAGCATTCTAGAAGATCTTTTGTGTATAATCATGGATGCCAATATGTAATGAAAATACTCAATTTATTTGAAATCTATTTCGATCAAAGTATCTTTTTATCTCATCTGAGAGGCTCAAAGAATCTTTAAAACATCAATTAAGCGTAGGCCGCTAAGATTCCTCTGCAGGCCGGCCCTGGCCCATGGGTCGTCGGTTACGTTCTAGAACGTGCTGATTCGATATATTGAACTCTGGAAAAAAGCAAGCATTTTTGAAAAGTTCGAGGTTTATAACTTGGGAGTCAGGTGTGAGGAATTCAAGATCAGGAATAAGTTTCCTGGAATGAACAAACAATATTTTTTTGTCCAAGTGAAGAAATGATAACAGACAAGTCAGTATTTAATATTGGGCATATGCTTTTTTTTCAATATATAAAAAAGACTAATCGTATATTTTGATACAATTGATGTGTTTGCAGAATTGAACATCAAGGTATTCCATAAAAACTCACGCCCTTAATCAAACTGGGATCAAAGATAAATCTAATCATTCTCGATATCGATCAAGATATATTTTCAGTAATTATAAATGCAACACTGATATCTCCAAAAAAGTGATTTGGTTGGTGTAAACATAATTGCAGTTTCTGTTCTTTTAAAGTTTGATGCTCATTTTGGAATAAACCATGTTCATGTAATATATACCATTTTAAATCGTGAATTTGTTCTATCCGTCTAAGCTGAACGTTTTCTATTTGTCTAGGTTCAATGGGGGCTGAGATCCAATTGAAGGTCATTATCGAAGCGATCCCACGCAAAACAAGTCGAGGGTTGCAGAGGAACTGAACGTTGACCATTCAATAGTTTATACCTAACTGGAAGAGCAAAAAAATAAAAAGAAATAAAAATTTCGACATTTCACGTGAATAACCATGCAGAAATTGAATAAACGAGGTTATGAAACTCTCCCAGATCTCCCCCGACCGACTATCTCTTTTCAAGCATTCTGACTACTTACTGCAAAGGAAAGTCTGCAACGACCAGGCAACATCTCGAAATGCCTTCAAAGAATTAATTGGTAGTAGGAACCCAGAATCTTATGCTTCTGAAATGAATGGACTCGTCTCTAGTTGGCAAAAATGTGTCAATTCTGAAGGTTCTTATTTCGAATACTAACTTTTATTCTAAACTGAGATATGTTGCTTTAAAGTTGTTGAAAAAAAAACTCTTATTTTTTGGCACCACCCTATTACATGGAAAAGAATTCCCCTGAAATAAAAGATATACAAAGTTACCGATGAGGTCATCTGAGCGAGAGAATCGAGTTTCTATACTTGACAAGTGTTTAAACGATGGTTGCACCAGTTTGAATCTTATACACAGAGGATATATGAACAGATCAAATAAACAAACACTTTTTTATGATTATTTATACATTTCTATTGCAAACAATAGCTCACTTTGCTCTTTTCTCAGCTCCCTAACCGTAAAAGATGACAGCATATATGAAATATATGGATACACATTGCATTTCATATATGTGGATAATAGAGATTTGCATTGCAGTAAGCTTGGAGTAAAAGCCTTCTCTACACATTACATTTTATATACGTGGATAATAGAGATTTGCATTGCAATGAACTTGGAGGATAGCCTTCTATACACATTGCATTTTATATATGTGGGTAATAGAGATTTGCATTGCAGTAAGCTTGGAGGAAAAGCCTTCTCTACACATTACATTTTATATACGTGGATAATAGAGATTTGCGTTGCGATGAACTTGGAGATGAAACCCTCTATACACATTTCATTTTATATATGTGGATAATACAGGTCTGCATTGCAATGTGCTTGGAAATGAAACCCTCTATACACATTACATATATTCGTGGATGTTAGAGATTTGCACTGCAATGAGCTTGGAAAAGCCTTCTGTACACATTACATTTTATACACGTGAATGATAGAGGTTTACATTGTAGAGAGCTTGAAGAAAAGCTTTCTGTATAAATTGCAATCTATATACGTGGATAATAGAGATTTGCATTACAGTGAGTCCAGAGAATGGTATTTTGTTGACTACTAAGGGATTTTTATCATTTCTTTGTTTTCGTTTTTATTACTTTTTCAATCTTTATATATATATTTTTAAATTCAGCCTTTTCATTCTGTCATTCGAACATGAATGAAATTCTATTTTACTTCGTCAGTTGCGTCGCTTGCCCTTGAGATATCTGTATATTTCTCATGGCCATATGTGAAGATTATTATTATTATTATTATTATTATTATTATTATTATTATTATTATTATTATTATTATTATTATTATTATTATTATCAATACTATTTGTATATTATTATTACTATTATTATTATAGATGTATAAATGTATGTGTGTGTGGACTATTTATATTCATATACATACATATATATATATTGGGTGTACCAGACTTTACCCACGGTGCACACTCACACAAAAACACACGTATACATATATATTTACGTGTGTGTGTGTGTGTGAGTGTGTGTGTGCGAGTGTGTGTGTGTGGGTGTTTCTTTTTCACTCTCTCTGTCTCTCTCTCCAAGGCCACCGTTTTCTTTAATTGTTTATTCTGTTCACACCGTCTAGGCAAAATAAAATATAAAATATAAAATAACGGGTGGTCATTTCAAATAGTTTCTAAATAATATATATATATATATATATATATATATATATATATATATATATATATATATATATATATATATGTTGGCTCTGTCTCGACTTTTTACTGTACAACCATACATATACATAGAAAGGGTGAGAGAAGGTAAGTGTGTGCGTGGAAAGATGATCAAAGTATATATATATATATATATATATATATATATATATATATATATATATATATATATATATGTATATGTATATATATATATATACATAAATATATATATATATATATATATATATATATATATATATATATATATATATATCTCAAAATACACCACATTTTATATTTGTTTGCGTGTGGCGGAGTCGTTCTGTTGGTTGATCGTGGGAGTTACTGAACGTGATTCTTTGCAAATGGTTTTTGTCTTCTTGAAATCAAAACTGGGACAATAATACATATTCAAAACCTACATATTTTGCTGAGAAAACCAAAAAAGAATTTGCATGCAGTGTTTCGTACAGAGAAAAAAAACGACTCTTGATTTATCAGAAATAAACGGCGTCCAACGGTTTCGATAAGCTTCTTTGGTAATCATTTATTCGGACCACTCGAGTAGACAGCCAGTTTGGGATTTGAATTCTATTTTGAAACCCTGTCGCTCAAGAAATAACAATGATCCACAAAATCCTTTTATAATCATTCAAGAATGAAGAACTGTCTCTAAGAGATTTTTTTTCCTGTCGGATACATTATTGTTAAACTTCAATACAAAGTTTTTGGTCGTCTCCATTTCCCAACAGTGACACCAAGAAGAACAGCCTTAGAATGAGGAATGTAAACCGATATATAAAGCCCACTGCTGTGATTTTAACACATGATTAACTATTTTGCCTCGAGGTAGTTTTACCGAAAGAGCTAAATTGACAAGTCTTAAAAATTAACGAAAATTTATCATACGGATAGGCACTGGCTTATTTCAATTTACGGAATACATTTTTATGAAATATGTATATTTATGATATCTTATTTATTATATATGCAATATGAAAGTTGCAGTTATCATCTTCAACTTGAACAGAAGTTGGAGTGGAATTTGATTCAGTGACAGCCAGTGTTGTTTTATTGCTATCAAATAATGCAACTGAAAGCAATGCTCATTTCATCAAAAATAAATGAATGTCTTAAATATGTACATAGGAAAGAAGCAATGTCCAATTGACGAAAACATTGTTCAAATGAATAGATATATTGCCTTGAGAAATTAAAAGGGCCCCAAAATAGGTTCGAGTGACGTTAACGAGTCTACTGTATTTTTTATAGGACGCAATTTCATCATTGCCATTATCATCATCATCAGCAGCAGCAGCAGCAACAGCAACCTTCTAATGTCCGTCGTTGGACACAAACCTTCCCCAAGATTTGTTAGACCCCATCGATCGAGAGCGGCGTAGAGCCAATATTTCCTAAATTTGTCTAGTTCGTCGCGCTATTTTAATCATTACCAACCGCAATTTCGCATATGATCACTGGGGATCCGCAAGGTGAGTCATGATGTTCACTAGTTGTCAGACATCCTCGCTACATAACCTTCCCATTTCTAATCTAGTTTTTTTAATGGATTTTATGATATCCCTGACTCCTGTTTTCGTCTAATATACCTTGCTATCTTGTGATTTATCAATGTGATGTTAAGAATGAATCTTACTTGAGCACGTTGCGAGCCAATCTTTTGGGCTATGTTCCATGTCAGTGCGAAATTATAATAATTGATGTCATTGTTTTGTCATTAGGGTGGATTGATATGTTGACACTTTCATTCAATGGATCCTGCTCGTGATATCACAGGTTTCTAAAAACAGCTACCCTGGTACACATTTTTTCTCAAAGTACAAAGTCGGGAGTTGACTATTATAGCAAGAACAATAAGTACAATCTTCAGGAAAATAAAGGGTGTAAACCTACCCCAATTTGGACTCACGGTCAACTGATTGTCAGAAGACTGTCTTACGGACTGAGCTGAATTGACGATTTTTAGATATCAACAAAAATCTATACACGTACACACGGCTTATTTCATTCCAATGAATGAATAAAAACCTTTATAAAAATCTTCATTTCAATATTTTTCGATTAATTATAAATAAAATATTGTTGCTGTGACTATCTTTAGTCGGAATGGGACTTTGAATTTGACTCAGCCACTGCCAGTATTGTTTCAACTTTTTATTAAGGGAAATGAGGCAGGCAGTAAGGATCGAACTCACTTAACTAGCCATAATTCGCAAGACAAATTTGCTTACTAACGCTATTACGAGGCACGGGGTTTAGACAGATCCCAGAATGAGAGTCATAGAAGAAAAGTTCAGATATAGTGTTACCTGAGTTACCTAAAAAGTGTAATTAGAAAAAAAGCTACCACTCTGTTCTCTGAGTAAGGAAAAAGTCATAAAAATCTTTTTAAAAATGTTAACATTTTAATTTATCTCGATTTTGTAATTCATCTCTGCTGCTTTGGACAAGCAAGGTGTAAGATATGCAAAGTCGAGAGGAGAATTGTGCATAATATTGAAAGCATTATTCCTGAGTTCCTCGTCTGCGAAGAAGCTGATACCTTTATGATTCTCCCCTGTTGGAATACTGCAAAGAGAGACCTTTTCTAGTCAGTTTCCATTATGTTTCCTGTTACAGATGCTTTTTTACTTCTTTTGCATCATTATCATGACGTTTGCACAGGGACAATCTTCTGTACTGGAAAGGGCCAGGATAAACGTGAGGTAGATATAAAGCAATGCCCTTGAGTCCTTGGGATGAGAAATATCGTTTTAAGCTTCCAAATATTGACAGGATCCAATGCAACGAGTAAATTCTTCAGAGATTCTGAATAGATTTGTGCGAAGCTTTTCGTAAAAGCCGACAAGGTCATTCTCAAGTAATTTCATGAGCGGTTGGAGTCGTCTCAGCTGAGACAGGATCTGATGCTCATAATCTAAATTCTTCCATTATCTGCCCGTACTTTGAAAATGTCCTTAAAACAGTAGATAATGTTAAATGGCATCTTTATAGCGAATAGGTAGATTCCGACTTGTTGTTCCGTAACTTCTGTCCATATTCAATTCAATATTTTACGCTCATGCCAGGAAATGTCCATTTGGAAGAATGCTACAGCTAGCACACAAGCAACTTTAGACCCGAAAGCGTAAAGCTCAGTTCTGTACGATTATCTCTACTAAGCAATTATAACGTACAAACCCAAAACTCCGGAGATAATATAGATGCGCCTATGCCACAGCAAAACCGGTCGCAAGTTGACTTGATGTATTTGCAGGGAAAATGGCTTTGTTAGTTCAGAGAATTTTGAAGAAGAAAAGCCTGAGTTTGATGATTATTTTGATTCATAGTAAAAGTTAATCAATGTTCAAAACGTCATTGATATTGATGTTGTGTTATTTTCCCTTTTATTTCGTTATCTATGTCTACATTAGCAGGTTGCGATTTGGGCACGTTTTCCTTAATCCTCTGGGATCATAGGACAAAGTTTCATGACTCAGTTGAGACGTAATTGTTGGCGTCAGAACTCCTGTGTCATATTTCTTAGTCCATAATTTTCAAAATCCCACATGCTTACATTGATGGGAACTTGAAGTTGATAAGTATTCGATGGTAATAGAAATCGATTTGCACCATTTTTAACTTGATTGTGTGACTAGCGTGTACTTTACAGATCGGTCTCTGAATCAACAATGGGGCTGAACATTCAAGGAACTACTGATTCTCTTGCTTGTACCATAGTCAGACTTTTTTCAACTATTGAAGAAGATTGATGAGGTTTTCATTTCTATTATATGCATTGCATGTACCGTACTGAGCAAAGTATTTGCAATCTACTCACTGGGCTGTGACTTACGGGCTAATCGTGTGGTCAGAATAAAGAAAGAAAAACACATTCGATCGTAGTCTATCACCGAAATCTAAGTGCAGTCCGAATTTCAGATCAATAAGACCAGTACTTTGGGAAGTGGAAAAAAGTCCATTATATTTTACAGTCGGGTCTGTAGAATACCGCTTTTCATGCACGAAAGCGACCTCTTTGCTGTAATCTCTGACTGTCCTTTGCTGTTGGTGGTTAATGGGAGAGAGAATTATATTTGGTGCTTTGATGATTTATATGATCACCATCGTCAGGTTTATAGCGTCCATCATTGGCCGTATACCTTCCCAAAGATTTGCTAGACCATTCTATCATAAGCGAAGCTAGTACTTTCTGAACTTGTTTCGTTTACCAGGTCATCTTATTTTTTCGCTGGTAATAGTTTTGCATATGATCTCTGGGGATCAACGTTTTGATTCGTGATGTCTGCCATTCTTGCAACACGACCAGCCCAATATCATTTGAGTTTTCTGATGTTTTCTACGATAGGGTTTATATTGTTTTCTCCAATGAGCTGTGTCAACTTCGCTATGTAATATTAAGCATGACCCTCTTGTGTACGTTGCTTGGTTTTTAGGTTAGAGCCGATCTTTTGGTCTGCTGTCACGTTTAAGCTCCATAGTAGATAATCAGGAGGATGGATTGTTTGTCGACATTTCTCTTTCTTCTAATACTAATGATATTTTCTTGTCCTTGGAAATTAGGCTTGCTCTGTCCCAACCTACAGTGATTCTTGGCTTGAATTCTGCTTTTGGGGATTTCATCAAGATTTGTTGTCCCAGGTAGATGTAGTGCTCTACTCTCTTTAATTGCTCACATCCAATTTTTACCGTAGTGTCCCTTGTCCTTAATATGACCTAACGGTGGGGTAAAAATCAAATTTAACTTGCTCCAACTTCCCGGAAATTCGCCAAACCTCTCTAACATAAGCGTCGAAGTACCAGTATTTTCTAAACTTGTCTAATTTGTCAAGCTACTTAATTTTCTGCATGTCATAGTTTAGCGCATGCTTCTAGGGGATTTTAATTAAGCCATGGAATCTATGTGTTTAAATTGATGTGCTTGTCCCTGACTCTAAATTCCCATTTCCAGTCATCATACCGTCCAGTCTGTAAAACACTTAAGGATCATCACCATCATCATCAACGCCCGTCGTTGGACATAGACCTTTCCCTAAATCGGCCACATTTCTCTATCATGGGCCTCACAGAGTCAATATCTTCAGAATTTTTCATCTCTCTATCTTGTATTCTACCGGCCTCGGTTTCTCTAGTGATCCATGTTATGAGTCTTGATGTCCATCGGTTGTCTGCCATTCTTGCAACATGACCTGCCCATTGCCATTCAAGTTTCTTTATAGATTCTATGACGTCTTGGACTCGCGTTTTCTTCCTGATATACCGTGCTGTCTTGTGATCTCTCCATGTGAGGTTGAGCATGATAGAGAAAAAAAATTTTTTAAATTGGCAACATGTTTTTTTCTCTGAATTCTTCACAATCAGGTTAGTACTTTGGTGCATAGTTTCTACTTTTGACATGATCTTCGTGCTGGTGCTAAGTTTTAGATAAAATGCCCTGCACTTTAACATTTTCCCATTTTGTTTATCTTGTATGAGAGTTATAAACCCCTTTCTGCATAAAATACTTCCATTATATATTTTGACATTACGATATCCGATATATAGCCGGCCTTTTAGGGGAAACTAATACAGGAGTCGTAAAAGCGACTAAATGAAAGGGATAAACTTTAATGACAGGACGATGTCGTCTTGATGTCTCATCACCGTGTTTATGTCTTCAGGATGATGCGTTGATAAAAAACAAAAAAAAGTTTATTTTTCGTTGCGTTGCCTCCACAAAGGGACACAATCAACGGATTAGACAGGCTGAGGAACAGGTCTAGTTGGTCGCTCAATAGACACCGTCAAGTGACCAAATTCTTTTGGTGGCATACTGGGAGTGATCAATTTGAAAAATCCAGAAAAAGGCAGTGGTCAATGAACAAGTGACTTCTCTCTCCTTTTACATAGCGGTGATCACAACATTAAAAAGCAACAAAATAAGAGTTAACACTACAGGACACGATATACCGGACCAATTTAGTATTCACTTACATTATAAATGCTTCAATCTAAAAAATAATTCAGCGGAGAATTAGACAAAAGATGTACACATAATATTCAAATTTTCAGTCCTCTAGCTCTATTTGTAAGTATGATACATGCATACATTGACAACCAGTTGGACCAACTTGAAAACTGAAGAAACCTTTGTTAACTGTTTTGATGATCGTTTTAGGTGATGGGTTCTAGTATTAATAGATAGAAAACTGCATTTATATCTCTGATTGTGCATTTACTTGTGGTATAGCAGAAAAACAGGTCCGATTAAATTCTAACTATGATTCCAAATGGGCGTTTCGTTGTGTGATGTGGTCAACTAGCTAGCCTTGCCGACTATTACTACTGTAGCGAGTTCGATCCTCACTGGGTTCGTTACATCTTTGTCATTGTGCTGAAATAAGTTCCATTTCGTAAAAATCGGCAATTATTTCGATGCTACAAATACCCTTCCGAAACCACTGCTGGAGAAAGATGACCTTTACATCTGCATAGGACAAAAAATCTCGATGAAATCCTCAAAAAGAAAATAAATGAAAGTCACTCTAAGATGGCAAACCTTCGATAGAGCAAGTTCAGCCTTCAAGAGAAAAAAAATCCAATTAATCTTTAAAAGAAGGTGATACAACCTATGCACCCTCTCGATAGTCTCCTATAGAGCTAAAACATGGGACTTAGTCAAGAAACTGATCCTCAAACTGAGAACCATGCATTGTGCACATAAAGGAATCATACCAACCATCACATAGATAGATTACTAGACATCACAGTATATTAGGGAGGAAACAGCTAGAATCCATTGAAAAACTCAAATGTCCAGAAAATATAAGCTCCTCGATGCCCAGGATAGCGAGGTCAAATGAACCCTAGGGAAGGTCCAAGTCCAACGACGGGTGCTAAAAGGATGATGATGTCGGTAGTGTAAAATGGGTGTTCATATCCAGTTCTGTTGGACGAGCTCATCTCGGCGGTCCGGGGTAATCCACCTTATTCATCGTCACTTGTATGAAATTCTTCTTGGGTCTGTTTCATCAAGTTCAGTCTTGCAATCTTACAAAGAGTCACATTATTATCCCATTAATCAATGCAGCTTCTTTATCTTTAAAAAAGTCAGTAAATTTTAAAAAGCAAGATGGAGTAAAACTCATTCCATTCAAACAGTCACGGTGCACAGCTAACTAAAAACGCTAAACTTTGAATTGCGAAGAAAATTATTTGAAGCAAGGATAACCGTTGATCGCCCACTTTTATTGTGTGGATTTAGCTTTGGTTCGTTTTTTCTGCTCTAAAACCCTTATAAACAGACCTGATAAAATTCATCCAAGTCCGTTTTGGGTTTTTTTAGAACAACAAAAATGAACCAAAGCTAAATTCATACAATGAAGATTAGTGGTCAGTCGTTACCCTTGCTTCTGTTAGATTTTTAGCGGTTTATCAGTGATTTTGTACCCAACTTTTGTTTAAGTCCTTGGTCCATGAAAAGCATAGGTCATCGACCACGCACTGTAACAGCATTCAACTTTGGTTAGTCTTCTCTAGATTCCTCCAAGAGAGGACTCCTCTCTGCCTCGATGTCTCTGAGCTCTGTGTCTCTGAGCCTTTCCCTCTCCCCCTTGCCCGACGGTGTCCAGGTCAAGGCCTGCCTAGTTATATTGCTGGCAGGCTTCCTGAGTTGAGGGAAACAGGCAAAACAATGAAAAAAAAATAAAAAGGTAGAAATCAGTGCTGTCATTCCTGTTGACAAACATATTAATTAGCAGTGATTGTTTAATTAGAATTTAAAATCCCAAAATAAACAAAATATTTGACAAAAGACCAGGGCGTGACTTTCCAAGCTGAATTTTCGATTTTGTATTAACATAACTTTCTCGAAACCGTCAACCAAAAACCCTCTGCAAAATTGTAAACATATGTTTCTGCAGCTCTTAAGCTGGTCTGGCTAGCAATGTATCACGTGTACAAGCAGAACCAATGGCCAATAAACTTAAATATTTACTTCTTATTTCTCTTATTTTTCGGACCACCCTCATCTTGGTTGTTTTTCATTCAACGTTTCGGCCGTTGTACTCTACGGCCTTCATCAGGTATCATCTGGTAGGTGTGGGGAAGTAACATGGACACATAGCATAGTGATTACGGAATCAGACAAAATTACTGCTAGTAATCTGATGGTTCTCGGTTCAATCCCATTGTGAGATAATAATACTAAAGCTAAGAGGGGAGTGCGGTCAATATACCTCCGTCGGTTAAATAAAGGGTTCGGTTCGTTACTTCCCCATTCCTACCTGATGAAGGCTGTAGGGTACAACGACCGAAACGTTGTATAAAAACAACCAATATGAGGATGGTCTGAATAATAATAGAAATAATAATAATACCCCATCTAAAAAATTCAGAGATATATTTACTGCTTATTATGTCTTGGAAAAAAAAATTTGAAAAATATTCCCTCAAATGTTTTTTTTAGAGAGGGTCTAATTTACACTGTTAATTTATGCTGAATCGATCCCTTACTTTGTGTCAGGCAGTGTTCACGGACTATTTTAGTGATCACTCCCCAACAAAAGGCGAGAGAGGTTGCTTATTAATTGATCACCCCATTATCCAAATTTCCAAGTCATCAACCCCTACAAAATGCCGGAAGACATCGGTTACATTAAGGTTTCTATTGAGTGACTAAAATGACCCGTTTCTATTGATTTGTTTTCGAGCCAGATTCTTTGCCAGTTATCCACGGAAGGGACAATGCAGCTGAATCAATTTGGAAACGGACAAGGAAATGTCCGAGAGGAAGGAACCTGGAATAATATGGAAAAATGACACAGCCTGATTAAAACTGAAACTAATTTGGCTACAGAGGTGGACTTAGAAGATTGGGACTTGGATTTCAGTAGTTGCGCGTTGGAGCTTAGCAATATTCAAAGCTCTCTTCTCTCTCTTTTTTTTGGCTGATTTCGAAATTTCATCTTATTCATCCCCTTTTTCTCCATGTTTCAATTGATCGCCCCCAACAGAGCATGCTTCAAAAAAGATATTGATCTCGTGATGGTAGGTAATGAGTGACTAACTAAACCTTTTTTTTTTTCATTCTAGTTTTCATCATTTATTTTTTGAGGTTTTATATGATTAGAGCGTGTTTCATTATGAAACTGACTGTGGATACTCTGCTACAAAAAAGATGCACACGCACACATGCACACATGCACACGTATATATATATATATATATATATATATATATATATATATATATATATATATGTAGATACTACTCTTGACGAAACATTATTGATGATTTTGCACGTTGTATTTTCAGATTTTCCTGACTTTTACGGCACGAGTTGTGTGCACTACGTGAGCTGTGCACAACACACGAATACTTGCATCCTTTTGGGGAGTTCGTGGCTAACTCACAGGCAAAAAATAGATTGTGAGTGTCGAGTGGATTGGGAAAATATGATTTTTTTCCCGAAAAGATCTATTAGTAAAATGGTCAAAAAATACCACTTGCTTCGATAACGCCCAGAATCTTGGAACGTTCGGTAGAGGGGCGCTTTGAATGTTTTGGAATTGCCTAAAAGAACAGCATTCTCGAAGGCATCTGACGTAGAAGGGCGGGGGAAGATTTGAAGGATTTAAGATTTAAAACATCCCGTCTCCCAAGAGATAACCACAATGAAGCAGGAGGGTCGGTATCTAAGTCCCAGTTCCTGTTGCATGTGTCAGCTTTGCGGTCTTTCCAAGTCTCAAGTCTTGTTGAGTTCAGAACTTTATTGCTACAAGTTTCATGACCACGTTTTCGCTGGACGCATTTCCATCGAAGAGATATCACTGCCCTTATCACATAGCTTAGAGTGTACTCAATTAGCTTCCGAGTGCTCAGTGAAATTCGTCCTCACGAGTTTTTCACTCGCTTCACTCATACCGGGAATCGTACCCAAGATCTCTTGCGTATGGGACAGATTTGTTAACCATCACACTACCTGTGTTGACGCTGGAACTAAAAGGTAATCAAGGCATATTTAGAAACCTCCTTTGCTCATTTAAAATCTGGGATTTTGTGAAGGCTTCTGGCGGGAAATCAATTGAAAAATACCAAAATATAAAGTTCCCCAACAGAAAATTTTGTTCATACATATATGAATCACAAATTGTGTTACATTACGGACACATTTATTTAAAATTATCTCCTGTCGTTACCCGGTCTACATATCACTCAATTTGGACAAATGAAAATGAAAATGGTGCTGCTGCAGGAATCAAACTTGCCACCAATAGGGTAGCCGCTTCAACGTAGCGATGCTCTTGCCATTGAGCTAAACAGATGCCGGTGACGCAAACGTTCAAATAACTGCTTTCAACCCAGATTCTCATCTCGTGTATTCTTGGTCTATGCAGTTATGCATTTAAGGAATGGGCATATTTGGTCCGACAGAATGAATCACAAACGGTGTTATATGATAAAAAAAATTATTTGAAATGATCTCTCGTCATTACACGGTCAATATATCACTCAGTTTCGACAACTTGAATAGAATTATCAATGAAAGAAAATGTATATATATATACATAGAGAGAGAGAGAGAGAGAGAAAGAGAGAGGAGAGAGAGAAAGAGACAGAGAGAGAGAGGGGGGAGGAATTAATTGTTTGTTAGGACCGTTGATTCACTGATACCCGATTTTCTTTTCATTCAAACCATAAAGTTCTTAAAGACGTTATATATTTTCAATAATTAAGAGCCTAAAAACTTGTATAATAGTTTTAATTCTAATAGGTGTTACAGGTAGAAACTTATATATATATATATATATATATATATATATATATATATATATATATATATTTCACGTTGACGTTTATTTATCTACATATAAAATGTAAACGAATAATTGAGTCGACCGTAAATCACGATTCTTCACTTCATGGGATTTTGACAACTGGGTAACTTCAGCGATATAAGTTAAGAATTTTGCATATGAGTTGTAAATAAATAATTTGATTAGCCATAGCTCACTAGCCTCCGGGTATAATCTTTCCGCACGCCTACATAATAAATTTCATTAAAATATATCATGGAATAACGAAGTTATCCAATTGAGACAGAGAGGACATTGACAACAATGACTGACGCCCATAGTGACGATAGTCCTCGGGTTTTTCCACCAGGGTCAATATTTATATTACGTTGATTCTGTTTTGAAGCAAAGGAAGTCAGTTTTAACATAGGGCATCCTTTATGAAGGACTCTCTTTCAATCAGTAAAGACGATTCCTTCGAGAAATCGTTCTTGGCATATCTTAGTCTGAGATGAGATATTCGAATCATATGTAACGTGAGCAATTTTCGCGCGGGGATATATATAAAGTGGTTGGAGCAAAGGCAGATATCTCAGGGGAAGGGGAAATTGGTAAATTCATATCACATCTTAGTGACCAACCTGTTACATGAAAGACGTATTCGTTGCCAGATGATTCATTAGACCGTTAATGGAGACTCGTGACATGACCCTGAGTTGACACGATGGTGCAAGCACAAGCGTATAGTCTTTTTATATATAAGATTTAGTAGTGGTTGTATAAAATAATTATGATGCACCATTAGGTTTTATTGACTATAAGGCTCCAATTTTCAGATCTGCTCACCATTGGTGAGAAAGCTCAATCCAGCCTGAGGGCGAACGCTTTTCCCGACATTCACCAACCTACCCACTGAGTTCATGAAGATGATGTATGGTTGTTGTAGTATTTGTATTGAACTGATTTGCCATTTGACGCCGAGTGCCAAGTTGAGATTGTCTTCAACTGCCAGTTGATCTCGCTCTGGAAGAACGGGGAAAATCTTTGGAAATTTCGTGAACAACCGCTGGCATTTCCTGGCATTTAAAAAATCATTTCCCAAGAAAGCGCATCTCGTCGCTACACTGAAGTTCAATACCCTGAAGCTGACAGGCCACTTCCTAGCTAAAACAAGAAAGAGAACAGACTCTATTCAAAACCTGCAACGTTGTTTACACAATTTTTACAGCATTTGGCCATGTCTGTTTCTCTAATGAAAACAATTTGTTTACAATTGATTAAAAAGAAAAAAAAAGTGCAATGTAGAGTTGTTAAGAGATTGAAAAGAAAAAGACTCTCTGAAAATGGACATGAAAATAAAATAGGTCTCTCGGGCCTAGCTACATCTCCGTTTTGTTTGTAAGAATCTATTTGAATTCCCATACGTTATGGGTCATACTTCTACGCTCACAATACGAGTGAAGAAAAATGTTTGACCTTTTCAAATTCTGAACCGTAGTCTTTCCGTTACATAGTTTCATTTCAAGAACTGATTTGAAAATAAGATTATATAACATGGACTATATATATATATACATATATATATATATATATATATATATATATGTGTGTGTGTGTGTGTGTGTAGTTAGTATTGTACTGCGTTCTATGAAGCTAATGTTTTCACTCGGTACTATAAGCTATAATCGTTTATTGATATGCTGAGCTGTCTTGCAATCTCCATGATTCTCCTCTGTGCACGTTCCATGGTTTTCAGTCTGAGATCCAATCTTTTGGTTTGGTTCCATGTTTTCGCTCCATAAGTGCCTATCGATGGACTCATTGGTTTTATACCCTTCTTTTTAGAACTTACAAGATTTTCGTGTTCTTCAAGGTTAAACTGGCTCTTTCAAAAGCTTACCTAGGTTCATTCTTCTTTTGGTTTCTTGTACTTTTGAGGGTTTCGTACGTTGTCCTAGAATAGATCAAGTGGTCTCCTTTCGCCAGCTCAGCGTTTTCGGGCTTGGTTCGCTCTGGCACGTAGCCAGTAGATTGAGACATCAAGTAAGGATTGAACCTTGAATACGAGAGCGAATTATCCAGTAGAACAACTTACAAACAATCGTGTTTCGATAGACTGCATATTCTTGAGGATTTAAGTGAAAATCTGTTTAGATACCTTCAAATTATTCAAAGAAAACTTTAAGCGATACACCATGAAATACGTAAGATTCTTCTAAGGTTATGGTATACAATGAATCGAAATAATGTGTTGCGCAAGTGAGATGCGTCTGCCTTGAATAATCAGCATGGAAAAAGATTGTTTTTATCTGAGTCTCAGAGCCAACCAATGATACAGAAAATGAAGTTCTAATTCCAGGGTACTTGTTTGGGCGGAACGTATGGAAACCCCAGGATACCCAGTCGTGAGAATCCCTCTTTCGGCCTCTGTGACGAAGTCCAGAGGAAATCAGTGATGAAACACATCTGGCACCTGCTTGGCTATAGAAGATTTTGGAAGGACGTTGAATCGAGTGTCAAACTGCCCCAACGGGATCCCACTTCTTCCAATAAAAATAGCCCTCTCCTTTTCTTTGTCTCGTTGCCGTTCCAAGAATATAGAACTCAATCTATCTGCTGAGCCATTTTAATCATAGCTGGCGGGGAAAAAGATGGATTCATACCTTTCGCACTAGACCCAACCGGGGTTAGAACTCGGATCGCCGATTCCACGATCCACGTCGTTACTTCCAAACGAACAAGTAATATATAGCTATTTAACTAACTTCATACGCCTGCTAAACCTTTTAACTACTGAGAAAAAATTTGTTTCACATTGAAAATAGTTTTTTTTACGTATTTTAGTGGTTTCTTTGAGCGACCATTAAAATCATATGATAGTTTTTGAGCACTACGAATTGGGAATTGCGTTCGCTAATTTTCTTCAGACATATATACATTTCACACAACAAGTAATTAAAAATTGAAAAAATAGAGAAAATATCATTTTTCTTACATCAATCTCTCTCTCCTGCTCATACTATCTATACATGCGTACACACAAACACACAAACACACATATATATGTAAAGTGTAATATACATATATATGTGTGTGTTCGTGTGTGCGCACGTATATATATGTGTATGTTTGTGTACGCACACATATATATATATACGTATATGTATGTGTGTTTGTGAGTGCACGTGTATATATATGTGTGTGTATGATTGTGAGGATACACACACACGCACACACACACACACACACACACACACACATATATATATATCTATATATATATCTATATGTATATATATATATATATATATATATATATATATATATATATATATATATATATATATATGTTGTGTGTCTTCTGTGTGGGTGAGTGTTACATGTTTGTGCTGTACTATGTGAGTGTGGTTTGTGTGAGAATATGTGCAGATCATATATATGTGTATTCGTGCGTTCTGTGAGTTTGGTCGAGTGTGTATGTGCTTGTTCTAAGTGCATGTATATGCACGCTTTACATATAATCTAATTCCTGCATCAGCTTATAAACAACGGCCTTCTTCTTGGATCTCTTCCTTCCAAAAAAAAAAAAAAAAAAAGAAGAAAAATTGACAGAATTTCCGTCCCACAAGCACCCAACAATATGAGATGTTAATTGCAAAAAGGGGTTGGGAGGAAATGACTGCCTGTCACGTTTTCTACTTATGCAACAATGTCTTTTCGTGTTGGTTTCCCATTTTGTTGAAAGCAGACAAACGAATCTGAGACCGTAAATTGCTGACTAAACGTTGGAAACTGCCAAAAAGAAGTTTCATTACCATAAAGTAAAGACGAAAAAACACCGAAGGAAAGAAAAAAATGGTAATCCTTTGGTAAGACTTCAATTATAATTTTTCTCGTGCTTAGGTCCAATGAAGAATTCCTAATGGGATTCTGTCGACACAGGCTCTGTTTATTTCTTTATTGTCTATTTTTTTTCGTTATGTTTTTATTCTCTGCTTACTTTCGTTTTGCCGGTTGACTTTTTTCATTCGCCCATTTAATAGTTCGTATATTTCTCTTCTTCAATTTTCTTGTCACCTCTGTTTTCCGTCTTTCTTTCTCTCTGGTCATACCGTTTTGTCTACAGACATGAAGATTGGCATCAGTACTTCAAGAGACCCTTCCTAAGAAATCTCTTTAAAATTTTTTGGGAAAAAAGCTTTTTTGACCTTCCGGGGCCTTATTTTGACACGTCATGTTTCCAAAAGACGTTGGTCACGAGGCTGTTTTTATCGAGTGACCTATCTTTTTTTTTTCTTTTCTCATGTATAGGGTCGGTGAGAATTAACTCTCCATCATGAATCGTGTGTAACTTTGGTAAATATTGTCCCTTTTTCGTGAAACTAATTCTGTTTAGGCCCTAAAAGCAGGCAGATTCTACCATTGATAAAAAATGTTATTACTAATTTCCATTAGGGACTGTCTTTTCATCCACCTAGTAGATAGATTGACAGACAGACAAGCAGATAGATAGATAGATAAATAGATAGATATTCATATTAGATAGATAGATAGATATGCATACAAGGTGGATAGATTTATTATACGATTCCTTGGAGGAGAGTCGCTTATCAAAGAGAGAATCACAACATTTACATGTTGGGGTATGAGTCTTCGAACCGAAATAAAAGTCAAAAGTATCATTATACGAATTTCTCTGCTGGAACATTGTCTTCATTATCAGATTTTGATGAGCTTTTGAAAAAAATCTTTATGATCATCGAATAACAATTTCAATAGATAGCATCAAAAAAGATTTCAAGAGTTCTAAAAAAAGACAATGTCCTGGTGAATTAGCCTCACTCTATTTTCAATTTTTTTCAACAATTAGTGCATTCATTTAATGGTGAATTATACTAAAAATTATATGTCTGAATAGAAACAGTCATTCGATCATCGTCTTTCTACAGCAAATCCTTTTGGAGTTGTTCAATCAAAAATTTTGGGAAAGTGAATAATCAGTCTTTTTAATTCTTAAAAGCTGAGTTGGGCGAAAAGTCAAAAGAAAAATGATCATTTGTACAGTAAAGTAAGATTTCTTATATTGTCATTTCACTCTTTAATATATATATATATATATATATATATATATATATATATATATATATATATATTGGTTACTCACGATTTTTCATTTTAAACCTATTTGCTTTTCTGAATAGAGGCGAGAAGCAAAAAACGATTCAGGGTATATTATGTATCGAGCCACGATAGAGCGCACCGTTTCCCCCCTCTTTCTCCCCCTCTCTCTTACACCCCAAACTCCTGTACACCAAACCACTTCTTCAACCTCTGGTGGTTATAGCCATACTTACATGCCATCATCATTATTTTCTGGTTCTGGGAACGCTCAAGGTTTTTTCCCATTTAAATTAATGGCAAATGCTTTATTCTAGACCAGATTACGAGGAGTTTTTGTAGGAATACTCAACTTACGATGGAAGGAAGACTTGTGTGTTAGTGTGAGCGTAAGTATATATTTGTGCATGTATGTATTTGTGTATGTATTTATGTCTGTATGTATTTGTGTGTGTGTGCGTGTGTGTGTGAACACGATGAAGCTCATGTAAGACATATGCACAATTGCAAATAATATGCTTTTGAAAAGACAATATTCTATCAAAAGAATTCATTTGAATATGTAAGTACAGGTCTGGATAGTCACTCAATAGAAACCATCAAGTGACTCACGTCTTTTGGAATCATGTCGTTTTCGGGATGATCAATAAAAAAAAATGGTAAATGTAAACATCCATGAATAGGTTTATTCTCTCGCTCTTTTTCAGGTGGTAATCCCAGAAAAGATCTAATTTCTCAAAGACTAAGCGAGAACACTGTCCGACATAAGCTAAGAGACAAATTCAGCAGAGATTTTCATTTCAAATTAAACCCCCACTAAAACCCTACTGTGGGAGAAATTTAAAAAAAGATGTTTTTCTAGAGATAAATAAGGAGTAAATATTGGAAATCCCAGCCCTCTAGATCAATTTGTGTAGCCTGACGGCAAGATACATACATACATACAAACATACAAACATAGCAAGCCAGACCTATTTAAAAACTTAAAAAACGTAGCACGTAGGGATTCTAAGGGATAAATCTAGCAGGAACTTTCTTTGTAAATCAAAAATCCCATTTGGGAGCGGGGCAAAAACAAACAAAATATTGTTGCTTTTCTAGACATAAACTATATGTGTGATACGCACATACTTAAACCACCATTCAGCCAGACTAACTTAAAACTAAAGAAACTTATGTTGGCAGTTTTGGTTGACGGTTTCTGAAAATCTAAGCAATCAATGAACTTTATGAGATTGAAAGTGAACAGCATATTAGATATGAACATCAAAGTGAATTCGCCTGTTGTTGTATACGTAAAAAAAATAATTGGCGTTCAACCAGATGTCAACTTCGTCTGGCGTGAATGTTTCATGTGATTTATTGAAAACACAATCTTAGCTATAAAAAAAGACCGGACGGAATTCCAAGGCAATATAAAAAAACATGTACTAAAGAACTTAAAACAATCTAATGCCGTACAAAACAGACTGCTATAAGTTACTCAACGTAAAAAAAACGATTTGCAGAACAAAGACTCCGTCACTCGCACCCCATATCAAATACAAACAAACAAGAAAAAAAAAACCCAAAATAAAACATAAGATCTATGGGTTCGAACAGCAGTATCATGAGAAGAATACAAAAGATTCAATTACAACCATTAAAGAACACAGGTGTGAAGCAAAAATTGTCCTTGAGATATAGAACAGGGAATTTCTCAGTAATTCCAAATTGAAGGCCTGGTGTTCGTTTTAACGAAGAATATCAGACAAAGGAAGAGCGCCCCAAATGGTGTATATGAGGGTAACGATTAATACTCAAAACCTAGGTTTTCATAAAGTGTAAAAACTCTGCCACGCTCAACGTTTGATTATCTGAACTATCAGATACAGTCAACGTAAAATGTCAAGGCTTCTTCAAATTTGAACTGGTCTTGCTGGCTGGTTCCGTATATATATATATATATATATATATATATATATATATATATATATATATATATATATATATATATATATATATATATATATCATACATACAGGTCACTCTGGTGAAAATACAGGGATGAAAATTTCAACATTTACTCCTTATAATATCTCCAAAAAAAAGTCTTTCGTTTTTTAGTTGGGTCTCCCCCACCCTGAATGGGGTTTTAGTTGGGATGGTCGAATTTGGCTATGTATGTATGCATTGTGCATACAGGCCGCAACAATAGAGCTATATGGCTGGAAATTCCGACATTTACTTCCTAATATGTCCGAATAAAACTTTACCTGATTTTTGTTTTAAATCCCTCCAACATAGTTTTTTTTCAGCGTGGGTCCGATTTGCAATGTAAGTTTATGCTCATCTTATCCCTTAATTTGTATCCAACGACATTCACGCTTGTTTTCAGAAAACTCAGACTTGTTTTTGAAGATCACTGCCTAACAAAAAGTGAGTGAAGTAATTCATTCATTGATCACAGCTTCCCCCAATTTTTCAATTGCTCGACCCCAACTCTGCAAAAGTTGTTGGTCACGTGACAGTTTCTATTGAGTGACTAACAAGACCTGTTCTTTTCTATATGATTATTTTTTTTCCGATTTTCAATTCGTTTATATTTTTATCTGACTGAAAATGTATTCCCTCTTTTCTAATACATTGTAAAAAAAAACATTATTTACGAGATTTGTCTGGGAAGTATTTGATTTTGACGAAATCAATAGCTCACCTAGGGCAAAAATCCCTTAGTCCCCCCCAAGTACTCCCTTTAGGGCCTCATGCAATCATTCTGGCGTCCTTTTCACTTTTCAGAGTAGCAAAATCTCATCTGCTAGCCCGTTAATCTTGTACACTGTCTGTTATCTCAACAAGGAAAAGCTACAAATCGTAGGGAGACAAATCTAGATTAAGGGTTGGGGCGACTGTCAGAACCGGAAAATGCAATATTTTTCAAAAACAGAACAGCATGAGCCTTGGAGAATGACTAGCTCAGCCAGTGTGAACGACGGCCATACAGCATACTAGCTCACTCAATGGCATTTCACTGACGCCTGAGGAACCCTACGAAAGAGTGTCTTTTCGTGCGTGTGCAGTAAGGTCACCTCTAGTCTGTTGCCATCAAAACTGTGCAACTGGGTCTTGAGATATTCAAAATGATACCTTCTAAGGAGACTGTAGAAAGCTTACACCTCTTCTTCTTTCTTGCTATTTCCTCCTTCTATCTCTCGTTTTCTCTCGCCCTCTCCCTTTTTCTGTCTTTTTTGTCAAACTCAAATATGAAATCTAGGGTTGACTTTGCCATCCTACCTTAACAAGAAAAACAAGAACAACAAGAACAATCTTCACCTAAATAAATGCAAACCGATAAGTAAAACACTCATTCTCCTACCACAATATGAACTAACGACCAACAGGCTGTCTTACTGACTGAGCAAAATTGACAAATCTTTGATGTTGATAGATATAATCATAAATTTCACAACGGCATATTTTTGCTAAAAAGTGAAAAGCCAAGTTTTTGAGTAAAATTTTCAATTATCAAAGAATGGAAATAAAATAAGTGAATTCAGGAAAGAAAAACGAAAGTAAGCAGATAGCTTGCATTATCAATGCTTTGAAAAAAAAATTCTAAAATTGTTCTGCTCGGCTCATTTCATTCAAATTTCTAATGATTAAAATGAAGAGCATGATGAGAGATGAGGAAATAAAAACTGCTGTAAGTTTTATTTAGAATTGCATGGCCAGTGGGTGAAAAACTTTTAAAAAAGTTATTAAGTAAAAATGGAAAGAAACAAGAGAATTCATGAAAGAATACCATTGTATTATTATTGCTTTGAATATTTTTTTAATGCTTTATTTTGCTCATTCCTTTTTATTTCACATTCAGATTTCTAATCGGACCAACGTGGATAAGTTGTGCCAACAGTTTTTAATGAAACCTTATAAAATGGTCACTTTTTCTCCTTGAATAAATTCGAGACAGACAGTGTATGAAAAAAAATACAAACAAAAGTTTGGGACGTTCAGTATATAACCCTTCCCCCAAATTTGAGACAGCCAGTATATAACCCCCACTCCAAAATTCAAGACAGCCAGTATCTAACCCCCATACCCAAATTCGAGACAGCCAGTATGTAACCCCTAACCCCGAAACAGGATGGCCAGTGTGAAAAATTAATCAGAATCTCCAGTGTGAAAATGAACTAAAATTCGAGATGGCTAGTGTGAAAAAAAAAATTCATTATGGTCAGAGTGAAAAAAAAAGTTAAAATTGTGTTTAACCCTGTAGCAGCCAGTCTTGTCACTTTCTTCCTTTTTTTCTCTCTCTCACTCTTTCTCTCCCTCTCTTTTTCTCTTCCCACTCTCTATCTATCTTTCTCTGCACTTTTGTCCAATTTCTCTCCATTCTTTTTTCTGTATATCTCTCTTCATCTTCACAATACTGCCATGCGCACCATATAAATTACTATTGTAGAGCATCTTGCTAAAACCTATTTCTGTTCTTGAACATTTAATATGTAGAAAGGACACAAAGCCAGACAGAATCTATTTTGTTTTTCCGTGGGTTGCCCTCGGTTCCCGACACGGAATTTCATTACATCAGGAATCAACATGACTGGGTCTGTTGCATTCAATTGGTACAAAACTGTCAAACAAAACTTTCATCAAAGGTTTTTTCAGTTTTTAAGTTGTTCTGGCTGGTTGGTTATATATATGTGTATCGTGCACACAGGCTGCACTAGTAGAGCTGGATGGTTTAGAATTTCAACATTTACTGCTTAATACGTCAAGATGGGGTCCAATTTGCAATGTAAGTTTATGCTTATTTGATTTCTAAGTTCGTGCTTCAAAGCATTCACGCTTGTCTGTTGGAAACTTGGACTTTTTCAATGATCACTGCCCAACACGGCGACAGAAGTAATGCATTCATTGAATACCCCTTTTTTCCCCGATTTTCGATTGATCACACCTAACACGACGTGCTGCCAAAAAGACGTTGGTCACCTGACAGTTTCTATTGAGTGACTAGCCAGATTTTTCCTTTTTACTTATTTTTTTCTTGATTTACCAGAATGGAAAATCTTCACAAAAGTGTTTTATAAGCAGTTTCTCATGTCACTCAATCGATTTACTGGTGAGTGAAAGATTGGTTTCAATCCTGACTTCTTTTTTTTATTTTTTATCCGAGATCATTCTGATCCTGGACTAAGCAATACTGAGCTCAGGAGCTCGGAAAGATTTTCCGAGGCAATCCGGAACACGATGTCTGCACTGATTCCAATGATTTCACGTGACTTTATTGTGTTTCTAGACGACCAAAATTTATTAGATAAGGGCACTTCTAGGAGAAAAAAAGACATGTTTTCCCTATAGATACAGAATGTCACGTTTTTTGGCTCTTTTATTGGATATCTGCAAAAGTCGTTTTCTTATATCTTTTAAAGTTGTCTCGTCTCCAACATAATCATGAACCAAAACACACGTTTTTCTTCTAGATATTTTTCTCGTTTTTCTTTCTCCTTCAGATATTAGATACTAGAAACAGGTATTGAATTCAATCGGACAAAATAGAAAAGAACAGTTCTGTTTAGTCCCTCAATAGAAACTGATACATAACCAAGATCTTTTGACAGCATGACGTGTTGGATGAGATCAAATAGAAAATTAGAAAAAGCGGTGATCAATGAATTATATCTTTTGTTGGGCAGTGATCATTGGAAAAAATCAGAATATTAAAAAATAAACAAACAAAAACAAACGTTGCGCTCCTGGATGCAAACTAAAGGACTAATTTAGAGTAAACTTACACTATAAATTGCTCACATGTACTAATTTCCTATTTGAAGCTAGGATGATGAAAAAAAAAACAAAGAAAACATTTTTTTCTCAACGAAAAGAGTAAACGTTTGAATTTTCAGCTCTCAAGTTATACATCTACATACATAGCGAGCCAACCGGGTGGCAAGGCCAATCTAATAACTGTAGAAATCCATTTTGGTGTTGGAAGCTTTGATTTTTGATGAGATTTCTTTTCATCCTGATTAGGTACTCCACAATTGTGGCCTTATGCCAGGTAAAGCGAGAAAATGAGAATATATAACAAATCTGGTTATTCACTTAATCAAAACTGTCATCCGACCAATGTCTTTTAGCGGCACGCCCTGTTAAGGGTGATCAATTGAAATTTGGAAGGAGAGGAAACCAATGAATAGGTTATTTTTCTGAACATTTGTTGGGCAGTGATCACTAAAAAGTTTCCAAAAAGAAGCGTGAATGCTGCCGGACACATTGAAAATTGGATCCCCACTAAAAACTAATTTTTGTTACTAGTGAATTTCGAAAATTTTAGTCATCTAGCTCCATAGTTCCTACCTGTACGCACGATGTATGCATACATAGCCAACATAAAAACTGAAAAAAATTCGTTTGATAGTTTTCATGACTGTTTTGGTTGACAGATTCTGATTTTTATATGAAATATTATATAAACTATTCGCAGTGAAATAGTGACTGGCAAGCTAGCTTTGAAGATTGTGATTATCGAAATGAGTTCCATTTTCATGAAGTACTCCTTATTAATGGTTTTATGCCAGGAAAAAAACAGTAAACAAATATGTGTTACTCCGCTTTGCAGTTCCTTGGGACTAAAAAGTTTTCTTTGAATAGTTTCCTCGCTGTTAAATACTGGAATCAAACTACTGTGACCCCATAAATGGGTGTGTGCGTGTCCCCTGGGCACCCCTGGTCACATTTTGGGTCAACAACCTTTGACATAGGCACAAATACACCAATTAAGCAACAACTAGAAAGTCGTTTTTTCGTTTTTTCATAAGCGTTTTTTTTGTTGTTTTTTTTTTAGTCTCTGTGGTCAATTAGAACCAACAATACCCAAATTTTATCCTGGTATTAAAAAATAAATAATTCCAGAAGATAATCTATTAATTTTAGATGATTTTAGATATTTTTTTCTCATTTAATTAGTTCCAGTTCACGCGCGGATTACTGTGACTCATTTATGCTAGGTACGGATATATCAGATATGATCATATGAAATGAAAATGGAAACAGCAAAGTACTGTAAAAAGGAAAAAAGCCAGGCGAGGAAATGTTATGAGGAATGTCAGCTCGCCCCCGAAATTGCAGTATGTAATAAACTAGAATTATTCTAAGTAGCGACTGCAGCTTCAAACAGAAAAAAATATGTATATAATCGCCTCTGAAAACTACGTCATTTTCACGCGACAACTAATTCACGTGGCAAATTTCCTGGCAATCATATATATGGTCATTGATACACATACACACATGCACACACATGCAACATACATACACATTCACACACACGCGCGCGCACACACACACACACACATATATATATAGAGAGAGAGAGAAAGAGAGAGAGAGAGAAAGAGAGAGAGAAAGAGAGAGGTAGATAGATGGATAGATAGATAGATAGATAGATAGATAGATAGATAGATAAATGGGAACAAACTGAGATAGAAAAGATAGACATGACCAGGGCAAGATAGATAGATAGATAGATAGATAGATAGATAGATACATAGATAGATAGATACATAGATAGATAGATACATAGATAGATAGACATGGAAAGATAGGTATCAGCTGACTGAGATAGATCGGTAGATAGATAGATATGAACGGAGATTCAGATAGATATCAGCTGACTGAGATAGATAGATAGATAGATAGATAGATAGATAGATAGATATGAGTAGATTGAGATAGATAGATAGACAGACAGTCAGACAGATAGATAGATATATGGATAGATAGATGGATATGAAAAGACAGATAGATAGGTATGAGCTGACTGAGATAAATAGATAGATATGAGCTGAGATAGATAGATAAATAGATACATAATAGATAGATAGATAGACGTGAACAGACTCACAATTAGCAGCCTGCGGCAATACTAAATCAATATATATATATATATATATATATATATATATATATATATATATATATATATATATATATATAAGCAATCGAGAGTCATACATACATTGATACTAACATAGCCATAATGAAATAAATAGGTAGATAGTTTGATAGATACATACATAGGTAAAAGGATGGACAGACTGATAGGCTAACGGAAATAAATAGATAAGAAGAAAGACAAGAAAAGATCACTGTAAGTCTAACAGACAGATTTGAATACATACATACATAGACGCTGACTAATTGACCGACTTGCAGATAAATAATGAATATTCAAAAAGCCAGAGAGGAAAATACTATAAGAATCCAACAGCAAAGATAAGTAGTTAGATAGATAGATAGATAGATAGATAGATAGATATCTATATGTACGTATGTGCGTATACTGTCGAAAAATATGGTTGTGTGATCCAGCTTGCACACTAAAAATAGAGATACAGCGTCAGTTGGCAGAGAATGGTGAGTCGTATAAGGGAAAAAAGAGGGGTAGAGATATTCGAGGAGAGTTTACAGTTAGGATAAAACTGTGTGAGCAAATATAGTTTTCTACAAAGGTCTTCACAGTGATGTGCAGGAAAGACCTCTTCATATCGAAAAAAGACATGAAATCGGAACAAGTCAGAGGTATGTGAACATAGTTCATCGATAGAATTTGGCTTTGATATACATATATACATATAAATACACTAACTGAATATCCGTCCAAGGGATGAATCATAGATATATATATATATATATATATATATATATATATATATATATATATATATATATATATATATATATATATATATATATATATATATATATATATATATATATATATATATATATATATATATATATATACGTTGTTTTACAAAGTTTTCCATTTAATTTTCAATCAGGAAGAAGTCTCTTACACTTTCGATCCCTTAAAGGGTGGGCTTCCCTTTACACCCTTAAGTAATTATATGCAAGCATATGAAGTAAGAAGATGGGCGGAAAGCAGTTTCCACTTGAAGTTATATCGTAAATAGAAGCCCCTCACAACATCCCTCAGGTCCATTGAATAGGCATGACAAATTTGTTTGGGAACCAATGTTAAGGTACCTTTTGTGCCGTGATGAATGCACGCGTGTGTGTGTGTGTGTGTGTGTGTGTGTGTGTGCGTGAGCGTGTATGTTATAGTTATTGAAAATTGCGAGGTTCAGTTTAGTACGAGAAATGGAGTAAGTGTAGTGGGCACATCTTACGAGTTTGAATGGCGTGCCAACCTTCGAGATCAGCTTTCAAAATTCCTTTGTTTTATTGCCTGGGCTTGAACGCTGATGAGAAATAAACAACCGTCTTCCCTATGAGGTTTTCTCTTTGTACTATACTCAATTCAGTAGAGGTGCAGCCAACGAAAATCGAACTCAGTACGCCAGAGATACAAACTTGCTAATCGAACTCTGGTTAGTACATGCTCAATATGTGTGCATGTAAGTGTGTGTGTGTGTGTGTCTGTGTGTGTGTGTGTGCGCGCCAATTTATATGTATTTGTTTTGTATTTTTCCAAATTTGTGAGTCTAATGTTGACAATATTCGAACGCTTTTTTTTCAGTTGTCTTTCAAGTTTCAAAGTCCAGGGTTGCCGATTGAAATGATTTTTGTTTTTTTTTTTCGAATTTGAAAGCGACTTCCAGAGTCAAAAATTGAAAAATCACATCAAACCCTGATGTGTGCACGCATACACAGGGACGTATTTGCAGAAATAGCGGTCACGGCAAACACTGAAATTGCACCCCTGTTCAAACATCTAACACGGTGAACCCTGAAAATTGATAACTTTGGCATAATATTAGCTCAAACTACGAGTTAAGTTCATTAACCTTTTAATTAAAAAAATATGGCGACAAAAGAAAGTTACAACTACACATTCCTTGCTATCGCTGATGTAAATTTGTCTTTGATGTGGGATTCGAAGACAGTTTTCAGACGTATTCACACATCTAAATTAGACCCTTTCTGGTCGGTCGATTGGTCTGATGTCTATCGGTTCCGATAACGTTAATCAAGAGAGAGTTGAAGGAAGGAAGAAAAGATGGAAGGAAGGAAGAAAGGAAAGGAAGAAGGAAGGAAAGAAGGAAGGAAGAAAGGAAGGAAGGGAGGAAGAAAGGAAGAAAGGAAGGAAGGAAGGAAAGAAAGAATGAATGAATGAAGGAAGGAAGGAAGGATGGAAGGAAGGAAGGGATGTAATGTCATTGGAAGGTATGACATCAGTAAAAGAATATCTACTCTGATCAATTGTTCTGCCAGCAGCAATGATGTCATGATAAAATATTTATTCTGCATTTTTGTATTTGAATAAATTCTGAAATAACCTCAATTCAACTTATGTCTCAAAGTAAAGTCCAAAAAAGGGGGAACACCGCAATCATAATGCTGTTATACTAAAAAGGAACAACAACAAAAACAGCTACGAGTGAATGAACCAACTCAACGGCATCTATAAACTATTAGAAATAATACTCGCAGGATATTTCTTCTTTGCAATATTTTACAAGTATGAGAATCAATTGACTTTAATATTACAACCACGGGTCGTTGAACATATGTTTCTTGTTTTTCATTAAAAATTAAAGGTGGCTAAGGTTTGTCTTTTTGTATATATGCGTGTAATTGTTCGCGTGTTTGTAGGTTCCAGCTCTCTTTGCCATACTGTTTTGACTACAGACTTAAAAATCGGCATCAATACTCCATTAGACTCCCTCCAAGAATTTTTTAACCTTTTGGAAGCCTTATATTGACAGTTTCTATTAATAACAACTACATTTTCCAGAATATAGATGTTTCTAAATGTTTTCCTATCCTATTTCCTGTGGAAAACGCCAAATATGTCATAAAAAGAATTTATTCTGACCATATTGATTCTCTAGTGGGATTTTTTCTTATATATATCACTTTGAATTCGGACGATGTAGTTGCTCAATTATTGACTGTGATGGCGATTTTTTTCTCTTTCTATACTCAGCAGAGCTCGCAGCACTGTATTTCACCCAATAACTTTAATATATATATATATATATATATATATATATATATATATATATATATATGTGTTGTGGTTTAGCAATATGGTCATCCCAGTGCTTCATCACACGCATGACGATCAAAGACGGATCATACGTCTGGAGAAAATTAATATTTCACCATCCAAGGAAAGATTGTCTGGCTTTCATAGAAACTGCTCAGTGGGGCCTCTTCCAAGTGGCGCCCAGGGCACGTGCCATACCCGCCACACCCTTGATACGCCACTGCACATCCATAAAAATAACACAACGAGCATATGTTTGAGGTTGATAAACTAACAGTAGGAGAGACGTGACAAAATGAGAATAGCTTTTTAGAAACCGTAAACCAAAACTGTCACCGTGGGTTTCTTTCAGTTTTTAAGCTGGTTTGTCTCTCTATGTATCTATCACGCGTGTAGACCTCACCGATGAAACTAGAGGGCTGAAAATTTATTCACTCATTCCTTACTACGTTTAGTAGAAGCGTTTTTGTCCTTTTTCCTTTCTACCCCCTCATCAGATATTTTTCTAGTGGGGATTCAATTTGCAATGTAGTTTTTTGCTAAATCCATCCCTTAGTTTAGGTCTACCTGATTATTATTTTCTTTTTTTTCTGAAAGTAACTTATTCATTGATCGCACCTTTTTTCCACTTTTTAATTGATCATCCCCAACATGACATGCTACCAAAAGACAATGATTGTCAGACAGTTCTTTCATCGAGTGACCAATCATACCTGTTTTCATAAGACTTGAACCATCGGCTGGTTTAAAGTTCGATGGTCTATCCCTTTTCAAGCTTTTTGCATTGGCAACACTCTTTTTCAAGAAAAAAATTTTTCGTCTCATTTCCAAAGTTTTGTAAGCCAGTTGAAGAAAAGGGTTGGGCTAATGTTGAAAATTGGTTAATATCAAAAAGGGGGCCACGGGGGCAATGTTGAAAAAGGGGTGTTAATATAAAAAAAAAGGAAGTAAGGCTGATCTCTAAAAAGAGGCAGGGCTGATGTAAGAAATAGAGGAGTCTGATGTTGAAACATGGTAGAAAGTTCAAAATGAGAGATAGAATACTGAAAATGGCGGCGTATGTTCAGGAAAAAGGGATTATTGTTGAAAAACAGTAACGATAAAAAAAAAACTCATAATTTTGAAAATTTCCACTCGATTTTAACTTCTAAAAATGGAAATAATCATCCCCTCCCGATTGTGACAACCGAGAAGGAACGTTTGATCATTTAGACCCCTAAAAGTAATTAAAAATCCCTGAATAAAGAACGGAGTGTACATCACATTTTTGTCTCCGAGGATTGAGTTGAGAAAAAAGAATAAAAATATTCTTCGTATTTTTATCTTCGAGGAAAAATTTCATACCCACCCTCCGTTTGGAACCTCCTAAAACATATTTGGGGAGTGGTTTTCAAAAGTTAATTTACTAAGAACACTTTCTGGGAACAAAACCCATTCTTGCACAAAATATATGGACTTATATCAGGTAGTTTTATGGTAAGCAAGCACAAACAGACTGACTTGTGGATGGCCATGTTGCAAGAATGGCTGACAATCGATGGACGTCACGACTCACAACATGGATTCCCCGAGACCACATGTGCAACCGAGGCCGGCAAAGTGTTAGATGGAGAGACGAGCTAGACAAGTTAAGGAAGTACTGGCTCCGTGACGCCCATGATAGAAAAGTGTGGCAAATCCTGGGGAAGGTCTATGTCCAACAACGGATGCTGAAAGACTGATGATGATCATTTTTTTTTTCATTATAGTCACTATTTGTCGCAGTTATTTGCTCAAACCGATTACTCTCCGGCTATGAGCAAATAGTGGTGATTGGAAAATGAAAGAAAAGCCTTAGTTGGAATTCGAACACACATCCCGACGGGAAGTACCATTGAGCCCTGCCCGTGCAAGAAGTAGCAATAAAAAGAAATTAATGAAATTAAATTGAAAGTAAAAAAACAACAAAAAAAACATGAACCTTTTAAATAATCTATTTTTCTTTGAAATATCTGCAATATCCACAAGGTGAAAAACAAAAGAATCAATGACAGTTGGACATATTCCACTAAAAAAAACCCTGAAACACATTCCAACAGCTCATTTAAAAACGTCGGCTGTTCGATCATTCCTATTTTTGCTTACTTTCCCTTTCCCCTCTCTTTTCCCCTTTCTCTTCTACCGACTATTCTCTCTCTCTGTCTCTGTCTCTCTCTCTCTCTCTCTTTTCCCGTCCCCCTTTCTTATCCACCGTAGTTTTCAACCCAAACCTCTCACTTTCTACTCTGTTAAACAACTGTAGCCACCAAAGGTGTTGAAGGTTTATATCCCTCCCCTTATATAAATAAATACATATGTGTGTGTGTGTGTGTGTGTGAGTGTATGTGTGTGTGTGTGTGTGTGTTCCAGCACCCCTGTGTGTATGTGTGTGTGTGCGTTCCAGCACCCCTGGCCGTATTTTCTTGTTTAGAAGCTTAGTAATTGGCATCAGTACTCCATTGGACCCCTTCTTGAAATGTTTTTTTCTCATTAAAAAATAATAACATTGACCTTTCAGGTCTTAATTTGACGTGTTTATCAATAACGTCTAGATTCTCCAGAGTATAAATGTGTCTGGATGCTTTTTTTTCCTTTTTTTATTTCTCCATTTCAGATGTTTTCCAGTGGAAAACAAAAGTGATGTCATAACTATAATTTGCCATGACCATATTTATTCTCTGATGGAATTTTTTTCGCATCACTTCAAATTTTAATGCAACGGTTATCCAGTTGACAGTGATGGTGAGTATCTTTTTTTAATTTTTTTCATTTCAACCTTCCTCTTATTCATTTTGCTTTTCCTTATTATAAGCAGTAAACAAAAACTGTCAAGATAGGTTTTTTCAGTTTTCAAGATGGTCTGTATGGCGATGTATGTATGTATATATGTGTGTGTCACGTATACAAGCCACACCAATGAAGCTACAGTACTGACTATTTTATTGTAAACTTTTTTCGAAATTGAAATATTTCGATTTTTACCCGTATTTAAACTACACAGATGCAAACAGTATTACATAATCTTATGTATTTTGGATTCTCCACTCATTAAATTTTTTTTGTGGGAGAGAATTTTAACCATTGTTGGCCTCATTTTGCCTCAGATTGACTTCAACCTACCCCAGTATGGAGGCTGATCTCACGTAGATTAGTATTCCCATCCAAGATTTCCTGTTTCGTACTGTGTGTCAATCTACCGTCGTTTATAGTAGCAGGTTCATAATTAGATATGCTACTGTTGTCGTTGTTATTATCGTGCGTTGTTGTCCATCATGGGATCTGGTAGAGATTTGAGCTCAAGGGAAAGCGTTCAAGTGGAAGTTTTTTCCCCGTACGATACCTCCTTAAGTTGCGATAAAATTGAAAAGAAAGTGCGAATATCAAGAAGCGTCTCAAACGTTCAGAATCAACTGAAAAACGTTGAAATTTTGTCTCCTTGGTGTGTCTGAAAGTGTGGACGAAAGCAAGTTTCAACTCAAAGACAGGACGGAATGTTGGTTCGCACTTTGCAGAAAAAAAAAACAACATTCAGCATCATCTAAAGATTTAAGCAAATCTGGATATTTGAACATTTACTCCTTATTATGTCTAGAAAAAAAAAAAGATTTTCTTTTTTTTCAAATTCCCGCCTAAATAGGTTTTCGGTGGGGGTTTTGCTTACAACCATTCTCTTAACTTATTTATTTATTTATCTCTTGTATACGTATCCACCCCCATACACTCACACTTTATTCCTCTTCATACTTACGACCCATTGAATCAGACCTTTTCTGTTCCTTTGGTTTTCATTCTTATTTCCTCTCTCCAATGGAACATTTTTGGCCTTTTCATTCCCGCTGCGACGAGAAAGAATGTTGAATAAACAGATCTGGTTAGTCGTTCAATAGAAACAGTTAAGTGACCGACGTATTTTGGCAGTATGCCGTGTTGGATGTTTTCAATTGAAAAATTGGGGAAAAAGAGGTGATCAATTAATGAATTACTGCTCTCACATTTTGCTGTGCGGTGATCAGTATGAAAGTCTGACTTCTCAGAAAAAAAAAAGGGTGAATGTTGCCAGACATGAACTGAGTAAACAATTAAGCAAAAATTTGACATTGAAAATCAAACTTCTCGCTGCAAACCTATGTACGAATGAATTGAAGAAAAAAAAGTCCGGATGAACAAAAATGCTAACAGACATAAGATGAGGGATAAATTCAGCATAAATTTACAATTGAGAATTGAACCCTTCACTAAAAACCTAGGAGGGGATTAAAACAAAAACAAAGAGATTACTTGTACCTATGATAAGGAGTAAATGCTCTAATTTTCAGCCCTATAGCTCCATTGGTATTGCCTGTACGCTTGATACATAGCCAACCAGCCACACCCGCTTAAAAACTGAAGAAACCTATGTTGACTGTTTCGACGACAGTTTTGGTTGTCAGTATCTGGAAAGAAAAAAATGATAAGACTAAAACCAGAAATACAACTTCAAAAGCCCACGTCCCAGATTAGATTATGGAACATTCATTTCGAGCCAGCCAGACCAGAATAAAAACTGAAGAAACTTATGTTGACAGTTTTTGTTGACAGTTTCTGACAAGAGAAACATAAGCAATTAATAAATGAAAAAAAAAAAAGACCCTTGAAGAGAGAGGCCGAGAACGCGAACAATGAGGAACCATGGTAATTCTGCACTTATAACGCCCGGCGCGTTCCATTTGCCTTGTTCCTGGCTGTAGACAAGGCAAGATAAGCAATAAAAAAGCCGCGTAATGTTTACATTGCATTCCAATGACAGTATTTTCTAATGGGCCGTTGAGAGATAGCAACGCTAAATGTACAGACAACCAAAAAGGCAGTAATCGTACCAAGTTGTGTGAGTTTCAGTCTCCGTATGACTGTTTATGTGCGCAAGGCTGGTTTGTATCAATCATTCGTGCTTTCCTTTGTGTAGGCGAACTACCAATGAGTATGTCTTTATGAATGTAAGTATGTGCGTGTATATTATTTTGAATGGGGTGTATACTAAATGTAGTTGGAGATGCTGAGTTGTGCAGGGATTATCAGCTCAAAAAACGAACCCGGTTAACAGTGTTCAAATTCCAACTGGGGCTGATCTCATTCGCTTATTACCAATACTTTTGGGAATAGTATTTCTCGTATTCTGTCCTGTCAACAGGTATCTTGACAAACTGTCAAATCACGAATATCGAAATAAAAAAAAAACAGTCGGGGACTTCGGCAAAACACTCTCAAAAAGTTTCTATACTTGTCCAGACACTGCGAGGAAAAAAGTTGTCACCTCCAGTACCAACCTTGACATAAGCTGAATAGATCTGAAACCATCATCTAAAACTGCCATCATCATCATCACCATCATCATCATTCTTTTAACGTCCGTCGTTGGACACAGACCTTCCCCGGGATTTGCCACACTTCTCTATCATGGGCGTCGCAGAGCCAGTACTTCCTGAACTTGTCTAGCTTATCTCTCTATCTAATATTCTGTCGGCCTCGGTTGTGCATGTGATCTCGAAGGATCCATGTCGTGAGTCGTGATGTCCATCGGTTATCTGCCATTCTCTCAACATGGCCCGACCACCGTCATTTAAGATTTTTAATGGATTCTATGATGTCCCTGACTCTTGTCTTTTCTCGGATGTACTGTGCTGTCTTGTGGTCTCTCCATGTGAGGCCCACCATAATTCTTTCATGTGCACAACATAGGTTCTACCTTATCATGTATAGTAAAAACGTTTTGTTCTGCGTTTTTAGTTGTTCTTCTAAATCCCTGGCTTAAATGGTTTTTTTAGCGGATGGTTTAACTTGCAATGTGAATATATCCCTCAGTCAGTGTCCAGTGGCATTCCACCTTGTTTTCGAAAATTGAGACTTTTTTAGCGATCATTAGCCAACAAAAGGTAAGAAAAATAATTTGCTCGTCGATGACCTGTTTTCCCAATCTTTTAGTTGATCACCAAAAACACAGCATCTGCCAAAAAACGTTGGTCACGTAAAGGTTTCTATTGAGTGACTAACCAATCCTGTCTATCAGTTATATATAAATTCTGTTTCTTTGTCTTTCTTGTATCAAAAACGAGAAAACCTGTCAGAAAGTATCAATGTATAATAGTTACAACACCTCATTCCAGACATTCAGACAAAAAAACAGTCTCATGAGCACCAATCGGTTAAAATTTTGCTTCATCTGTTGACATTAATTAATGCCAAGTGTCCTGCCAGTCTCCATTTTTGCAGCTCAATTATTTGAAGAAAATAAGTCACTCTAGTCCTCCATGTTATTCTTAAGGATAAATGTATTCAACTGTCTGAGTATCTCCGTATTTACGCTTTATTCTGAAATATTGAGCACTATCGCCATAGATAAAGCCACGCCTAAAACCAGTAAAACGGTTGAGGTCGAAAATCTATTGATAATCCCTCATCTAAAAAAAGAATTAGACAGAAATTTAAGTAGCTACTTTCGCAGACTATTAAATTACTATCTGACCTCACGAGTCCGCCTATGGGATGTGTGCCCTTACGCCAGACTAAAATCAAGTTTGCTTAATTCTTTTACGTATTTGAGTGAACGTATAATTGTTTGTGTTCAAAAATATATATGTAAACCCACACACACATATATATACATATATATATAGCACAACAATTTCATATTCACACATTATTATTATAAATGCATTATTTTTTCAGCAGGAACGAACACCCTGTTTTTACTCGGTGAATATGCTGATTAGCCAAAACAGCGTAAATAGATAAACAATTTGAAAAATGGACTGGTGCAGGAATCGAGCCTTCAAGGGGGCCATCTTAAAACGATGCCGCTCTTGGTAACCGCATATTCAATTTCTGCAGGAGCCGATTTTTAAATTTTTTTTTTATTGTTTATTCATTTGTTCTTTTTGAGACATCCAGCATATCCACCGTGTAAAAACGGGTAGTTGGTTCCTGATAAAAATAACGTATTCATAATTAATCTGTTGGATTAATAATTTTTTGTTATTTGAATATTCCTTGGTTATTCCAAGTAGCGTTTCAAATAGTATAACGCATTCATAACAATGCTATCGGATTTTATATCCATTTCTTAGTATTTTATATATATATATATATATATATATATATATATATGTATATATATATATATATATATATATATATATATATATATATATATATATAGATGTATATATATGTTCTCTTTGTGTGAATGTAGGAAATCCGACAAGATGATGATAACCATTGTCAATATGAACGAAATGAATGGACTGAAACTTTTAAAGAATAAACATGTATTGATACAAATCTCAAAGTCTCTTCCTCTCTCCTTCTCTCTCTTTCTCTCTCTCTTTCTTTCTCTCTCTCTCTCTTTCTATATATATATATATATATATATATATATGTAGTAGCTGCTTCTAAACCTGTGGAGAATCTGTTGGAACGCGTTGATTTCAACTGTTTGTTTGTTGGGAGCCGCAGGAGATTATTTTTTCTCGGTGAGAAAATTTGACGATGGAGTGCTGACAAGTGCGATCGGGTTTCTAATCGCCGGTAAATCTGTGGGCCGGCTCTTTTGTTATCCCACGTGTTCCTTCAGGAAATTGAAATCAGGAACGACAAAGAGAGAGAGAGAGAGAGAGAGAGAGAGAGAGAGAGAGAGAGGGGGGGAGAGAGGTAGAGGTGTGGAGCGACGAAGACGTTGTTGGGAGTTTGGAAACGGAGATAGAAGAGAATAAGTTTGAGGCATATGTTGAAGAGTAATGAATTTTTGCTCGTAAGTAGGCGACATTGTTAAGGAAGGAAGGAAGGAAGGAAAGAGGGAAGGAAAGGGGGGGGCGAACGAAATGCAAAAAAAAATGGTGAAAAAAAATCTAGCAGAGAAGAAGCCAAAGAAAGAACAGTGATGTCGAAAAATTGAGGAATGAAGTGAGGACAATCGCTGAATGATAGAAGAAGCGGAAAGAAAGAAAAGAAAACATCAAAAATTAGGAAGCACTCAGAGAAAATGCCTCTGCTAACGTCATTGTCAAGGATGGTGATTGTATATGGATCCACCCAAAAATTGATCACTTCTTCCATGGCTCATAGCCAACCTTTCAAAAATGTCATGGAAATTCATTCAGAACTTTTGGAGATATTGTGTTGATAGACATGAACTTTTGTCGATTTTATGTGGTGCGGACAAATGATTATGATGAAGTGAGTGATAACTTTGCCTTGTTTATTCATTTCTGTTGCCCACCGTTCCACAAACATCCACTGAAATTCATTGAGAACTTTTGGAGATATCGTATGGACAGAAATTGAATTTTTGCGATATCATATTTGTTCGGGCATATAATTACGACGCAGGGGTGGGGGTTGATAATTGCCCATGGATCCGCCTTAAATTTTTATCACTTCTTCGGTGTTCTATTGTCCACCCGTTCACAAAATTTTATTTGAATTTATTGAGGACCTTTGGAGATATCTCCAAAAGCTCTCAATGAATTTCTAAGAAAATTGCTGAGAGGGTGGCTAGATAGTTTCAAAGGGACTGATTGAATTTTGGAAGGATTCACGCAAGATTACTACCCTTGTGTCGTAGTTATATGTAAAGAGCTCATAATATCATCATGACTGTCAACACGATATCTCCAAAAGTTCTCTATGTCTTGGTCAATGTCAATGTCTATCGCATAGATAGACAGCCTGACCAAGATAGACCGTTTTAACAACGTTGCAGAGAGGTTGCATTTTGGTTTGGGGATAGGTGATATGGTGGTTAGGTCGCTATAACGTAGCCATTGAGTACTTTTCTGAACCTAGACTGATCGCATATCCCTGGTGATACTGTAAAGTTATGGTAAAGTTTCGAAATGCTGAAGCAGAAAATCCCTCTTATTCTGGGAAAAATATCAGAATATTTTTTTTATTTTACTATATGCATCATCATCATCATTATCATCATCATCATCATCATCATCATCATGCTTTAATCGACATGAACCTTCCCTACGATTCACCACATCTCTGTATCATTGACGTCAGAGAGCCATTACTATCTGACTTTGTCTATTTCATCTCTCCAAATTGTATTTTGCCGGCCTCAGTTTCGCATGTGATCTCTTGGGGATCCATGTTGTGAATCGTGCTGCCCATGGGTCGTCTGCATTAACATGACCTGCCCATTTCCATTTAAGTTTACAAGTAGATTTTATGATGTTTCGGACTCCTGTTTTTTCCCCTGATATACTTTACTGTCTTGTGATCACTCCATGTGAGGTTGAGACAGCTTGCGAGTCTGTCTTTTGGTTGGGTTCCGTGTTTCAGCTCCATAAGTGACAATCGGTGAAATGCATTGGTTGCTTACTCTTTTTTTTAACTAACGTTAGACGAATTAAACGAAGAAAGCAAGAAAGTCAGCCTACACATGAACTCCAGCAAAACGAAGGTCATATGCAACAACCACGTCGAGAAAAAGAACACAACTGTCAAGAATCAATGATGTAAAACTGGCGAGAGAAGACCACTACATCTACCTAGGACAACGAATCTCCATGAAATCCTCAAAGGAAGAAGAAATCAAGCGAATAATCACTATAGGACGGCAAGCCTTTGGCAGAGTAAGCTCAACTTTCAAAAACAAAAAGGATCGATTGAATCCTGAAAAGAAGACTATATGTATAGAAAGTATTGATTTTCTTTAGATAATCTTTCGGTTGAGAAGCGCCAATTTAGATGATACATGTTCTAATATCTTCCTGGATGTTTTGATAAATGTTTTCTGCAAAGTTGCAGTGACGTTGTGGGGATTCTACAAAGGAGCGTCGATATAACGTTACAAGAAGTCTATGTAACGTTGGAGAAATGTTTTACTAACGGCAATTCGTTCACTTGGAAGAGAAACTGAAGACACGACCGAATACATTAACCACTCCAAATTTGTTGACTGAGGTGAAAAAAAAAAATGGAAGAGAAAGTAAGAGAAAAAAAAAAGACCAAAAAAACAAGATATGGTGATAGGGAATGAAGGAGGAACAATCGTAAAATGATAGAGAGAAAAAAGTAAAAAAGAAAGAGAGAAGAAAAGGAAAGCTCTAAATGAAATAATGAATGAGGGAAAACGAAGAATGAGAAAGAAAGAAAGAACAACAATAAAAAGTATTTGAATGAATGCATTGTGGAAAGAAGTTTCACAGAAGATTCACAATGAAGAAAGAAACTACTTGAATGAAAAATAATGAAAAAATATCTGAACGAAGAAATAAATAAAAAAGGGGGGGAAAGAAACAATACGAAACGTTAAACCTCTGAGAATTTCGAAAGAAATTCCTGCACCTCCACCAAAAAGAGACACCGAAAAGGAATGAGTGAATGAATTGATCAACCAATAAATGAAACCATAAAGGAAAAAATCGGGAACAGGTCTGGTTATTCACTGAATAAAAACTGTTTCATGACCAAAGTCGTGCTGGGGGTGATCAATTAAAAAACTGGAAAAATAGGAGTGATGAACGAATGAGTGACTTTTCTCACTTTTGGGGGGCAGTGATCATTTAAAAGTTTTAATTTTCAAAAAACAGGCGGACATAAACTAAGGGATCAATTTAGCAGGAACTTTCATTGCAAATTGAACCCCTTCATTAAAACCCTACTTGAATGAGATTTTAAAAAGGAAGGTATACCAAAGAGTGAATGTTTAGCATTTCAGCCCTCTAGCTCCATTTGTGCGGTCTGTACGCTCGATTGATTCATAACTGGACGGACGCGCTAGCTTGAAAAACTGACAGAAACGTACGCTGAAAGTTCTGGTTGACGGTTTCAAAAAAGTTATTCTATTTTGTCACGTTTTCCTAGCCAGACAGACCAACTTAAACACAGGGAAGCCTCTGTTTGCAATAAATAAGTTACTTCTCTCTTCTTTTGTTCGGCAGTGATCGCTAGAATATTCGAAATTGAAAAACAAAACAAAACAAAACAAAGCAAGCATGAATGTAGACGAGTCTAACATCGCAACTTGTGCCTACCAATCAAAAACCTATTCAATGGCGGAATTTTCAAAACATAAGAAACGCTTCTTCCATCATCATCATCATCATCATCACCATCATCATCATCATCATCATCATCATCATCATCACCATCATCATCATCAGTCTTCTATTATCCGTCATTCGACATAGACCACCGGCAGGATTCGCTAGACCTCTCTATCGTGAGCGTTGCGAAGCCAATATTTTCTAAACCTGACCATTTCGTCTCGTCGTCTCATTATCTACGGGCTTTGGTTCTACATAGCCAACCCATCGCCATTTGAGTTTAATAATAGTTTTCATGATGTCTCAGACTGCTGTTTTCCCAAATATACTGGTACATACATAGCCAGACCAACTTGAAAACTGCAGAAACCATGTTGATAGTTTTGGTCGACAGCAACTAACAAGGAAAAAGGAAGATCTAGAAAGCAAAAGATGTAAAAAATGATTTTGCGATTGAAAAAACAGAAGCAGGTAAAAGGGAAGGTAAAAAAGTGAGGCGCCCCATCTTTCAAGAGACAATCCCTACGGTGTATTGAAGCCGCTGACAAAGAAACGTCTCTTGTTTTACGCGTCATCTTGGTGATCCTTGCAAGTTTCGAGTCTGGTCGAGACCAGGACTTGATTTCCACAAGTTTCTAATGACCGACTCCCTTGGCAGGATGCAATTCAACCGAGGGAAAACCTCCAACGTAATCATGCAGCTTAGAGAGTACTCAATCAGCTGCTGAGTTCACTGGGAAATTTGCTCTCATGAAGAGTTTTCCACACTCACCACTCATACTGGGAATCGGACCCAAAGCCTTCTGTGCGCTCGGCAGATGTGGTAACCATTACACTATCCGAGCGAGGGAAAAACAGGATAAAGTGTCTTCTTCCTTCCTTGGAATGAAACAAAAGGATTTCTTTTCAGTTGTATTACTCAAGGAGATACTGGCCTCAACCTCATACGTCTGATTGATTTGCTTCTCTCAGTCATAAATACGAATACTTCTCCTCTGTTCGTATCTTGTCGATCAGACTTTTAGGCTGCAGTCTAACACCGACCCTAAACAAATTTCACATCTAATTTATTTCCGGTGAGCATCCTGGCAAAGGCCATGATTCCTATAATCTGTGGAAATCTTTGACACTTCTGAATATTACGTAGAGATTGGAGAACGGAGAGGGTTATATTCGTCGACAGTCGTGAAACCAATAAAGCTGCTTTCGAATATTGAATTTCACCTGCTCTCCCCTTTTGATGACTGTGTAGTGCCAACTTTTTTGATATATCTTTTGAGTTTGTGATAAATTGGACACTTGATGTGCGTAAATCAAAGCTAAGCTGTGTAAATATACAAAATTCTGAACTCCTTGTTAGTTTGTAACCATATAATAAGTTTATGATACACATCTCAATACTTGTTCGTTTGTTTGCGATCAGATGGGGTGATCTCATTGGTTGATTTACCTTCCTATTATGACATAACAATAAAGATACGTCATAGAAACTCTTAAAATTTCATGTCTGATTAACACATATTAAAACAGCAATAGGCTCCTAACTGCCGATCCATACATAAATAACCCTGTCTTTTCTGATGGGTATATTCTAGTTTTATTATAATTCATCGAAAGTCCGTCTGTCCGTCCGTCCTTCCGACCGTCCGTCGAACATCTGTTTTTCTGTCTATATGCATGTATGTGACAGCCTACCGCACAAAACCGGCAACATAACCACATGAAATGTTTTTTGCACCAAAGAGACTCTGGGAAAATTTATTCTAGCAAATCGGTCTTATAAAATTACTACCCAGATATGTTTTTCGGGTAGGGGGTCGATTTGCTATGTAAATCCAAGCCAGAATGGACACAATCTTGCGTCCACTTTTTTTAGCTGAATTCTCTGGGTGCTGATCGAAAACTGCTTAGTCATAGAGCGAGTGGGTGGTTTGTACACTTCAGAGAGAGGATGGAGTGTAGTTGGAAGATAGAAAATTGTTAATCTAAATTTATTCATTTGTCTTGAAATAAATTTCTGATCAAACATGATAAATATCACCAAGTGATAAACTAATGAATTTACGTCAAACGAATTATAATAATGTACACAAGTTTTAGTACGTAACTCTTTTATCCAGCGGAGGACTTCTGACTTTTCTCCGTTCAAATTGAGGAGACGAAGCCACTGATTGTCATCCCTACAGAAAATTTGCATACAGTCTAGAAAAGTAGAAGTGTGTGAGGTCCCAAGGGGAGAACTTTGAAAGGGACTAAATTGCAAATGATTCAAGTATACTATTTTTGCGTTAATATCAAACAGCTGGAAACTTCACTGGCAGTCCTCTGATAACCACCCATTTAAAAAGTAGCTGTTTATATAACCCGTGATGTCACCGGATGGATTTATAGGATGAATACATCAAAATTTTCACCCGAGCTAATTATCTCATATATCATAGCACAGAAAACGCCAAACACTTTTAAATAGAGTGGCCAGACGTCCGTCTTTTGAACACTCAATCCTCTGGCACCACCCCAAACCAAACTTTCATTTGTCCTACTTTTTAGGATCAGACAAAAAAACTAATATAAATTGCCTCAGATATACTTGAAACTGAAGGAACTAAAAGTTTCAACAACCATTAACGTATCTTGATAATATTACATGTAGTTTTCGTTGACAAGACTTGAATATCTGCAGTGCAGCCATGTTGTCTCAGAGGGTCAGTTTTGAACGGGGGTTCTCAACCTTTTATTTCTTTTATTTAAATGAATTTGCCCACAAAGCTCTTGAAAAGTCTGCTTAATCAACAAGCTCACAGGAAGAGAAATGAAGGAAATAAGCAAAAATGCAATTATTCACGTAGTACAACCAGCACTTCAACGGCCATGGTAAATATAATATCGACTCGCCGTCGCAGTCAATGATTGAACGACTATAGCATCGAAATTCGAAATCATGTGGAAGAAATTCGATCAATAAATAAATATTGTCAGAATGAATTCTTTTTATGACATCACTGATGTTTCCCACTTGAAAACATCGAAAAAATTAAAAAAACAAACAAACAAAACAGCATGTAGAAACCTTTAGATTCTGGAGGGTCAAGACTTCATCTTCAAAAAAAAAAAAAAAAGAAAAATCTTTAAAAAGGGTCTTGTGGAGTACTGGAGCCAACTTTTAATCTGTAGACAAAATGGTTTGGCCAGGAACGCTGGAACACACAAACACATTAACAAACACGTAACTACATAAACAAACACAAACTCACGCAACCCTCTGCCATCTTTGATTCTTACGGTTGCCCAATAATATAATGGAGAGTATCTTCGACATTTTGCCATAATCATAGCTTTAGTATGTTTGAATTTGTTTTTTCAACATTTGACTGAAGATTGATTCCCGGCTGCCTTATTTAGATGTTGTGCACGCCTCTCACTGATTTATGCTTGAAAGAAAAACAAAATAGTCATTACGTAATTATTGTATTATATTGTATTATATAATCAAAGAAACCAAGAAATGCCCTTCACTGGTCAATGAATAAATAAAAGTCACTATCGTTACCATCATCAGTAGCAGCATGAACAGCTCAATTATGAGTTCACTACTGGACAAAAGCCTTCTCCATCTCCGTCTTTGACAAGAGCGATTGTGCTAATCTCGACCATGACTTTACAGCATTTTTTTTTATATCTCATCTCTTCATCTTGTGTCTGGTTTTTGACAGCTACGTTTACTGTCCGAAGGGGTGAGTCCGTCAGTCTTTTGCTCCATCTGTAGCCATTTCTTCGTGCTAAGTGTCCAGACCATCTCCATTTATGCTGTCGGAGAATGGCTTTTTCCATCCCCTTCCTTGACAAGGGTGATTGTGCTAATCTCTGCCATGTCTCCCCAGCAAACATTTCTATCTCATCCTTCCATCTCGTGTCTGGTCTTTTCCTACGACATTTACTGTCCATGGGCACCAATCAGTTGTTTTTTTGTTGTTGTTGTTTTTTGCTACATCTGTTGTCATTTCTTCGATCTCAGTGCCCAGCCCATTTCCTTTTTTTGTTGCTCAATTATATGCATGATATCCTTCACCTTGGTCCTCTGTCGAATCCATGTTGATCTCTTTTCTTTTTATCTCTCAGAGTTATGCCTAGTATTGCTCTTTCCGTAACTATCTGTATGGTCCTAAGCTAATGACCCATAACGATCGGGAGGAAATCCTTTGGTATGAATAGAGAAGTAATGAAGAGCACCTCGTCAATGTGCTTTAAGCTCAAAATATTGACAAACCTTCAAATATGTAAATAAATGATACGCATATATATATATATATATATATATACATACATACATACATACATATATATATATATATATATATATATATATGTGTGTGTGTGTGTGTGTGTGTATATATATATGTATATATATATATTAACCATTATTAATTAACGCTCTCACTCTTTCATTATAAGCTATATAGCAATGTTCTTCCAACCTTGGAATAGAGCATTCTGGTGGATGGGAAATTGTGTGTAAGTAAATATATCGCTTAAATTCAACCTTTCTGACCGTCCACTTCTACGTAGGGGAGGCGTAAAGGTGAAGGTTTCGATTCTACCACGTGGGCACAGGATGGGATAATGGATAGTCTATAGCCACTCTGAAGAGTTGTAACATGTCTGTGGATGACTCAATTATCTATTATTATCAATCTAAATAATAAATAATAAATTAATAATAAATATCAATTGATAATATATATATATATATATATATATATATATATATATATATATATATATATATGTATATACATATATATATATATATATATATATATATATATATATATATATATATGTTTGTGTGTGTGTGCGTGTGCGTGCGTATAAGCGTGCTTGCTGGTGCGTGCATGTGTGATGAATGGCAATTCATCCGAAATCCTGTTCTGCTGATTTATAAAGACAAATGAACAAGATACGGGTCACTGGGGAACCCTATCGGGGTATCGGTTCACAGTTCCAGCGTTTCCTAACTCAAATCAAGTGTAACAATACCCGTCGTTGAGTTGTGGTCGGATGTACGGTTATAAGATCAGGTGTTGTCGGGCCAGCCAAGTGCGCTTGATAATCATCACCCTCCGCATTACCTTTTTTTTCCGCATGGTCTCTTTGGACGACACGCGAGATGCTTCAACGAAATGAACACGCAAAAGGGTGACTATAATGATTAATTTTATGGCGTCGCAGAGAACACTGCTCTGAAAAACTAATTTTATTATAGAACTCGCCGACTAAAACACTCACTATAACTGCCAACGTAGCTTCCATCAGTTTTCAAATTGGTTTCTCCGGCTATGTATGACTGTTTGTAAGCATGTATGTATGTATGTATGTATGTATGTATGTATGTATCAAGCGTACAGGCCACGCCAATGTAGTCAGAGCTAGAGGGATGATAATGTGAACATTTACTCCTTATTATCAGTGGGCTTGTCATGTTGCAACAATGGCAGACAACCAATGGACTCATGACATGGATCCCCCGAGATCACATGCGGAACTGAAGCCTGCAGAATATTTGATGGAGAGACGAGCTAGACGAACTCAGACAGTACTGACTCCACGACGCCCATGATAGAAAAATGTGTCAAATCCTGGGGAAGGTCTATGTCCAACGACGGACGTTAAAAGACTGATGATGATGATGATTAAAAGAAAACGCTTTTTTGGAATCCCCGTAGATTTTTTTTTAGCAGTGGGTTTAATTTACAATTTAAATTTATGATAAGTTGATCCCTTAGTTTGTGTCTTGGAGCATCAATGCATGTTTTCTTTTGAAAATTTAGTGATTTTTGGTGATCACTACCCAATAAAACACGAGTGTAGTAACATATTCATTGATCAGCCTTTTTATTTCCATTTTTTTTTTCGAAATGCTGCCTAAAGACGTTGGTCACTTGAAGGTTTCTAGAGTTATTTCGATATCATTATCGATCTCCATCATAAGGCATCAAATATGCATTGAAAATTAGGAAAGAATAGATTGTCAGTGATGTGAAGTTGATTCGAGCGTCACTGACAGGATATGGCTAGATTATCTAACTACATAAATACCACTGTCACTTGTTTTAGGTAGATGTCTGTTTGTCTGTCACGCTATTCCGAATCGAGATACGGCGTGAAACTTGATTGATTGATGACATATACGATAACAAAATATTTCTTATCTAATCTGATATTTTTTTTCGTACAACGCTAAATTGAAAATGTCATTTTTGCCATTGCATTAACGGTGGCTGTTTAGCTTAATGGTAAGAGCAACGCAACGTCAAAGCGGCTACCCTATCGATCGCAAGTTCAATTTCTACAGCAGTTTCCTAGGCCAAATGATTCATTCATCATGTAATAATAGATTATAATATTTGAATAAATATAACGCAATTTGTAATCATATATATATGTATATGTATTCAGTCCTTTTAATATCTACGTATTTTAATAAAAATTTTGTTTTTGCGACTGTTCAAAAGCAGGTTTTCGCTTGTAAAATCAATTACGTAGAGTTTTCCCCTCAAGACATCGCATTATTCTATGGCTGCATTCGTGGGAACCGATGTATTCGTTAGAATGTGTACTTAGGCAGAACCTTTTTTTTTTTTGTCGGTCAATTTTTCTTGTAAGATTTTCGAGATTTCTGACGTTCTTTATGGTCCATTCAAAGGTTTACAACCATTCCTCGAAATTCATGTATTATCTCTGTTATCTTAATTCCGAGTTCTTTCAATCGTCGTTGTATATTATGATATATATATATATATATATATATATATATATATATATATATAATATATATATATATATATATATATATATATATATAATAGGATATGGATTCGCTACACTAAGAAATTTGGGCAAAAACATAAACGTGTTTGTGTAGCAAATCCAGATCCTATTATATATTTCCAAATATATATTTCCTACTCTAAAACAACTTGACTTCTGAAGTATAAAGATGAATGTATCGAGCACTCTATGGAATAAATCCATCACACATAAGAGATTGCTTCATATCATACCATATTGCTAACCTAGTCTGTACCATATATATATATATATATATATATATATATATATGTATACATACATATATATATATATATATATATATATATATATATATATATATATATATATATATATATATATATATATATATATATTGATAGATAGATAGATAGATGTAAGCACAGAATACGTCTATGTACGAGTGCACGCTTGATTGCTCACGTGTGGACATGTATGTGGATAATTGTGAGCGAACAGATGCACTTTTTGCTCTTATTCATCCTTTCCAAAGATCCTATTCTGTCTATTTATAAAGGCAAGAGAACCAGACACTGGTCACTTGGGAAACCTTATCGTGGTATCAGGTCACATCTACAGCATTTTTTTTTCAACTTAAATCAGGTGTAATAATATGCGTTGCTGAGTTTGGGACGGATGTTCGCCTATGATATCGGATGTTTTCAGGTCAGCAAAGAGAACCGCACTTGATCATCACCTCTCGTATTTCTTGTCCTTTTTTTTCTCTTCTCCCTACACCAGTCTCTTTGGTCGACACGCGAGATGTTCCCACTAAATGGACACGAAAACACATTAAGGGGGTGGCCATAATGATTAATTTTATGGTATCACACAAAACACTGCACCTAAAAACTAATTTTCTTCTTTTTTTTTATCAATACCTTTTATTCGACATCGTCCCTTTCTCTGAATCCCCCTTTCATTTTTCTCTCTGTTTCTTTTTCTCTACTCTCTCTCTCCCCTCTCTCTCCATCTATCTCCTGCCATTTTTCTATTCTCTTTTTTTCTTCATCTATTTTCTTCATCTTTCCTTTCCAATCCATACCGTTCTTTCTCATTCTTTTCGCCTCTCCCCATTCTTCCGATACTCATCTGTCTTCCTTTCTTTTTCTCTTATCTCCGAGTCGTTTTCCTCTTCCATTCATTTTCTTCTTTATTTTTCCCTCTCGCCATCCGTCTTTCTGTCATTGTCTCTCTCTTCCCCTCTCCCTAGCAACTTTTTTCTTTTCTTCCTTTATTTCTTTCTCTCTGTATTCCTCTCATTTTTTAAAAATCCATCTGTGTTCCTTTCCTTTTTCCAGTTCTTTAACTCTCTTTCTCCCTCTATCTTCCTGTCACCCTAAAAAGTCAATCTCTCTCTATATATATATATTTCTCTCACTCTCTCTCTCTCTCTCTATCTATCTATCTATCTATCTATCTATCCATCTATTTTCCTCATTTTACCTATATTTTTGGCTTATATCATAAATGTGAATGCATTAATATACCGAATTCAACTGCGACAAGTTGTTCTGTAATGGCCCCTTCGATTAGTTTTATGGCAACGCGCTATGAACTGACAATTTTGAATGTACTGATATATATATATATATATATATATATATATATATATATATATATATATATATATATATATATATATATATATATATATATATATATATGTGTGTGTGTGTGTGTAGGTGTAGAAATGTGAAAAAAAAAAAACGACCAGCGAGTGGAGAATAGTGCATTCCTAGGCTACAAAGGTACTCCCATAGAGAAGTGTGCGGGTTCGAATTCTACGCAAGGCCCATTCCTTTATTTTCCTTTGGTTCTCTCACCACAGTTTATGTATTGGTCCGAGCAGAATTTAGTTCTCAAACTGTCTTTTTCATATTCACATTGTCGTATACTAATATTCATTACTTTATAAATATATACATGTGTGTGTGTGTGCACGCTTGTGTGTGTGTGTACCTGTGTGTGTAAGTACGTACAAATCTATATTAGAAACAATCAACCAACACAATTATTAAAAATACCAACATAAATTTCTTCAGTGGTTTTTAAGTTAGGCTGGCTGGCTTTCTGTGTATCGATCACACCTATACGTTTTTTTTTTGTTTTGTTGTTTTTCTTTTTAAAAATATTTTTTGATTGGGCTTTCAATTTGCAATGTAAGTTTATCCTTGATTGATCCCGGGTTTATGTCCAGCAGTATTCGTGCTCGTTTTTGTTGATTTTTTTTATTTCTAAGATTCGAATTTTTAGTTCAGTGATCATTGCCGAACAGAAGGCGAGAGAAGAAACTTATTCAACGATCATCCCTTTTTTCCAATTTTTTGATTGATCACCCCCCAAACAACATGCTACTGAACGACGTTGATCACGTAACGGTTTCTATTCAGTAATCAACCAGACTTGTATATATTTATGTGGCTTATTTGTCTCGCTCATGCTCTCAGGGCACAAAAACATATTCAGTAATAACAGCAATAATCGGTTTTATGGCTTGCTGAAGCATGATATTCATCTGCCATTTTCATATTTTATTCGTTTGTGTGCATATATTTGATAAACTAAGCGTTGTGTTCAAGAGTTCTTCTTTTATTCGGACTGTTGGCTGTAGATAGAATAACAGGTAGAAGGAGGAGCGGAGATTTTGTCCCCCGCTGAAAAAAAAATCCCAGACTATCATTCTCTATGGTTATCTGTCGTTGTTGTCGTTCCAATCGTATCGTTATGTCATTTTCTCAGTTGAATAACTTCGTTATTCCTCAATATATTTCAATGGAATATGGTAAGTAGACTTGAGGAGAGATTCCTCTTGGGAGTGGTGAGTTATATGCTGATCCGATGCTTTGTTTTCGTTTTATAAGCCAAAACGCTATTTTTGTTTACAACTGGGAAAATTTCCTAATTTCGCAGAAATTTGGCTGTAATGTCAACAAAACCCGGGGAATTGAAAAATGGTGTGATACAGTCGATCTGATTATTTGTTTACATTTACTTGAATAACCATACGTCGACATGAAAAATATATTGAAAACTGCAGAACCAATTAGGAAAAAAATTGTCGTACAGGTTCTTGGGCAATTAATTACAGAAAATATAAAATGTTTTAAGAATTTCATGGATTGCATAAAAAAAATCTGTTACCTTTGAATTAACGCTCCTACAAATAGCTAATTGGTACTGTCTCCCCTTCTATCCCCACCTTCCTCTCTTTATTTCAATCGTTTTCTGTCGGGGAACTTTAAACTTTAAATATTTCTTCTTCTGTTGAACCACGAAACAATTTCCTCTGACCATATTCAGCTTTGCAGGAAAACAGGAATGCTTTAACCCTCTCTCTTTCTGGCTCTGACCGATTTACTCTCAACGTTTTCTCATCTTTACTGTGGCTAGCTGGTCGTTTTATGTACATTTTCTAACTGAAAGTCACAGTATCCCAACGTGTACTTAACACACACGACCAGCTCGCATAATCTTCCCTCATTCAACTTCATGCAAAACATTACTATGTCTTTTTTATCAATCCTCTCTTGGGGGTCTACTATTTGAGCTTTCTCCTAGGCTAGTTTAGTAAATGTATTGGATTGGCCAAAAAGCTCGTTCTGTTTTTTGTCATTAGATGATATTCTGTCAGTAGATGGTTTTCAAGAGCATTTAGTTTTAACGAACTTCATTCAGAAAATTTCATTTCCAAAAATAAAAAAAAATTCTTTTAGAAGAGGTCAACAGATGCTAATTTTAAAAATAAAACGGTATAGCTAGGAGCGCCGGAACACGTAGAATAGACTCAAGTTAACACATGAAAAAAAACACGTTGATACAAAAAAAAAACGGTTAGAAATCTTCGCCTACTTTCATGGTTACGAATATTCAATTAATAATACTTCATAGGCTAGAATTTAGTAAATCGGCAAAAGTGGTTTGTGAGGTTTTATGATGGACATCTTACACAAAACGATGCCGTATTTAATTTTTTTTTTTACTTCACCTCATTTATAACCGATTAAACAAGGGTCTTGTACAACAAATATATTGGAAATAAATACACAATTATCAAAATAAAAAATGCTGAACTGGAGAAGGTAGACCCTATCATCTTCCAAGGACAACGAATCTCCATGAAATCCTCGAAATTAAATGGAATCAAAATCGAATATTGTAACTAGTAGCGCTCAGGTACACACACAAAAATCGAATATTAAGAATCACTCTTGGGTGGCAAGCCTTTGGTATATCAAGCTCAACTTCCAAGAAAAAGAAAATCTTATTATTCATAAAAAGGAGGATATACAACCAATAGATCCTCCTGATAGTCACCTATGGAGCTAAAACATGGAACGTAACCAAGAGACAGGCCTGCAAACTGAAAACCATGCAACGAGTACATGAGAGAATCATGCTAAACTTCACGTGGAGAGATCACATGACAGCACAGTATATCAAAGAGAAAACTAGAGTCTGTGTTATCATAGAATCTATTAGAAAACTCATATAGCAATGGGCTGGTCATGTTGCAAGAACGGCAGACAACCGATCGACATCACGACTCACAACATGGATTCACAGAGTCCAGCTGCGGAACTGACACCGACAGAATACGAGAAGGCGAGACGAAATGGACAGGTTCAGAAATCATTGGCTCCGCATCGCCCACCATAGAGAGGTGTGACGAATCCTTGGAATAATCTTTGTCCAGCGATGGATGGTAAGAGACTGATGCTGGTGATGATGATAATGATGATGATGATGATGATGATGATGATGATGATGATGATGATGATGATGATGATGATGATGATTGTGCAATCGTAAAATTATTCTTTATCTTGAATTTCATTTGAAACATGTGTTGGTCGCGGTACAAGATCAAAGCAAGAAGACTATTTGTATTCCAATTAAGTTTTTCTTCTTCTTTTCATCTTGAACAGCGGGGGTCTTTAAAAATAATTACAGGTCTTGTTAGTCACCCAATAGAAACTGTCACATGACCAACATTTTATTAGCTAAATACCGTATTGGGGATGATCAAACATAAAAATTGGGGAAAAATATGGTGATCAATGGATAAGTTACACATCTCAACTTTTGTTGGGCAGTGATCATTAAAAAAAACGAATCTCAAAAACAGAATAAAAAAACAAAACACGTGTGGATGCCGCACATAGCAAAGGGCCAATTTTACATAAAATTACTTTATAAACTAACTCGTCCCGAAAACACATGGTAGGCACAATAAGGAGTAAATGTTTAGATTTCCATAATTTGGAATAATCACGTCTTCTCGCATCCTCATAAAATATTACATCCAGCGCCAAATTCAAATCACCGTACACCCACAAATGGCCCGAACATCCAGCCGCTTTCAGTGAATATCTATCTATCTATCTATCTATCTATGTGTCAATGTGTGTGCGTGCATGTGTGTTTTTGTGTGTGTACCTGAGCGCTACTAGTTACAATCTGGGTCATACCTCTGAAAAGTACACCACTATGCACCATGTAAAGACGTCTTTTTGTTCTGTTTTTTTTTCCCAAAAGAGTGCTTTTTAGGGTTTTGAACCAACAATTCCCAAATCTTCTACTGGTATTTTAAAGATGATTTTGAATAACATATCTACTTTTCGAAGACAATTTCCGATAAAAGATCCATCTTTAAAAGATAATTCTAGATATTAGACCTTCCCAAAGATCTGCAACATTCCTCAATCATGGGCATTGCAGAGCCAATATTTTCTGAATTTGTCCAGTTTATCTCTACATTTTGTATTCTGTTGGCCTCGGTTTTGCATGTGATCTCTGGGGATCCATGTTGTTAGTCCTGATGTCCATTGGCGGTCTGCCGTTCTTGCAACACGACCTGCCTATTGCCATCTAAGTTTTCTAATAGATTCTACGATGTCAGACTCCCGTTTTTTCCTGATATACTATGCTGTCTTGTGATCTCTCCATATGAGGTTGAGCATGATTCTCTCATGTGCACGTTGCATGCTTCTAAGTTTGCGGGTCTGTCTCTTGGTTAAGTTCCATGTTTCAGCTACATAGGTGTCAATCGGGAGAATACATTGGTTGTATAATCCTTTTTTAGGCTTATTGAAATATTGAAGGTTGGGCTTGCGCGTGGGTTATGATGATTCAATTGAGCGAGGCACAAATATTTATTATATAGTATATCATACCTAACAGGAAACAGATTTGAATATATGACAGGGCCTAGATTTTAGATCTCGGAACCCGTTGCCTGATCCTTTAACTATGGAGCCAGTAACCGAAGGAGAAGATCCTATTCGAGTACGAACAGCTAAGAACAGCATATATAACATAAAAAAAGAATTAATTAAAATCGAACAAAAAAATAAACCCAGTGGCCCAATTCATACTGTTTCATGTACATTGTAACACTCTTAAACAGGAATAACCAAACGGTGAATAGATTTTAGGGGAGGACTGGTTGCTGAAACTGGTTGTTGAAGTATGTTCTGGTAATTATCTGGTTGGTATTCAACATGTATACAAGTGTGTACAAAAGGAATTGGGAGGCACCGGAGAAGAGGTTTACGCTCCGTGAACAAGCGTATACAGTGGCCTGTGGATCGGATTAAGAGTGTTGAATACTCATGGGGAAACCGGAAACCAAACGTAACGAGTAGTCCATCTTGAGTCGTCGTGTATGTGAATGGAGAATAGGCTGCTGTTTGCTCGCGAAATAGAGGTCAGTTTAAGCACTAGAAGATCTGCTATTACAGAATTACATTTGTGAACTCAGGGACAAGTGCCGAACACGTATGCATATACATATACGCGTATATATATATGCATATGTATATTTGTATGTTTGTGTGTGGTGTATATATGGGGATTCTAGATCAGCAAGTACATACATATATTATACATCGAAACAGGTCTATGCTTAAACAGCTGATGATTCTCGCAATAAGATATATAAGGCATATCAGGATCAACATTTGGATAATAGTATTGAAATAAAATTCTTTGTAAAACACAGTACATTACCAACGATTGGGAAAGTACTGACTTATATAACGCAATGTCATGAGATGATTTGGGACTTTACAAAATTTATTGGATTCCTCAAAGAAGAAATAACTTTCAGCGGTAACATGAAAAGTTTCAACATATATATATATATATATATATATATATATATATATATATATATATATTGCCTAGATTTGGTGAACTTCACTTGTAGAAAAAGAGTTTTATTTTATAAACTTTACGTCATACAAAATAGTGTTTTTCTTAATCAAATGATCAAAAATAGATTGGCATACATATAAATGAAAAAAACGGCGTACATATAAAGAAAAATATACTCGCTTGCTGGCCTAGGGAGAAAAATCGACTGGCGTACATACATATGATAACAAAATGGCGTACATATAAAGAAAAATATACTCGCTTGCTGGCCTAGGGAGAAAAATCGACTGGCGTACATACATATGAAAACAAAATGGCGTACATATAAAGAAGAATGTACTCGCTTGCTGGCCTAGGGAGAAAAATAGACTGGCGTACATACATATGATAACAAAATGGCGTACATATAAAGAAGAATATACTCGCTTGCTGGCCTAGGGAGAAAAATCGACTGGCGTACATACATATGATAACAAAATGGCGTACATATAAAGAAGAATATACTCGCTTGCTGGCCTAGGGAGAAAAATCGACTGGCGTACATACATATGATAACAAAATGGCGTACATATAAAGAAGAATATACTCGCTTGCTGGCCTAGGGAAAAAATCGACTGGCGTACATACATATGATAACAAAATGGCGTACATATAAAGAAGAATATACTCGCTTGCTGGCCTAGGGAGAAAAATCGACTGGCGTACATACATATGATAACAAAATGGCGTACATATAAAGAAGAATATACTCGCTTGCTGGCCTAGGGAGAAAAATCGACTGGCGTACATATATATGAAAAAAATGGCGTACATATAAAGAAGAATATACTCGCTTGCTGGCTTAGGGAGAAAAATAGACTGGCGTACATATATATGAAAACAAAATGGCGTACATATAAAGAAGAATGTACTCGCTTGCTGGCCTAGGGAGAAAAATAGACTGGCGTACATACATATGATAACAAAATGGCGTACATATAAAGAAGAATATACTCGCTTGCTGGCCTAGGGAGAAAAATCGACTGGCGTACATACATATGATAACAAAATGGCGTACATATAAAGAAGAATATACTCGCTTGCTGGCCTAGGGAGAAAAATCGACTGGCGTACATACATATGATAACAAAATGGCGTACATATAAAGAAGAATATACTTGCTTGCTGGCTTTGGGAGAAAAATAGACTGGCGTACATATATATGAAAAAAACGGCGTACATATAAAGAAGAATGTACTCGCTTGCTGGCCTAGGGAGAAAAATAGACTGGCGTACATACATATGATAACAAAATGGCGTACATATAAAGAAGAATATACTCGCTTGCTGGCCTAGGGAGAAAAATAGACTGGCGTACATACATATGATAACAAAATGGCGTACATATAAAGAAGAATATACTTGCTTGCTGGCTTAGGGAGAAAAATCGACTGGCGTACATACATATGATAACAAAATGGCGTACATATAAAGAAGAATATACTCGCTTGCTGGCCTTGGGAGAAAAATAGACTGGCGTACATATGATTGAAAATAAAGTGAAGTACATATAAAGAAGAATATACTTGCGGGCTGGCCTTCGTACAAAAATAGACTGGCGTACTTGCCTTCATCTAAACAGAAAGAGACTGGAGTGGTGGCCTATATAAATATAAATTAAATTTTAACCGGAGTGCTGGCTGACATATCAAATAAAGTAGACTAGTCTGCTGGCGTTAATATAAACAGCAAATCTATGTTGGTCTACGTATAAACAAAATCAGACTGGCGTGCTGTCGTACATGCTTGCCTGCATAAACACTGGTGTACATATGAATAGAAATACCCTGGTGCTCTGGCGGACATAGAAATTAGAAATATCAAAAAATATTAATAAACGAAAAATAAAATATGAAAAATAGACTTGCATGCTGTTCAACGTATTACAAAACTAGACTGACATGCGTGCCCACATATAATATAAACAGAAAATGGCCTTACATACAAACATGAATCGTCTGGCTTGCTGGCCTACGTAAAAATTGTAATATAAAACCTAAAATGTAAGACACACTCGCCTACATATAAATTAAAAGACTGATTGGCGTGCTGGCGTAGATATAAACAAAAAAAAGACTGGCGTACTTTGATATAAACTAAAAATTGACTGGTATTCTGGCCTGTATTTATAGAAAGGGAAATTGATCTGACCTACATATGAAAAAATAGACTGGCGAGCTGGCGTACATATAAACAAATATAGACTGGTGTACATATGAACAAAATGTACTGTTTGCTTGCCTAACTATAAACAGACTGGCGTACCAGAGAATAAACAGACTAGCATGATGCATGCAAATGAAAATTTAGAAATAAAAGACACATTGCTGTGGTGGCCTACGTATAAACTAAAATGAACCGTTGTACATATGAACAAAAATAAAATGCCATACTTATAAACAGAATATCGTCTACGCTATTTTTTGTTATATAAACAAAAATAGATTGGCATGCTAGTACACATATACAACAAATGCAGACTGGTGTGCTGGCCCACATATAAACAAAATATAGGTGTCCCAGCCTGCTTTTATTTAAACAAAAAATAGATTGGCGTGCTGGTCTACATATGACTAAAGGTGAACTGGCGTGCAGGCCTATACATAAACAAAAAATAGACTGGCGTTCTGTTTTACATGTAAACAAAAAGTAGACTGGTGTGCTTACCTACGTATGAATGAAAACTGGACTGGTGTTTTGTCCTATATATAAACAAAAGGTAAATTGGCGTGCTGGCCTACATATAAACTAAAAATAGACTGGCGTGCTGTTTTACATGTAATCGAAAAGTAAACTGGCGTGCTGGCCTATCTATAAACAAAAAAAATACTTTACCATAATTGAATCGCAAACTGAAAGTGGACTGGCGTACTGAAGTACGGGCATACATTAAAAAAAGGATAACCACAATCTTACTGCAATCGAAGTTGACGGTGCAAATATTGCTTCACCTCGGAAAGGGTCTAGATACAAAATGCCATGTATATTAGAAGCGCGAAAAAAAGTAGTTTGAAGATCACGGGTGCTTGATCAAATGTCGACCACCCGTGAATTGGAGAACAGGTGCCTTATTTATCACCGCCAGCACATCTGCTCGTGGAGTTCACACTTTTTCTCCTTTCTCTACCTCTCTTTCTCTTTGATGTCTTACCTAGCCCGACCGAAGTTGTACTATGCAATTATCACGGAGGCATTTAGTCTGACTAATATTTTTAATATCTTCGCCTTCTCAGAATCTGCTCGGATAGTGTAATGGTTAACTTGTCTGTTTCACATGCAGAAGGTTCCGAGTCCGATTCCTGGTATGAGCGAAGAGTTCATAAAGCTCTTCATTAGGACAGATTCTCCTTTGTACTCAGCAGTTAATATAATGGAGTTCACTCTAATCTGTGTGGTGTTGAGGGTAAAGGTATCTCTTCGGTGAACTTGCATCGTACTAAGAAGGGGTCATAAAAAACTTCTCATGTAAAGTCCTGGTCTTTACCAGACTTGAGACTAACGAGGATTACTTAGCTGACATGCAACAGAAACCAAAACTTCGTTACCGGCCTCCATACTTCACTGTGAGTTTTTTTTCCCGAGAGACGTGGGCCCACACTCTTTTACAGTCTCAGATTGCACGGTTTCGCGACTCAGGTTACCAAGCCATACGCTACTTTGAAGAGAAAAAAAAACCTTTATTGTCCTGCCAGTAGGTTTCAGGCATACAACTTATGTTTCGTCAAGACCTCTGAATTTTCATTGTAAACACATATGCAGGCGTACTCACGGATACTGATATTGATGAAACTTTACCATTCAAAATTACATGAATTTATAGAAAATCGACTCACTCGAACATAAGCTCAGTCTGTTATTTTGCCATAACGTTGTCATTAGAGATATCATCTTGTTTGGGATATACCATTTACAGCTCTTGAGCAGCTGCGACAAAGTCATAATTTTCTCCCATCTTCAGCTTATCTATTGTTATTCTCAGGTCGAGAAAGTGAAATCCTCATCAGTGATGAATCTATCTGTTGAATGGATTCAAAATGGATGTTTCATTATATGCACTGGGAACTACCTACACAGAATTTCGTAGTAAACTATGTCAATTAATTGAGTTGAGACAAAGGGCATTATCACTCACAAATATGCATGTGTCTATCGACGCAATATTCATATAGGCAACATCATTCGCCATTTTCACGGATCTAAGTACGAGTTGAACTGCTTTTTACGATAATTTCTTGGTGAAAAAATTAAGAATACGCGATGAGTGTTACCAAATCTGCGAAAAATTCTCTTGGACTTTTCAGCCGACCATGGTCAACTGAAAGAGAGATGACACGCTTTCTGAATCGCTTTCCCCATGTATCTTCATAATAAACCGCTACATACCCCAATGAAGAGAGAGAATTCAGCTCTTATTGTTTACATGTTGTTATCATCCTATGGTGTCTCAGTTGCCAAAATCATTATTATTATTATCATTAATAATAATAATAATAATAATAATAATAATAATAATAATAATAATAATAATAATAATAATAATAATAGCGCTGTATGGGTTTCGACTGAATCTCAAAAATTTTACGTACCAGTGCTCACACTAAACCTTGAAATGGCATCTAATATGTTATCTTGATTCACTAGTGTTTTATTTTTAATTTTTCCCTGATTATATTTCAAGTGCTTTGTTTTATTTAATCGACTAAAAAAAAAAATTGACTAAAACTCGCTATCACAGTCAATAGTTAAACAATTGTAGCGTCGAAGTTTTAAGTCTTGTAAAAAAGAATTTCATGGAAAATAAGTATGGTCAGAAAAGATCCAATTTACGACATCGCTGGCGTTTTTCTATAGGAAAACAGCAAAACTAAAGTAAAAAAAAAAAAATCGAGAAGCATCTCGATTCTCAATTCCTGTCACAATGAAACCTCAAGAAGGTCTTAAAAGCTTTTTTCATCCCCACCAAAAAAAAAAAAAAACTAAACATTTTTGTAGGAGATTTAGTAGATAACTGGTGCCAATTATCAAGTCTGTAGACAAAACAGTATAACCAGGAGCTCTGGAACAAACGAATAGTCATTCAAACGCGTGCATATATGTAGAAGGATAGAACCGTTCCCCACTTTAGTTCAACTTACTCTGGCGTGTCAACTACTTGAACTTCTGTACATATAACAAAAACCTAAGCACAAATATAAAAGGGTAAAAATCCTCCTTTGCTTGAGATCAAATGACATTTTCAAAAAAAAATAGGAACGATTCTTCCGTGCATTTCAATAACGATGTATGGAAGGACATGCATACAATATCAGAACCGGCCTTCTTGTCGCAGACAATTTGACGTGTTTTTAATTCTTATGGCGCAATTGTTCAGTGAATCCTTCCATAAGAGGAATCCGAAATTGCGTTTTAACCAATTTCCCGTTATCTCGATTCATAAGTGTTTTGTTTTTAATTTTTGCTAATTGCATTTCAAGTGCTTCCCTCATCTTTCTTTCTGTGCAATTTGTGTTATGTTTAGAGTTTGGTTTGGTTTAGGGTGGTTTGAAAATGGCTTTAACCAGCATGGCCGAACCATAACCTATAAACATCAGATAAAGTAGTACGTTCGCTGAAGAGAAAAAAAAAACCCAAATATATATATTTATTATTAGTGCACTCCTAGGGATTCCACTAGAACAATTGAAAATTGTGTAAATGTAAAACAGAATAATACGTCGTCAAAAATGAATGATTGTAGCGCTGTATTAGGTGTACGAATCTCCATAAAGTCATCAAAAGAAGAAGAAATCTAGCGAAGAATAATGCTGGGTAGGCAAGATTTCGGTAGAAGAAGCTCGACTTTCAATAACACACAACTCCAACGAGACCTAAGAAAGAGGGTAAACAACCAATATATACAATCGATTGTCATTTATGGAGCAGGAACTTAGCCAAAAGATTGACCCTCGAACAGAGAACCATGCAACGTGCACATGCAAGAATCATGCTCATCCCTACATTGAGGGACCAGAAGACAACACAGTATATCAGAGAAAAGACAGGAGTCCGAGAGATCATAGAAACTGTAAGAAAACTCAAATGGCAATGGGTTGGACAGGAGAAAACATGAGTCAGAGATATCATAGAATCAATCAGGAGACTCAAATGGCAATGGGCTGGTCATGTTGCAAGAATGTCACACAATCTCTGAACATTACGACACAACATGGATCCCTTGAGATTTGGTGTAAGGCTGTGGCCAAGAAAAAAGTAAGATTGTGTGATGATCTTGATGAATTCAGAAAGTTCTGGCTCTACGATGCCCATGATGAAAAGCTCTGGCAAATCTTGGGAAAGGTCTATGTCTGACAATGGATGCTAACAGATTGATGATGATGATGATGATGATGATGATGATGATGATGATGATGAACGAGTTTTGACTGAATATCTAAAAAATAACGTTTCCATTGCTCTCAGTAACCTTTGAAATGGCATCGAGTATATTATGTAAACCTTGGAGGAAAATGTACGTATGATATATATATATATATATATATATATATATATATATATATATATATATATATATATATATATATATATATATATACTGCTTATCAGATAACTAACTTCCGGGGATATTAGTGGAAGGGCGTATGTAAAGCGCCAAATGATTGCGAAACGCATTCGTGAACATTCACGTAGAGCTGCAGCATCAAAATTAGAAAGATATTCTGTTATCGCAAAAATCATTCAAGAACTTTTCTTTATTCTTTAATCCAAAACCAATAAGACTTATTTTTATGATTATGAACCATTTTGGCACATTTGATAAAAAAATATGTGCCCAAATTGCTCTGCATGAGACTGTGACGGAATGGGCCGTACTAATGTGGCAGGACAGAATTAGCCATGCTAGAATGATCACCCAAAGAAGTCCCAGGCCCTGAATAAAACCGTCGATCATATGGTAGTACTGATGCATGAGATATTACGATATTTATGGAAAGCATATCGAAATTTTTTCATTGTGAACCAAGTGAAGTTGATATTAATTTTCGTGGATATCTTTTATATTTCAAGATATATTAGAATATAAGTAATCGCTGAAGCGAAGTATATATATATATATATATATATATATATATATATATATATATATGTGTGTGTGTGTGTGTGTGTGTGTGTGTGTATTTAAACAAACATTATTAAAAATGACTGACAAACTCTATCTTTTTAGCTATTTACGTTATTTTTGGCTCTGTACACTTCATATATATATATATATATATATATATATATATATATATATATATATATATATACATATATATTTATATATATATATATATATATATATATATATATATATATATATATATATATATATATATATATATGCGTGCGTGTGTATGTGTGTGTTCGTGAGTATGCAAATACCCATGAATAAAACATACAAGTAAATTAACTTTATTTTCACTCTTATGCTAGAAGTACCAGAAGTTCCTGCTTTTATACAAAATATGTTTCTACATATACGTATAAATAAAGGCAGAAACGTGTGAATAACAGTATTAACACACAACCAATCGCACATACATACATGTACGCTCAACAAACAAATAAATACACCTACATACATATATTTTTGCCGGAATTATTATGATTAATATATATATATATATATATATATATATATATATATATATATATATATATATATATTTGTGCTTGTGTGTGTGTTGGGTGGATGTGAGACGATTCGAAGGAATGTCAGCAAAAATGATAATTGGAAGGTCAATGGAAAAAATGCGGACAAAAGCAACTTATGTTCATTACTACGTGAAAATGTTTTGATGCATTCCAATGGTTTCCAACCGACTTGTTCTGAAAAGAAGTTATGTGAGAAGAAGGGGCATAGAGTGTTTGCATCTCTGTCTAAGCATCAGGTTTGTCTTAGAAAAGAGTATCAGGCTTGTATCAGATACTCACTGACACACTTACCCACTAAATAACATACAATTTCCTCTGTGCCGCTGTAAGTTTCCCTGAAAAAGATGGCTGGCAACCATCAAAATGCATCGAAACATGCCCATGTTATAATAATCTTCTTTTGATGTAACGTCTGCTTTTCTCTTCACCTTCTAATTATCATCCCAAAGTTACTTTCAAATATTAATTGAAATGAAATAAGCAATTTAAGAGGATGGGGCTACTACAGGAATCGAACTTGCAACCAATAAACTGGTTGCTTCAACGTAGCATTGCCCTTACCACTGAATTACTCAGGTTTGATTCTTACAGTAGCCCAAATCTCTTTGATTGTTTATTCTATTTACACTGTCAGGGCCAAATGGTACATTTACCGTGTAATAACAGGAGACCATTCCACATAGTGTCTTGAAGTGATATAACGCATTTATAATTATTTTGTCGAATTATATAACCATTTCTTTATAATATAATTGTTTGCATAGACAGTAGATAAACAAAATGAGAATTCGGTGCTAAAGCAGTTATTACCAGTGGCTATTTAGCTCAATGGTAAGAACATCGCTGCGTTGAAGCAGCTATGATATAAGTTGCTGGTTTATTTCCTGTAGAAGCCCTATTTTCTTTAATTGTTTAATCTATTCACTTTACCGAAGGCGAGCGACACATTAATCATGTAATGACGAGAAATCATTTTCAAATAAGTTTCTGTATAACATAACGCGATTTATAATTATATATATATATATATATATATATATATATATATATATATATATGTATATATATATATATATATATATATATGTATATATATATATATATATATATATATATATATATATATATATATATATATATATATATATATATATATATCGTTAGATGTGTAGAAGACAAAAGAAATGTGGGGAAAGAAAGATATAAATTTCATTTGATTAGAAGTTTTTGCACTGTACCTCGGATGAAAATAAGTAAAAATTCAAGATAATTCCCGATAACGTAGCAAATAAACATCTGCACCGTTCGTTAAATTGCTTTTCTGTAGATTGTCTCCCTTGATTGCCAGAGCAGACAACATTTTAGCAAAAACAATCGCCAGTATCAACGTCAGCCATCCTTTATTATATGAACTATTTTTGCTAATTTGATTAGCTAGAAAACAACGCTCTCTAGAATTTGATTTCAACACATACTCAACATCAATTTTATCACGATGATGAAGACTTACGAGCATCTGTCTGCGAGGTGATTTATGAATGAGTGACCTCTCGGCAACATAACAGATTCATTTCTTTCGCACTAAAATTGACTCAAGGTTTTGATTCGGCGGAGCACGAGTCGGGATCTACCTCATCATATACTGGATATGAAAGAAGCTAATTTTCCATTCGTCTATAGACTTCACGAAAAACAGCAAGATATAGAGAGATCTGGTTAGTCCCTCAATAGAAACTACCCCGTGATCAACATTTTTTGGCAGCATGCTGTGTTGAGGGTGATCAATTAAAAGATTTGGAAAATGAATAAGTCACCTTTTGTTGGGTAGTTATCATTAAAAAAATTCTGAATTTCCAAGTAAAAAAAATCAAACGGGAATGCTGCCAGACACCAAATTATTGACGAATTTAGCATAAACCTACATTGCAAATTGACCCTGCCCATATACTAAAAAGACATCAACTCCATTGGTACAGCCTTTATGTGTAATACATTCGTGCATAGCCAGTCAACTAGACTAATTTAAAAACTGAAGGAACCTCTGTTGATTGTCTTCTATGCTGATGAGTCCTTTACCGCCCCCACCCAAATAAGGTATGTCTGTATCATCTCTGGGACGTAAGGCCCAATGGACTCTGTGCAATCAGCAGCTAGTTGAATTTATCCGGAGCTATGTAATTAGGGTGGGAGCTTATGTCTTGCAGGTGACTCTTAGTTGAGTTAAGGCTACAGGACAATACTTCGATATGAAAAGGGGTGGCGCGATTCACTATAGCCATCGACAAAGTTATGTTTACAATTGGCTGGACTCTGTCTCAAATGCGTCTGCTGTGCAAAAAAGGATTACACCAACTCGCTCGAAAAAAAAATTGGAAACATAAGTCAATAAACAATAATGTTGAATTGCAATTGTTATGTGTAACCCTATATTAATACCCCAAGACTATGTTTTCATTCGCAGTTGTTTGGTCCTTTGTGAAGTCAGATATCTGATCGACCGTCAAATGCACCATCCGCTCGTACCTGCTTGCACTACAAATAGCAACGACTTTAGCCATTGGTGGCTGTCAATCCTAACAGTTTGAACAGATCGTCAAAACTCTGCAAACCACTTTTGAAGATTTGATTTATTCACTATGCTTTCTCCACGTACTGCAGAAACTTTTTTCTTGTGTTTCAGTCTTATTTTTTCCCTTTCTTCAAAGGACATTATACGCCCAACACATTGATTATTTTCTTTTATATCTATCGAGATCAAAGACCTTGAAAATTAAGCACTTTACATGTAAAATGTTTTTTCAATTTCTTAAATTGTTCAGATTTTTAAATTCAGCATTGTAGTTTCTCTGAATCATAATGGCGTAACGCACAAAGCTACATACAGGTAGAATTATTCACTGGATATAATATATATATATATATATATATATATATATATATATGTGTGTGTGTGTGTGTGTGTGTGTGTGTGTGCGTGTGTGAGTGTGTGAGTATTTGTGAGTGTCTATGTACTTAAGTTCAAATCAGTAATTCAATACCATTCAATGTGTGATGGGTTTATTTCATAAAGAGCTAGATATACATGGGTAATTAGGATCCCCAATTTAAAACATCTTGATAAGATAGATTTCTATATAAGAATTCCATACAGTTTTGTATTTCCTCACATTCTGATGAAGTTGTGAGACGAAACATGGTTATGCAATAGATTATTAATTACGTCAAGATTCGCAAAAATCCAGATATTTCTATGGGTTTTTTTTTTGGGGGGGGGGTTACTCTATTTTGGGTGTACTCCAGTAAAAACCACCAATGATGTCATAATTAGAATTCATGACCATACCTATTCTTCACAGGGAATTTCTTCAAATTTCAATGCTACGGTTGTTCAATTATTCACTGAGATGGCGAGTTTCGTTTAATTTTCATTTTTCATTGCTTGCATTTTTTTTTTCCAAAGGATCTCTCTGTCACACGAATACCAAATTTGCAAATTGAAGTAAGAGAGTTAAACTTCTACCTTTCTACAAATTGTCACGTGTAATAAGACAGAGTATGGTTAACAGGAAGAAAATCTCATAGCCTTCGAGGTTGCACGTATATGATGGGGTCCAGTGTACTGACTATCATGATTTTTCTTCTTACAGTTAATTATGCTGTCCGGTCAGAGTTGCCTTTCTTCTCTATAACTTTTTCATTTTCTCTGCACTTTCATTTTGCCTGAGCCCCTCAAGACTTTTTTTTTAAAACGAATCTGCATACATGAAGGATAGTCACCGTTTATTTATTAGAAACCATCAACCATCTCCATAGTCAACATGAACATAGGTCTCTTGAGTTTGAAGTTGGTCTGGCTGGCTATGTATGTACTTTACGTACAGGCTGTACCAATAGAGTTATAGGGGTGGGAATTCAAACATCTATGCCTTATTACGTCTTTATTTGAACATTTACTCATTAATACGTCCTTATTTAAACATTTATTTATCTTTACGTCCTTATCTAAACATTTATACCTCATTAAGTCCTTATTTGAACACCTATTCCTCATTATGTCTTTATTTGAACATGTTTTCCTTAATAAGTGCTTATCTAACATCTTATTCCTTATTCCGTCTTTATTCATACATTTACTCATTATTCAGTCCTTATTTAAAACTTTTTCCTTTGTACGTTCTTTTTTAAACATTTATTCTTCATCACGCCTCTATTCGAAAAATTTATTCTTTATTACGTCCTTATTTAAATTTTCAATCTTATTATGCCCTTATTTAAACATTTACTCTTTATTACGTCCTCTTTCGAACGTTTACTCCTTATTACGTCCTCATTCAAAAATTCATTCTTTATTACCTCCTTATATAAACTTATATTCTTTGTTAAATCCTTATTTAAAAATTTACTCCTCATTAAGTCCTCATTCCTTATTACGACTTTATTTGAACATTTATCCTTTATAATGTCCCTATTTAGATAATTCCTTTTCACGTCCTCATCCGAACGTTTACTCCTTATTTCATCCTTATTAAAACATTTATTCTTTATTACGTCTTTATTTAAGCATTTACTCCTTATTACATCCTCACCGAAACTTTTTCTCCTTATTACGTCCTTATTTGAACATTTACTCCTCATTACTCTCTTATTCAAATATCTATCCTTTATAACATCTTTATTTATACATTTATTCTTTATTGCATCTTTATGTGAACATCCATTCCTTATTACGTCTTTATTCAAACATTTTTCCTTTTTACGTCTTTATTTGAACATTTACCTTTTTTACGTCCTCACTTGAACATTTATTTCTGTTTACATCCTCGTTTAAACATTTATTTATTATTACATATCATGAAATATTGTCATTTTCCTATGTTGTTATTTTGTTATTATCGTAGAATTTCCCTCGAAAAGGTGTATCGAGGAGAGTCGATTTGCAATGTACGTTTATGATAAATTAGTCTCTTAGCTTGTATCCAGTGTTAACGTTTGATCTTTGCTATTGAAAATTTAGCCTTTTTAGTGATCAACCGAACGTTGATAGAACTTATCCATTGATCACTCCTCTTTCCAATTTTCGATTTATCACCCCTAACACTGCGTGCTTCTAAAAGGCCTTTGTCATATCAACGGTTTCTTTTGGGTTCCTAACCAGACCTGTTGTATTTTTTTCTCTTTCTGTCCTGGCAATTTCCTTTCAAGTATTCCCTCGTTTCATCTCTCCGTTTTTTTCTTCTTTCTCTTATTCTTCTTCGTTTCTTGCCTTTCCGTCTATAATTATCTATTTTTTCCTCACACCATGAACTTAAAAACTGTTTCTCTTTGCATGGTCTGTTTTTTCTTTCGCTCTACATCTCTCTCTATCTCTCTCATCTCTCACTACGCTCTTTCTTCCTCTCTCACTCCACTTCTCTCTCGTACCCCTCTCAATATGCCCGTCTCTTTCTCCCTCTCTTCCAATATATATATATATATATATATATATATATATATATATATATATATATATATATATATATATATATATATATATAAATATATATATGACTGCTTCGAGAATTTAGGCCTCTGCATTACCAGCGGTTGTTTATCTCAATGGTAAGAGCAACTCTTAATTTGGAGTGGCTACCCTATCCGTCGCTAGTTCGAATTTTGCTGCCACCCTATTTTCTTTAATTGTTTATTCTATTTACGATGTCTAAGCCAAATGATACACTCACTGTGTAATAACGGGAAATCATTTCAAATACAGTTCAATATGATATAATGCAATTCATAATCATTTTATCGGATCATATATCTAAACCATAACTAAACATTTTGGCTTTACTTTTTTCACTTTTTTCTAAAAATTTTCAACCATAATTACGGAATTTATCTACTAATTTCTCAATATATATATATATATATATATATATATATATATATATATATATATATATATATATATATATATATATATATGTTCTTTGATTGCTTATTCTGTTCACGTTGTCTAGCCCGAGTGATACATTAACACAGACACACAGAGAAAAACATACACAGATATGAAAAGAAACACACACACACTTACACACACAAACGTACGCACAAGTGCAAGCACACACACGCACTCACAAACACACAAATACACAGACACTGCTGACTGATATTATTGTAACCATCTGATTTCTAAAATTTATATTAAATAACAACAATGACTTTTGAACGTTAAGGATTTCCAGAGATTGCTATAGGTATGAGTTTAGTGTGTGTATATATATATATATATATATATATATATATATATATATATATATATATAAACAAAAATTTTCGATATTCAATTTTGAATAATTGTAAACAAAAGAAAGAATGTATGCCCAAAATAAATGGCACAAGAAAACAAATAGTCATTGTACGTCCTTTTTTTAGCTGTATTTTTTGTAATCTTTTTCCGGTAATCTTTTACTAAATTAGAACTAACATATACAGGGATATTTTGTGTAGTGTGAATTCATATGCATAAGCTCCAAGTTACTGGAGACTCCTCGGTTTTCTTGCACTTATACATCTTTTCAATTCATCCTATACGCTTTCAATTGGATTCAGATCTTGAATCTGTGAAGGCCACGATAAAACCTCAATGTTATTACCCTGAAGATATTTCTGGGCTAATTTAGAAGTATCTTTTGGGTTATTGTCGTGCAAAAAGCTCCAACAACGTTTCAGATCCCGATTTCTAACGGACACTTTCAAGTTGATATCCAATATTCTACAATAATCTCCTTCTTTCATGATACCATTAAATCTAACCAATCTTCCTGTTCCTTTTGCAGAGAAACACCCCAAAGCATGATATTCCCTCCTCGTTTTGTTGTAAGAACAGTATTCATTGGATTGAAAGCCACACCTTGACGTCTCCTAACAAATTTCTTGTCATTATACTCCTAAAGTTATAGTTTTGTCTCATTCGACCATAATGTATTCTCCCAGTAAGAGATAGGCTTATCAATACGTCCATTTTGAAAAGCTAGAAGAAATTTCAAATGACTGTTCTTTACAAAAGAGGTCTTATGAGGTCGACATGCTCGTAGACCTGCTCTATACAACGCTATCGTAAAAGTATTTCTTGTTAAGCTCACTCCAGCGGCTTCCAAATTATTCCTGAGATCTTTAGTTGTAATATTTGGGCTATTTGCAACAGTTCTTACAAGGTTACGATCTGCTTTTATCGGCAGTTTCTTCTCCCTATTATAGCCAGGCTTATTTGCCACGGTATTTTCTCTCTTGAACTTTAGAATGATATTTTGACGTGAATAATTATATCACCAACGTAGATTTTTCTGGAAATTATTGAATATTAATAAATCAATGTTCATTGCATAATATTCATCATTTATTCATGAAAAAATACAATTTTTCTGTTCATACTCTTTTCGTGCAAATAATTTTGAATACAATTCGTTTTTCATTTTGTTTTAAGTTATCATATATACATTGTAAAAAGTGATTCTTATGCATACATTTACTAACACTTATAACTCGACAAAAGATAACTTAAGAGAAACAATGCTCGAACCATTTTGTTCATAAACTAAACAAACGAACCTTGTGCCAGCAATTTCAGTCAGCAATTTATATAATATATATGTATGTATATATATATATATATATATATGTGTGTGTGTGTGTGTGTGTGTGTGTGTGTGTGTGTGAGTGTGTGTATGTGTAAATATATACATGAGAGCAATAATAAAATATACAAAGAAGTGTGTGTATATGTATTGTTGCATCAAGTAGATATATCTTTGTTCAAGAAAGCGCTCAATACCATCAGTAGAGTGGTTATAAAATGAGTAAAAATTTTCCCAATGCCTCATTTCAGATTGTAAATTAGGAACCTTGAAACAAAATGTACACTCTGTAAGGAGCAATTGAAAAAAACGTTTATTCAATATATATATATATATATATATATATATATATGTGTGTGTGTGTGTGTGTGTGTACATATATATACATATATGGACTATTATCATTACTAAAATCACATTTGTATGATGGAGATGGACAGGGCACATAGCCAGAAAGGCCAATCGATGAAGAAAAAGACACTTAATGCAGTAGGAAAAGGCCATGCACAAGACGGAGAGACAAGACAGAAAATTTGGCCTGAAAGACATGGCAGAGATTAGTTCAATCACACTCGTCACTGAAGGAGATGGGGAAGTCCTCTGTCCAGCAGGCGGCTTATAATGGCCATGATGAAGATGTTGCTGATACTCACTGTGTTTGATTGCTCATAAATTACTCACTTTAGACTATCATTATTTGTACCTAGCCTAACTCCATAATACTGTAATAATTACTATGAAAGCTTTTAAAGAATGTGGAATTAGTAATATCCTTAATGGCACGAAATACGAATGCCTTATTTGAAGACAGTGATACCAGCATTAGTTATGATGGGTATTTGGGATTTGATGATGATGATTCAGAAGAATCTTCAGGCTTTGTAGATGATTAAAGTTTTTTTTTCTGTTACAGAGCACAGATGTTTTCAAAACTTCTTATTGTGATTTTGTTTATGATAATAACCAGTTCTCTTATAAAATGCCTTGTGATATTGCTAAGCTGATTTTTCATCTCTTGTAAAGTCTTTTTTTTTTTTCCTACTGTATTTAGGTACGGCATTATGATATTTTCACTGTATATAACTTTTCTTCTTTATTTCTTGTTTTATCTTCAACTGTTCTGGTAATTTGCTTTGCGTGAAATGTTTTCAGCTATACCTAAAGTGCTTTTGTTGTTTTTCTTTCCATGTTAGAAACCGTCAACCAAAACTGTCATCAAAACTGTCAACATAAGTTTTTTTTCAGTTTGTGAGACAACTGGCTCTCTCTCTCTCTCTATATATATATATATACATATATATATGTATATAATTTTTTTTCCAGTTTGTGTGTCAACTGGCCTTCTCTCTCTCTCTCTCTCTCCATATATATATATATATATATATATATATATATATATATATATATATAAGTGGTCAATGTTGAAATTTTAGGCCCTTTAGCTTCATAGGTGTAGCCCTTACGCATTATCAATACGTACACACACACACACACACACACACACATATATATATATATATATATATATATATATATATATATATATATATATATATATGTACGTATTGATTATGCGTAAGGGCCGCACCTATGAAGCTAAAGGGTCTAAAATTTCAGCATTCACTCCTTATTGTGTGAATAAGGAAATAAAGTTACACGATTCTAATTTTGCTCTATTAGAATATTTACGGTACTGAGCGGAACTCGCACCTCGAATGTGATTCCAACCCACACCCTTTCTTTTCATGGGGACACCGACGTAGCCCTGGTCTGTGCTAACCGATTGAGCCACTCTGAGACAGAAGTCGAAATAACAACCTAAGCTCATTCCTTCTCTCCTCTGATCGTTGGCCGGTTTTGTTTATGTACTTGATTCGTCTCAGAACGGCGGATATTTACGTATTTCTACGTACGTATTAATGTTCTTATGTCGACAGTATGAGTAATGGATTATAATTATGTCTATAAAAAACGTTTGTTTTTTGTGTGGCAGGGTGGAGACTTTTTTGCTTCTTTTTCGAATTAACCCCCTGGATAGAATTCTGGACCGGGGTTCAATTTGCAATGTATGTTTATGCTAAAATGGTCCCTTAGTTTGTATCGTCAGCATTCACACTTCTTTTTGTTTTTTGTTTTTTTTAAATTCAGAATTTTTTGATAATCACCGCCCAACAAATGATGGGAGAAGTAACTTGTTGATTGATCACCCCCTTTGATTTATGACTGATCTTCCCAACGCAGCAAGTCACCAAAAGAAGTTAGTTATGCGACAGTTTCTATTTAGTGACTAATCAAAATAGTTTTATAATTGCTTTCATCTATGTTTTCTCTCTAAATAACTGTTCCTTTTGGTTGATATCCTTAATTAAGTGTATTTCCATCTCTGGAGGTAGCTTGTTTGCATAAAATGTTTTCTGTCATAGCTTTTACCTCTATCAATGAAGTTGGCAAGGTATATGTATTCCCCATATCTATGTTCCTCGGGTTTTATCTATCTTTCCGTTCACCTGTTCATACGATATCTCCGAAAGTACTTAATGAATTTCAAAGGAATTTCGTAGAAGAGTGGGTTATGGGTCGAAAAAGTCTTGGGCGAAGTGAGGGTCGGACCCAGTAATTTGGTTCTGGTTGTGCGATATTTTTTCGTTTTTTCTTCTCTCACATCTATGTATTGAACTCTCTCTCTCAGTCCACACACACACACACACACACACACACACACATACACACACACACACACACACACACATATATATATATATATATATATATATGCTCATGACTTTCCAGATGATAATTTAAAAGTGTTCAATGAATTTCAATCAAATTTTGTACAGAAAAGTTGGACTATGGGTCACGGAAGAAAAGATTCAATTTTGGGATGGATCTATTCACAATTACCTACCGTACGTCGTAGTAGTATGTCCAAACAATATAAAATCGTCAAAATTTCACGTCTGTCCCCACGATATCATCAAAAGTTCGATGAAATGTTGTGGAAGGGTGGGCAATAGTCTACAGGAGAAGTGATCAAATTTTTCCCTTGTGGATCCAAGCGCAATTACTCCCCCTGACAATGATGTCGGTATGGGTTTGCACTCTCTGAGTGCTTTGTAGTTATTATCAAGACAATGCCTTGCATAATTAAGCAACTCTTCTTTTCCCTTGTTAATTGACAGCTTCCGTTCAGACGATGGGACATCCCATGTTCACAGGGATGGGGGTCATCCCAGGGTGAAGCGTATAGAGGTGAAGATGCTAAGTCGGATGCCCAGCCGTCAGAATTCCTCTCTTGGTCTTGCTGATGTCCAGAATAAAGCAGAAAACGATACGTCGGGCTTGGTTACAGGAAGGACGTTCGATTGAATGTCAAACCGCCTTAAGGGTGCGCCACGCCCTAGAATCAGAGTTTTCCTTCTCGTAGATTAGTCGTCTCTCCAGTTCATGTTGCTTTTTTACCCATACCTGGTTGGAGAAGGATTTATGCCTCCCTCAAGGACATTAGTTCAAAGGGACCATAAACAGCCCCGACTACGCTCGTTGTACATCTTATGAATTACAGTTGTATTATTAGTAATAGATTTTGCCTGTTCTCTTAGTTGCATATGTTATGCAAGTTGTCCTGTTATATATTTCAATAACAATGAATATTCACTAGTAAATATACTCACTATTTTCCTTGAAATACTCTGTTAGTGTGAGGTAGTCTTATATGCCTGTGAGTGTTATATGCAATCGTTTCTCTCTTTCTGTTCCTGTATTCCCCTCTCTCTTTCTCTCTTTTGCACTCAAACGCTCACTCTTTCTCATTATCATTCTCCATTCTCTTGTAATTTTTCCATTTTTACTTCGACCACCCTCCTGATACGAATCTGGTTGGAATTTCTACACCGCAGTTTTTAAAAAAAAATTCATCTATGGCAGCCATTTTGAAATAATGATTTCGGTCACAGTTTTCATCAGATCGTGTGTAGCTTGTTTTTATACGAAAGAAAATCAAAAGATCCACTTGTATGCAAATTTTCACACATTTCTTTTCACATTTTGGATACTTCTGCTTGAAATCTCAATTTTATTCGACTAACTTTAAAACTTATTCGATAAAAAGTGCTCTCTACATTGTCAACTCATGAAAATGTTTTCCTCAAAGGGGATTGCGGTGAAATTTTGGTACGTTGATTTACATAAAATTGCCCGTCTAGAGGTACCAAATACGGCTTTACAGTTTAATGATATTCGAGGTAGAGTTTTTTTTTCAACTGTACCGCGCGCCATGCTTTCTCGCTCCAGTTTTGAGTGTTGATTAAATTCTCGATCACGTGGTTAATCTTTTTCTTCTAACACCATATCTTTTTATTTTTCTGTCTATCAACCTACCTGCACCTGCTTCTTTTTTTTTCACATTCTCTTTATCTCTCTTCTGATCATTCTCATTTTTTTAATTTTTTAATTTTCTTTCTTTCTTTCTTTCTTTCTTTCTTTCTTTCTTTCTTTCTTTCTTTGATTGAGTGACTTCCTCTTCCTGTCTCTATCTATCTCAAAATTTCAATTTTTCCATGATTTTGATTCACCTACCCAAAAGTTTCTTTCCTTCAATCTGTCCATCTTTGATGATATACCCACATAGATGTTTATTAACCATACACACACGTATATATAAATATATATAGATATATATATGAAATCGTGATACTGTGGATCGCGGTACACAAATACAAATTTGCGACAGTCTGGCAGCCCTTTCAACATATCTGCCATCTTTGGAAAATCAATGGCTTAAGTGCATTGACAGAGGAGGGGATTATGCCACAGAAACATTTGCTTTGTGAGATAAATGAATGAAGAGCTGATCTGTGTATACACCCCTCTCTATCGTTCTCTTTCCTGCTGTCTTTATATATATATATATATATATATATATATATGTGTGTGTGTGTGTGAGTGTTTGTGTGTGTGTGTGAGTGTTTGTGTGTGTGTGTGCGTGCGTGTTTGTGTGTGTGTGTGCGTGCGTGTGTTTGTGTATATCAGTGTGCGTGTGTAGGTACAGCATATGCTTCATACCTGGGTGTACATGCGCGCGAGTAGGCATATATAATCTTAATATCCCTCTCTCTTTATGTACGTGTGCGTATGTTTGTACATAATATGCTCTACCTCCGATATACATACACACATATATATATATATATATATATATATACATATGCAAAGTTGAATGAGAACCTTTGCAGCTGTTATTCTATGACTGTTTCGTAATCTCCTTGTGAACCAATTTGCCTTTCAGTTACTTTGACGTAATCTTCATCGTATCTCTCATCAGCCTTACTGTTAGCGTTTCTAGGGAAGGTGATGACCAAAAGCGAATACGAAGGAAAACAAACTCGGTGAAGGTGAAGTCAGAAAAAAAACAACTTTTTTCCCCATTTGTTTAAATCTTGCACCTCTCTTTACAGGGTGTTTCCGATTGGCAATCCTCACCGAAGCTTCAACGACATAAATCAATCAAAAAGAAGACCCAACGAAGAGTTTTTCTACCGCTAGTGTACCTTTCTCCAGAAAATGTTTTCGATTGGAAGTCTTCACAAAAGCTATAACGAAGTTAAACAATCGAAAAGAAAAACTGGAAGAGATTTTTTTACCGCTAATATAATTCTCTTCAGAAAGTATTTCCGATTAGAAATCTTCACAAAAGCTATAACGAAGTTAAACAATCACGAAGAAAACCTAGAGGAAGTTTATTACCGTTTGTATACTTCGCTTCAGAAAATATTTCCGATTAGCAGTCTTCACAAAAGCTATAACGAAGTTGAATGATCAAAACGAAAACCTGAAGAAGATTTCTCTACCATTTGTATACTTCTTTTCAGAAATTGTTTCCGAATGGCAGTCTTCGTAAGAGTTATAACGAAGCTCAACAATCAAAAGAGGAAACCTTAAGGAGGTTTTCTACTGTCTGATTTCTTCCTTTCAGAAAGTGTTTCCCATTATCAGTCTTCCCAAAAGCTATAACGAAGTTAAACAATCAGAACAAAAAAATCCAAACGAAGTTTTTTTTTTACTGTATGTATATTTCTCTACAGAAGGTGTTTCTGATTGAGAGTCTTCACAGAACCTACAACGGAGTTAAACAATTGGGAAGGAAACTTAACAAGGGGCTACAACCGATGCATCCTCTCGATAGTCATCTATGGAGCTGAAACATCGAATCTGACCAGAAGATTAACACTCAAACTGAAAAGCATGTAACGTACACATGAAATAATCATGCTCAACCTCACACGGAGAGATCACAAGACAGCACAAGATATCAGGGGAAAACAGAAGTCTGGGACATCATAGAATCCATTTGAAAACTCAAACGGAAATTTCAATGATGCAAGAATGGCAGATAACCGACGGACAGCATGATTCACAATATGGATCCCCATAGATCACATGCGTAATCGAAGCCGGTAGAATACAAAATGGAGAGACGGATTAGACAATTTCGGAAAGTATTGGCTACGCGACACCCATGATAGAAAGGTCTGGCGAATCGTGGGAAAAGTCTGTGTCCAATGATGGACGATAAGAGACTGAAGATGATGATATCTCTCTTTAGAAAAGTGTTTCCGACTGGAAGTCTACACAATCGTTATAACGAAATTTAACTACCAAAAAGGAAACCAAACGAAATTTTTTTTTACCGTTAGCTCAGTTCTCTTTAGAAAGTGTTCCCGATTGTCAACAAAGGTCAATAATCAAGAAGAAAATCTGACAAAGTTTTTTTTACCGCCAGTAAAATCACCCCCGTAATGAAGCAGCCGCCGGTTTTCAGAAAATCATCCACTGTTTACAATCCTTGTCTTGTGCTACTTTATTTATCTATCGAAATCTAAAACATGATTTAAAGAAAATTCTCAATAGAAACCGTCACAACAGCCATGTTGGGGGTGATCAATTAAAAAATTTGGAAAAATGGTAATCAATGAATAAGCTATGTCTCTCGCCTTTTGTTGGCCAGAGATCTATAAAAGAGTCCGAATTCGAAAAAAAACCAAAAACAAACAAACAATATCGCCGGATAAGAACTAAGGAACCGAATCAACATATGCTTACATTGCAAATTGAACCCCTATAAAAAAAATTATTTGGGGTAGGCGGTTATTTTTGACATATTAAGGAGTAAATGATGACATTTTCAGCCCTGCATCTCCTTTGGTTTTACCTGTACATATGATACGTACATACATAACCAGCCAGACCATCTTGAAGACTGAAGTAAATTATGTCGACATTTTTGATGACAGTTTTGATTGACGTTTTCTAACAACTGTGCTTTCTTGTTCGACAATCAGATATCAATTACCAATGATTCAGGAAGTTATTATCTCCCTTTATGTTGTCTGAAATTCGAAGATGAAATTTTGTTACTATTGTATATTATCATTTTGCCATAGTTCCATCCGGACCAGTTTCATTATTCCTATTGATCTGTATTCAATCGGTACTCTCTCTGACTTCATTAGTTGAATTACTGAAGTACTGGCACAATTCAATGAATTATTAGGACTAGTATTGTAATGAAACTTATAAGACCAAAGAGTGCATTGGTCGGAACGTATTGATTAAAACAATGAAGGTCGTGGTATTAGTCCCGGATATTAATTGAATTATATCAATGTCTTGAAAATGTTCACAAATGGACTTTTCTTTTTAAAAAATATTATGGTCTTGTATACAGATTTCAAAGTACGAGGGTGAGTCGATAATTATCTACACTCTCGTAATATTTGCCCGTACTATGACTGTAATGAATTACGCGCACATATGCACGATTGCAGGCGTATCCATCGTCGCTACAGTGAATATTGGTTGTTGATCAGTCATTTGCCTTTTTGTTACCATTGAATAAACACTGCCTCTCTGTATTCACTGCACAGGGGTGGAACAACGTTTTTATGGGTTGGATGTGTACCTAGGACTGGAAAGTATCGAAGGCTTTCAGTACTTAAAAAGAATATTGTTTTACCATGACAGGGAGTGGATTGCTAGGTATAAAAATAGATGGGCATCAATTGAGCGTGCAAAGGAGTGGAACGCCCATCAACATCCACGACTGAAATCAGTATTGAGCAAGTCTGCAGCTACAACATGATTCTGACTAAGTGATGGGTTACTATAAATGATGCGGCAAATCATATGCGTTAGCCATAGTCCTGTATATGAAATCATCCATACCAGCCTTGGCCTCTGAAAAGTCTGTTCAAGATGGGTCCCTAAAAAATCAACCAAAGGTCAAAAACATAAAAAAAATCCTGACCTCAACCCCTCTGTTGACCACCTGTTTGGTTTTGTCAAAAACGCCTTGAACAGTCATCGATATGCCACGGACAAATATGTGAAAGACGCAGTGCATATGTGGCTTGGGGGAAAACCTAAAAAATTTCTTACAGAGTACATCAGAATTCGTGGGACGCAGGACCAATTGCATTACAAAGCGAGGAGATTACATTGAGAAAAATGTATTTGAAAGTTCTCTACTTTTGTTCTGATAAACTATACCAAAAGTACGTATAATTACAGACTCACCCTTGTGGATTGTTTATCAGTATCGAACTTATTCTCTTCCATATAGTCATATGTTGAAATTGATACAAGAGTTTCCATATACAATAACGAAATTGAACTTGAATTGTAAAGACATTCATTAAACGGACCAAATGAAATCTAACACAAATCGCTCATGTATTGAAATTCGAAATCCTTTTATCACATGAGTTTGGTAAACCGTAATCTGGAATTCAGCCTGTCTACATTTTCTGGCGAGTCAGTTCAATTTATATATTTGATGCCCAGGGAACGGAGAGCCGTTTATCAGACAGCATTTCTCTATTACATTAAGAGGGTTAGGGTCAAAGTATATTTCGCCGTCTGCAGCTGGACTATTTTTGGACGAGTATCAAATGCTATCCCGAATCGTGTGCCGTAGCAATTGGGTAAACGGCTGCCTCCGTACTGAAACAGTAATCAGCCACGTGCAGTATTGTGCCATTGTTAGGTGGCAAATAAAATAAATCACGTGAGTATCCCAGATAGACTCGACTGCTGAAAAATAGACATTTTCAAAGGATGGGGAGAGCTTTTGGAAAACGGAAGTTTCTTTTTCCCAAAGAGGAGCCAGACGCAAGTTGATATGGTAGATTCTCAATTACCGAACCATATTCCCGGAGTGCAGAATATTTAACTCACAGTCACCTCTGCCGACGAAATTAAAGAGGTGCATGTATTCTGTCGCGTCTTTCTGTCTACTTGTCTTTCCGCCTGTCTGTCCATACAATATCTCCGAAAGTTCACTTTGAATTGCAATAAAATTTTGTGCCAGATTGGGATACGTGCCAAGATAGAAGTAATTAACTTTTCAGTTTTTTTTTTAATGCATTCATATATATACGCTCATGACTGTCCACATGATATCCCCGAAAGTTCTTAATTAAATTCAATCAAATTTTGTTAAAAGATGGATGACAGGCTACGGAAGAAGTAGAATGTTGGGGTAGATCCGCGCACAATTATCTCCCCTGTGTCGTAGTATTATGTCCATATCACAGAATATTGCCCAAATTCAACGTCTATCCACGAAATATCTCCAAGAGTTCTCAATGAATTCCAATGGAATTTTGTGGAAGTGCTAACAATAGTGATTAGATTTGGGGCTGGATCCATGCATAATTACGTCCCCTGACAATGGCATTGACAGAGGTTTGGACTCTCTGAGTTTTTCTAGTTCCAACTACGGTAGTTAGAAGATTTTATATGAATGATCTTTATTTTGAAATCTTGCCAGGATATACAACCATGAAGGTTCAAGAATAATTTCTGTTTTTCTCTTATAATCAAGGGAATTGCAGTTGGCCAAAGGGTTAACAGCACCGAAAATAGTTTCGAAGAACCGAGGTCAAGCTCAAGCTGAAACAGTTTGCGTTCGATTCGCACCAAAGCCCTTGGGAAAGTCATAAAATCCGTCCCTTCTTCCTCAGCTAGTTAGGGAGACGGAGCTCTTCAGCCTCAGCTGGTAAGCAGTCTACGTGACAGGCAACTCTGAATTTAAACTGGGAAAGTTCAACCCCTTGTCCAATATTGAGAGAGGCTGATAGCATACAGATAAGGGAACGCTTTATCAAAATGTACGATTAAAGAAGCTCTAGTGAAACTTCCAAGGGCGTAGCAAGTCGAGAGTGGATTATAATAAATTGTTTAAGTAATATAGACGAGATTCAAAATGGACAGACGGAGTTACGTGACGTGCTAGATGGAGAGAAATCAAGTTAGGGAGATGTCGATACACAAAACTTCAGATTGAATAACTTATACCTCGGAAATGAGTATTTGAAACCATGGGTTTTATCTGAGCTCGAACACTGATCACTGGCTACAAAGAAGGCTACCTTTGTTTGCCTATATAGTCGTGATGGAAATCAAGCAGACAGATCGGGGTGTACGAGTATTATCGGTTCAGCAGAATGAATTTTGGCAGAGCGACTCGAGCAAGCAGCGTTCCTGCGTTGAGATGTCCAATTATCCAATCAGCTTTAAGTAAATCTCATCGGCAACGCTGTCTCACGGCATGGGATACGTATAGCACGTAGAAGGGAAGGATATATATATATATATATATATATATATATATATATATATATATATATATATATATATATATATATATATATATATATATATGGAGAGAGAGAGAGAGAGAGAGGATGAGGGAGAGAGTGTGCAAAAGAAAGGTGAAACAGAAGGAGGGAGTGAGAAGAGACCAGGAGGGTAAGAGAGAAATAACGAAAGAGTTGAAGGAAGAGAAGAGAGACGATAATTGTGAAAAATATTGAGGGAAAAAGTTGCTGATGACGAACCATCTGAAGAAGAAGAAGAAGAAGAAGAAGAAGAAGAAGAAGAAGAAGAAGAAGAAGAAGAAGAAGAAGAAGAAGAAGAAGAGATTAGATAGATAGGTAGAGAGAGAAAAACGATTAAAGGGAAACAGAAGGAGAAAGTGAAAAAGAGAGACGAGTAGGATAAGAGAGAAATGAGAAAAGAGTTGAAAGAAGGGAAGACAGGAGAGGTACAATAATTGTGGAAATATTGAAGGAAAAATTGACGATGAGAAGAGAGAGAGAGTTAGAGAGAGAGAGAGAGGGGGGGGGGAGATACAGGGGTACCAGCAGGAGAAAGAAAGATGTGAGAAGGATAAAGTTGAAGATTGATGTGTGAGGGACGAATATAGACTAGAGAAAAAGATAGACAAAGAAAGGGAAGGAGAGATGAGGAGAGATAAGTGCAGCGGCGAAAGGCAAGAGATGTAGGATGGGTGACGTAGTAGGGCTGATGACGTATGATAGACACAATGAAAGAAACTGTCACGCGACCAACATCTCTCATGCCGTGTCGAGGGTTAGGAATTGAAAAATTTGGAATAGGGGTGATCAATGAATAAGTTACTTCGGACACCATTTTTAGGACTGTGATCAATAAAAAGTCCGAAATTTCAAAAACACAGCCGGGCACAGAATGAGTGATCAATCTACCATAAAACTCACATGGTAAATTGAACTAACCACTAAATACCAGTTTGGAGTTTTTTGAAATATAAAAAAAGTGTTTTATGGACATAAAAGGAGTAGATGTTTAAATTTTCAGCCATCTAGCCCCATTATTGCAGCCTGCATGCATGATATGACCATCCATAGCCAGGCAGCCAGACCGACTTGAAAACTGGAGAAACCTGTGTTAACAGTTATGGTTGACGGTTTCTAATAGAAGAGGAAGAAAGGAGAAAAGCAGCATAAAAAAGCGGGAAAGGTGAACAGAAATGTGGAAAGAGAGAGAGAGAGAGAGAGAGAGAGAGAGTGTGTGTTTGTGTGTGTGTATGTGTGTGTGTGTGTGTGTGTGTGAAAGAAAGAAACTGAGAGAAGTGATGATACAAAGAGAATAGGAATGAAGATAGATGTTGTCGAGAGAGAGAGAGATAGGTAAGATTGAATGAAGGATCTTTTACCCATCGGTGAGAGTGCCCCCCCCCCCCGCTGAGCACAGAGGGCGTCGACATATTAATTGTGTATGACCATAGCGATTGAAGATAACAACACCGTTTATTGAGTTCTGATTAGTAATGAACGGGCTTTCGTCGGTGATGATGGCAATCTATCGCCGAGAGCCCAAGACGAGGTCGATTCTACGGCTGGTGACGGGGGCGGGGACTGCTCAGATCTAGGTGGGGGGAGGGAAGTCGAGTCAGAGAAAGTATACTTAGAAGGGGATGGTGGAATGCTTATGAATGAGATGCCCGTATGTATATACGTACGTGGAGGTGAACAGAGGACATTTGTGATTATTTACGTCAGGCACTATACGTATTCGTCTTTGTTGGAACCTTAACATGTTTTTAAGTCGAGTTCATTTACAAATCTCTCTATCTCAGTCTGCTTATATCTATCCACGGACGCGAGCACACATACACACATACACACAAACGCACATATATATATATATATATATATATATATATATATATATATATATATATATATATATATATATATATATATATATATATATATATATATATATAGTAGAATGTGGATTAGCTACACAAGCTAGCTCATATTTCTGCCCTCTCCGGACCTCATCAGGCTAATCTGATTCGCCTGATGAGGCCCGCAGAGGGCAGAAACATGAGTTAGTTTGTGTTGCAAATCCACATTTTATTTGTTTCCAACTCTACTCTAAAACAACTTAACTTCCATAGTATAAAATTGAATGTATCGGGCACTCTATCACGTATCAGAAGTTGCTTTATATCATTAATATATGTTTTATATTATGCTAGCCTGATCTGTACCATGTGTATTATATATATATATATATATATATATATATATATATATATATATATATACATATATATATATATATATATATATATATATATATATATATATATATATATATATATGAAATGGGGACACTGTGGATCACGGAACACAAATCTGAATTCATAACAGTCTGGCTGCCCCTTCATCATCTCAAGTCAACACATCTGCCATGTATTTTGTGGAAGACTCAACCGCTTCAGAATTGATGTATAGTGTGCAAGCCAGGGGACCTACTTTTAAGCCCAAAGTAATCTTCAGAAGTACTTACTTCCATTATAGAGTCATGGCTATTCAGAATGTTCTAATTATGCCATATGAGTTGGAATTAAGATTGTTTAAGAATTATTTCCAGCCCAAACTGCAGTCCCAGTGCCAGCTCTTCAGAGAGAGATGTAAGGCTATCTTTCTCAATGGAATGTTTTGGGCACTACGAATTGGGGCACAGTTTATCATTTCAATCAACGTGATATCTTTAAAAGTACTCAATGGAATTGAATGAAATTCTGTTTGTGGATGGATGACTTCGCAAAGAAAAAACTGGTTGAATTTCGAGGTGGAATGTTATCTTGATTGAGAAATATTTTTTCCATTCGTTATGCATTTATGAATACGCCTTTGTACGTCCACATTATATCTCTGGAAGTTCTCAACGAATTTCTATGACATTTGACGGAAGGGTATACAATTGGCTTTGAAAGACCTGATTTAATTTTAGGATGGATTAATGCTACATTACAGCCCCTGCATCGTAGCTAAGTGTCCACACCTCGATATATCAGTAGATTTTCACTTTTGCTTGCGTGCTATCTCGACAGCGTATCAATGAATTTCAATGAAATTTCGTGTGAGATTGGACAAAGAGTTATGGAAGATGTGATCAGAATTTGAAACAGATCCATGCAACATTTCTTCCCCAAACAATAGCGTTGAGAGTGGCATGCTCTGTTCCAATTCCTTTGGTGTGCCCAACTTTTGCCAATGAATGTTTGAGATAAATCTTTTATCGTTTTTTGCAATTGAGACTACAATTCAATAATAGTTTTATAAAATGTATGGTTGGTTTCACTCAGGGACTTCTTTAAATCGTTCAATGTCGTCTTGATTCATTGGTTCCCTCGAGCTGATTAGGGCTGGAGTAAAGAGGATTGGAAAAAATATATAGGTGTATACACCTAGGTATATGATAACACCCATAAACATAATTACCTTCCCTGCGAGCAATAATATCTTAATATGATAGAAAAAAATGATTCTGGACACAAACTAATGGGACCAATTTAACACAATCTTACATTGCAAATTGATACCCCACTAAAAACCTATTTATGGAGGGATGTATAGAAAAATCGTTTTTCCAGATATAATGAGAATTTTTTTCCTTCCTTTGGCTCCGTTTGCACAGATTGTACACATGATTTTCTTGAAGGGTTTTTAATATATAATGAATCCATCTAAGACAGTAGTTTCGAACTTGAGTGTTTGAATCCCTGGGGGTCCGTTAAATAATGCTCGTGGGTCCACAGCAGAGTTCCCTGACATTGCGAATCTTGTGGCAGAAAAATATCATCATCCATAGCACAGCTATCAAAATGAAAATAATTGTTTTATAAATCAAAATTCAAATAAAAGTTTTCTATTTTTATTAATATGTTTCTTCAGAGTCAAAAATGTCTTTTTACTGCAGTTCATTAACTAGACTTCAAACTGATTGCTGAAAGCAATGGCCCGTCAGAATATTTCCTTCATAGAAGTAATGTTTGGGTTTCCAAACCATCAAAATCACTGACCTAAGAGATATAACAGCATCATGTTTTGATTACCAATAAAAGATATCATGATTATCAATGAGACTATTAAAACTGATGTTTGTAATTATAAGAGCAGAGGAAATAAAATGACGGACAATGTAATAAAATAATGTCACAAACTAACTTTAAACTTTCTGTTTAAGAGAATTGAAAAGAACAGACACGACTGGGTGGGAACGGCGATTCGCTGGGAATTACACAAACATTTTGGGTTCAGCCCCATAAACAAATAGTATGATCACAAAACCTCATTTGTTGAAGATAAGAGAAGTAGATACTTTACTACAAGGTTAAACTTCACTCTTACTTCTATTCTGACTGAAGATGATTACTTTAATTTATTTCATGTATGATAAATATCAAGAATTATGAATATGTATGATTTAGTGTCAATACATTCAACTAAATGAAATAAGCCCTTGCATATCTGTAAGATAAAGTTCGTAGATAGTTAGGCTCAGTCGGTAAGAGACCCGCCTACTACTTACTTGTTCGTGATTTCAAACACGGTTCGGGAATAATAACTTTATAGGTGTATTTATTTATCAGAATGAAATAAGCCCTTTCATATTTGAAAAAAAAAGTTGGTAAATATGTGAGATTTGTCAAATTGGTTCAGTCGGTAAGAGACACTACGATTGATCGGTTGATTCTGATATTGGTAGGGAAGTGTTAATTTTTGCCCCCTCCCCTTCCTGATTTGGTGAGGGTTGTTCTTGTACTTGTTATAGTAGAGAAACGCAGTCAAAGTTTAGACTTGAGTTTTACAAAAAATGTCTGAGAATCTTGACATCTAGATGAATAACTCTATCCAGACCGGAAGATGACGATTTCTGCAAACATTTGTTGCACCTGTCTCACTTGTATACAAAACGGGAAACTGGGGATGAGAAAATTGATAAATATAAACGACTTGGCTATGAACTGCGAAAACATTAAAGTGGAGGTCGTATCTATACTAATTGGAGCACTAGGAAAATATTCATAGAGATCAAAACAGGACATGAAACGAGAATTAAGATCAAAGTAGTATTGAAATACTCTCAAGTACTGAAAAATTGCCCCCTTCTCACGTATAATTAAAAAAAAAATACGCGTTATTAATTATTCCGAAGGTCCCATTCTCCGCCCTAATGAGAAATTTGACGTTGTCTTCAAGGAAATTTAACTCAACACATTGGGCATCATTTGTCTTCACACGTCGTTATAACTAAATATTTCTCAATACAACGATATCTTTTTATCTTCGAAATTTATTCTTGGATGAAGTAAAGCGTGTTTTCGATTCTCAATATTGTCTTACACTTTAATTTTCGATAGCATCGTTCAATCGCTGCCGTAGGTTTACGGTCCGATTCAAAGTTGTGATTAAAAGTAATAGAAAGTTACAATGAAGGTAAAAGCTAGACAAAATCATTGATAGATATTTCTCTATATACATCGCAGTAGATTGAAATAGTGACCCCAGTCAGCTTTTTGCAGGCCCTAGATGGAGAAATCTCAATTGAGGTAGGAATCGAGGCACCCCGAAAGATATGAATGCCATGTCAGGAAGTATATTTTCCTTCATTGGAATTAGTGTAGACGAAAACGTTAATAAAGAAACGCAATACTTTCTTCCAAATGTTTATCGATTATGAAACATAAGTTCAGTTCACTCCATTTAAAAACCAAAACGAGACAGTATTCGGAAATGCTAGACTCACTTTGAAGAAACGAATCCGAAGATAAAAAAAGCATTCAAATAGGTGAAAAATATGAACACATTCAATTGATTTTATTGATTGATATATCTTAATTTTTCCGCCTCCGCTAAATACATCCCCTTGTATTTGGTATCCAAGAGTAGGTGAGGAGAGTATTGGAGATTTTAGGAGAGTATAATTTGACCCCAGCAACAGCAAGTAGATGCTTTTTCCAAGGCTTTCAGGGAATCTAAATATTTTCATTGAAAGAATTCTGTAAAAACCGGAATAATTGATTATCTTGTAAGGTGCAATATCTTGTAAATCAGGCAGTTGAATGAAAACTGATTTTCCCGACCAGAGTTCAGACCAAAGAGACGCTAATATGGTGTCATGGCCAATGGGGTTTTGCCCCATGAGGTGATGTGCTGCTCTGCGTATTCACGTCTAAGGGGCCCAGGACTCGCCCTGAGACTTAAAGACCAGCGCTCTTATGATTATGAGGACTAAAGAGAGTTTTTTGAGGAGTCCTACCCACACGTTCGTTTGTGTGGTATCCTAACGTTAAACCAACCTTGTGTCACATGATTTCCTTGGGTTGCTTGTTAGATAGGAGCTTCAGACCGCCCAGAGTGCTCTACAGTGATTAAATGCTAAAATACAGCTTTCATCTCATCACGAAAACTAGTGATACAATAAAACGGATTACATTTTCGGAATCAGCGTCGAAAACTGCGTAAAGTTCACCACAACACGTCTGGAGGAAATTTGTCGTTGACCAGTGTAATTGGCAGGTCTAACGCCATTTTGAATATTACTGCAAGAAATTGTAGATTATCTGCCCTTTCTTCTTTTCTCTGATTAATAGCTCTCTAGGTACGGCTCCACTGACAAAGATTTCCAAAGGCCGACCACATCTGATGTAGGCCATCTGGAGGCTAATGAAGATTATGTGGGGAAAAGGCAAGTCTTATCACGGCAGCTGAACTGGAAAGTTTAGGAAGGAATAAAAAGTGATATTAGAACATTACAGACTTTGCAGTGGCTGTCTCTCCACCTCATCGCAGCGGCTTGTGTTTTCCCATTGGCAGTGATCGATAAGTCTTCTTCTTCTTCTTCTTCTTCTTCTTCTTCTTCTTCTTCTTCTTCTTCTTCTTCTTCTTTGTATTTTCGCACCAATTGCCTGATGTTCGTCGCTGGAGACTGAGTGACAACAAATCTCAAGCCATCCTCTCAACGCTCTCAGCAGTGCTGTGGTTTGAAACTTAACACCAGTTTCCCGGTGGCCACTGCTGAAGGCTGTGACAGTAAGCCTCCCCAGTTTTGTAGCCCTCCTCTCATATAATCCCCACATATCACAGCAGCACTGTGGTTTGCACCGTCCAACCTTTCCCTAGTTTCAATTACATATACTCCTAGTTGTGAGGCCATTGCTGACGACAGGATTCATCCAGACTCTAGTAGTGCTGTGGTCTGCATAGTCTCAATCATTCTTCTCTACAGTTCACCCAGTCCTGTTTTGAGCACAGTTCCGTGTGCACCTCATATTATTGGTACTACCCTGATCTTTATATTTCACACTTTTTAGCTCCCTAGCCAAGACGTTTCATTCTCATTCATCATTTATTTATTTATCATTATTATTATTATTATTTTTAATATTATTATTATTATTATTATTATTATTATTATTATTAATATTGTTGTTGTTGTTGTCAGCTGCAGCATTTTCTACATCAGTTGTCTGTTGGTCACTGTCGGGGACTGAGTGACAGCAAGTCTCATCAAGTCTCAAGCCTTCCTCTCAATACACTCACAGTCCGCAGCAGTGCTGTGGTTTACAATTTTACGCCAGTTGCCTGGTAGTTATCGCTTGGGGCTGAATGACACTAAGTCTCCTCAGGTCCCTAGCCCTCCTCTCATATCATCCTCACTTGTCGCAGCAGTGCTGTGGTTTGTGCTGCCTCCACCATACCCTTTTCTTTGCAGTTAGACCATTGCAACCAGCTGAGGATCATAGGTTTCATGTCTCCAGGATCATCGTCAGTATCCGTACGGTGCCCAGTAGTGTCGTGGTCCGTATAATCTCGATCTTTCCTCTTATTCCCAATACCTCCAATTTTGTTCTTAGTGTCGTTGGTACGATTTCGAGTGTGCCTATTATTACTGGTACTACCCTACCTTTCATGTTCCACACCTTCATCAGTTCCCATGCCAGCTCCCAGTATTCCCCTGTTTTTTCCACTCTCTTTCGTATTTTCTATGATCTGCAGTCATGGCCACGACAATCAGTTTGCAGGTTTTCCTTCCCTTGGGCACAATTACCAGCTCCGGTCTTCTTGCTTGGATGGAGTGGTCAGTTTGGATGTCAAAGTCTCAGAGTAATTTATGGCGTCCATTTTCCAGGGCTGTAAGGCCTTGGACAATGTCATAAGATTTCCTAGGTCCATTGATTTGAGTTCCTCTTTTGTCTATCCGAGGAATGGTTCTGTCAATCTTACTACAAATACTGCCCATTCCTTTTATTAGATTCCAGCCATTCAGTTTGGTCTCTGATATTTTCTTAATATCCTAAGGCATTCTCTCCTTACTTCCTCTTCCATTTCTTCCCGTTTTATCGCGTCACATTCGAGAACTTTCAAGTATTTATATCGGTCCTGTGTGGTTAATGAACTGATTTTGCTGTTGTCCAGTAATTCGATTCTTTCTGCTACTGCGAGCCTCTCTTCGTAAATTACAATTAGTGCACATTTTTATTCTGAGCTCCATCCCAATGTCATAGTTGCGTTATTTCACCTTGATGAACAATGTTTCAAGCTCTCCCTTGTTCTTTGCAAATGGTTTCATGTCGTTCATGTACATGAGGTGGTTGACTTCTCTTGTTTTGGAGACTTGGTATCCTTTGCAATTTCCAGGTATCTGTTGAGTGGTATCATGGTCAGAACAAATTGTAATGGGGACAGAGAGTCTCCCGAGAAATTTCATTTTTATTCTTATCTTTGCTAAGTTTTCACTTGTAGCCGTCGCAACAACTTTCTAGATTTTCATTTCAGAGTTGGCTATGAATCTCACCAATAGTTTGCTGATTTTGAATATCTTGAGGCATTCGATTATCTAGCTGTGTGGGATCATGTCGTTTGTTTTATTTACAGTCAATCCACACCATCCCAACATTCTTCCTCCTCTTTGTTACTTCTTCTAAGGTCATCTGATCGATGTATAGGAAGTCCCTCGCCTCTTTGATTAATCTACTACATCCTTTCTGACTTTTTGGTAATAGTCCTCTTCTTTGCATATAAATATTCCCTCTGCAATCTGTTCGATCAGGATTTTCCACATCAGTGGTAGGCACGTGATTGGTCTATAATTCCTCGTCTGATTCATTTATACCAGTGCCGTTTTAGATGAGGGTTGTTCTGCCTTCGGTCATCCATTTTGGGACCTAGCCTTCATCTTTTGAGTAGGTTGATGAGCCTTTTGTATGATGTAGCGAATGTTTTGGAACCAATATCTATCGATCCCATCGGGCTCTGGTGCTTCCCAGTTGGCTATTATCATTATTTGCATCCTTACACCAGTTGCCTGGTTGTTTTTGCTGAAGGCTGAATGACAGTAAGTCTTCTCATGTCTCCTATCGATTCGTCCTCACATATCACGACATTGTTGTTGTTTGTTCTATCTCGACCATGCCTTTTTCATTCTGGCTGTTATACCACTGTTGACAACTCTTTCAGGACTTTCCTCAGTATTTGTGCCGATTCGTTTTATCATTAGATATCTATAGTCACGTTTTTCCGTCATCTTGTCCATCCACACTATGCCTCGGAAAGCGCAGCATTGATCTCAATGAAATTTCATGGTAGGGTGTGCAAAGGGACAAAAGAAAGGTGATTTCATTTTTGAGTTGATCCACACACAATTATCTCCAAAATATCGTTATATGTCTTCACCATATAATATCACCAAAACTTCTGTCTACACAATATCTTTGGAAGTTTTCTATGAATTCTTATGATTTTTTTTCTAGAATGGTGGGTTATTGGCTATAAAAGAAGTGATAAAATATTTTGATGGATCTGTCGACAATTACTTTTCTTGGTAGTAACATTGGATAATGCATGTGCTCTGTGGGTATTTACTAGTTTTTTATCATCAGTAGTAGTAATATACGATTGGTAGTATCAACTGTAGTAGTAATAGCAGCAGTAGTGATGAGATCGGTCACTTCAGATCATCATCATCATCATTATCATTACTATGAGATTATGATCAGTTACTATGACCTACAACTGAGTGCATCAGTTCACGCTGAGACTTGAACAAAAGTACAATGGACGCACCAAAGTCATACGAAATCCGATTGCCCAAGGCAAGAGAAGAGGTCAGAAACGACACGGAACATATTTCCTTCAAAGACACTGAATAAGTGCATTGTAGGCAGAGAGGAGACACTCATTCAACGCAGCTAATCGTAACTTTCTCCCTGTTGGTTCGAGAAAGAAGACATTATATAATCAGTAATATGTGAGTCTTCAGGCAGAAAGAATTATAACTTTGGTGGTTATTAATAAAATCTTATTTTTAAAGTAATGTACGAGTTCCGTCAAATTGGTGACCTTGCCTAACTGGCGAAATTTACTCATTTTTCTGTAACTGTTTCAATGATAACATTCATTAAAAGATGATTGTTTTTTTCTAAGCGGCAAACGTACTATTTTCTTTTCATTCATAATAATCTGACATTGTTAGTCGACGCCATTTTCAAACGGAATCAAACGTTATAAATTGCTTAATTACCGAAGTTTACTTATTATGTATATAACAAAGTTTGATTACACTTCGATAATATGAACCTTTGATCGTGAAAAAATAGAGAAGAAGAATTAATAGAATGAAAAGTTCGAGGAAGAAGATAGTGTATAATCTGGAATATGGAAGCCTGAAGGTAGAAAGAATTACAACTTTGGTAATATTAATAACAAATATTCAGGAGTTATGTATGTTACGCCTATTCGGTGGAATTGTCAAACTTATTTAGAGAAAATGTTTGATATAATGCATAATAGTTTTATTTCCTAGTTTTGATATAATCAACTTTTGGTCCAATTAGAACCACGTATCTATTTATTTCTGCAAAATGGTTGAAACTTTTCCAAACAGGCAATTTCATCAATTCGGCTTAACATATATATGCGTTTGAGTGTGTACCTGGGGCGCATTTTCAATATCCTCACTTGGCAGCTTATTCAAACGGGATGTGAGTGCTTAGAAGAATCGAAATTGGTATTGTCATGTCACCGACGTCTTTTGGCTGCATGCCATGATGGGGATGAACAATTAAAAAATAGAAGATTGGGTGATCAATGAAAAAATTACTTTTTGTCGTCTTTTGTTGTTTTTTTTCCAGACATAATCAGGAGTAAACTCCATCAGTGAGGCCTTCATATGTGATGCATATCTACATGGATAGCCAGTCAGTCACCCAGACCAACCTGAAAATTGAAGAAATCTAAGATAACAGATTTTATGACAGTTTTGATTGACGGTCCTAACACCAAAAGGAATCTCTTTATTTGCAGGGGAGGGCATTATCTTCCCTGCAAGAGCTAATTGAGTCTACAATCTACTACAACATCGGAATGAGAAATAGGAATATCCCTGACTTTAAAAGAAAACTATGAGCTTGTCGCCAGAATAATTGCAGTTTTTTTCTTATTTTAAACTTGGATGCTTATTTTAGAATAAACTTCTATCAAATATCTTAAAGTATACTACCATTTCAAAGCGTGTATTTCACTCTATCCGTTTAAGCTGGATGTTTTTTTTCTCGCTATTTGTTCTAGTTTACTTGCGGTTGTCAAATCGAAAATGGAAGAAAGCAAATTCGAGCAATTTTGTTCGGACGCAAAGCAGCGGAAACTGCTCGCAATATCAACCAGGTATTTAGCCAGGAGCCGTCAGCGACTGCACAGAACAACATTGGTTCCGTAAATTCTCGAAACGGAGACACAAGCCCTAAAGATATGGACGTCCTCTAACCGACAACATGCAATTGAGGTAGCCATTTTTTAGACGAATCTAAGCAGAACAAGCGGAGAGATTACGTGGGAACTAAATTTTGACAATTCATCAGTTGTTCGATATTTGCCCTAAATTTGAAACGCAAAAAAAAGAACTCAACCTGTCGATCGAATGATCCTGAATGATAAGTAAAAATGCAGGTATTCAACTACCAGTCAGCAGCTCTAATCATCTTTTAAGAATCCATTGGATTCAGGACTCCAGAATGCTTTGCCTCCAGAATACATGGAGTTTTTTCGAGTGTAGATATGCATAATCTGAAGGTTTTTATTTCGATTGATAACTTTTATTCTAAAGTTGAGATATACAGCTTAGAAATTGACAGTGAAAAACTGCAATTGTTTTAACCTAAAACATTCTTACCTCAAAAGCTGCACATCTGAAATTATTAATTTGTTGAGTAAAACGTCCATCATTCATTCATTTTCTCCTCACTCAGGGTGTTATATCCTCGAAAAAAATATCGATATTTTGAATTAGTGAAAAGGTTTTTAGCCTAAACATCAGTCATAATTCAATTTAAACATATCTTGGTTGGTTGTTGGCATTGTAAGGTGTATATCTGAGATGACTTCCCAACAATCCATAAAAAAAAAACCTTACCCAAAATAAGTACCTGTCTCTGTGCAACGAGTGATTATATCGGCTCATCGACTTCTCCACGCAATTCTACCCACCACTGACAACTGAACACCGACTTCTCGGCACACGACTACTAGGAGCAATGATAACTCGAGACAGGATAACTTGCAGCATTCCAGCACAAAGTCCAATAAAAAAAAAAAAAAAAATAGCGGTATCAAAACAATTTATTGAATTACAGAAATAAAGATTATTTTTTGAGTTGGATTACCTTAATGAATTTACTCCCATAGTTAAACTTGATAAGTTATAGTTCAAAGAAACTAACTTTTGAGTTAAAACGGCTTATTACCAAAATAGAAAGTTCATAGCATGGTTGACTGCAAATAAACTATAGCACTATATATCAAAATGCTAAAATCATCTCTCACTTTGTAATATGGGTGAATGAGCTCGCAAACAAATTATAAAACAATTCATCATAAAAAAAGTACTGCTTTCTATAACAGAATGAGTTTGTGAACGAAATATAGAGTTTAGAATTAAAACAATGTATCACGAAAATTGAAACTGTTTTTTGTATTCGCATGTACAGTCTATCTATCTCTCTCTCTCTCTCTCTCTCTCTATATATATATATATATATATATATATATATATATATTCGGCAATTTGCATTAATCGTACTCGGTACTTATAAGATGGTGTTGATTTCTTTTCAAGTTGCAATCCTCTACTGAGAAGGAAAACCACAAAAGTTGCAATAGATAGAGAAGCTGAAACAAAAGAATAAAATTGAGCAAATAAAAACGAAATAATGATTAAATGAATCGACTCCAACGATGAGAAAATCCATTAATATTCCAACTTTATAGATAAATCGTTCCAACTCCATGCTTTGTTTCTGCAAACTATAAATTATCAAATTGAACCATGGAGTTAAATTAATTCACTAAAATAATTCACCTAAAAAATGATTTTGATTTTTGCATTCCAATCAATTGTTCCGATTCCAAACTTTGTATTTTAATTCCATACGTTGAGATGCGCCAAGTTATCATACATCGAATTATTCTTGCGCTCTGGAGTTGTGCACTGAGAAGTCAGCGTTCAGGTGTCGGTGCTTAGTAGACTTGTTCTATGAAGTCAAGTCACATATGATATCATCTTTAGTTGAGGCAACCATGAACAAAAAAAAAAAAAAAAACTTTGGATGTTTTTATGCATCAAGACGTGGACAATTCTTTTCTCTCGTTATCATTATAACATGCATATATTGTCGGAGAAATTTTAAATAAGCTTATGGAATAGTAATGAACTATTGATTGTAAATAAGGCATATGTAAATTTACGTATCATTCGCATAACATGAGACCGTGAAAATGGAGTATAAACGGGTCAGGTTATTCACCCGAAAGAAACTGTCACGTGACCAACATCTTTTGGCAGCGTATTGTGTTAATAATAAGTGTTAATTTATAAGTTACTTTACTCGTCCTATGCTGGGCAGTGATCACTGAAAAAGTCCAAATAAAAAATAAAATAAAAAAAACAAGCATGAATGCTGCCGAACACAAAGTAAAGGACACATTTAACATAAATTTACATTGTAAATTCAAACCTCCACTGAAAACAAAACATAATAAGGTGTAAATGTTTAAATTTCCATCACTCTAGCTCCATTGGTGTGGCCTGTACTCTTGATGCATTGTCAGCCAGACAACCTTAAAGACCGTATTTATAAGAGAACGATTAAACAGCAGAATCGGGGCACGAACCCACGTAGAGAATCGAACCCATATCCTCTGACCAGATGAGATCCATGAAAGACTTAGCCACTTCTAACCATCCAGCCACGTCAAACAGATGTCGAAAAAGTTGTTGTTGACAGATTTGTGTTGATGTTTTCCAATGAACGTAGAAAAAATTATACTTATAATGTTGTTGTCTCGGTAGATAACTGGTCAAAACACCGCAGAAAATATGTTTTGAATTGCAAAACATAAGTCATTTTTATCAGATACCACCGTATAACTTATAACTCTCTTGTAATGATATTCCTCAAAAGAAAAAAGAAATCAAGCGAAGAATTCCTCTTGGGTGGCAAGCTTTCAGTAGAGCAAGTTCAACCTTCGAGAAATCCCATTAGTCCAAAAAAAAGAGTATACAACCAATGCATTCTCCCGATAGTCACTTATGGAGCTGAAACATGGAACCTAACCAAGAGAGTGACTTCAAAACTGAGAACTATGCAATGTTTACATGAGAGCGTCATGCTCAACTTCACATGGAGAGATCACGAGACAGCACAGTATATCAAAAAGGAAAACTGGAGTCCTAAACATCATAGAAACCAATAAGAAACCCAAGTGATAATAGGCAGGCCATGTTGCAAGAATAGCAGACAACCGATGGACATCACGACTCGTAACATGGATCCCAAGAGATCACAGCCGAAACCGAAGCCAGTTGAATGCGAAATGGCAAGACAAACTGGAACTGGCAACGTTTTGGTCGATACCTTCTCCGACGTATATTAAGTGCATGTCATATCCGGTCTTTACTATTCATTGGTACTTCTCTTTTTCTTTTTTTATAACTCATAATCACACTTGTGACCGGACTAAATGAATCTAAAACAATATAAAAAAAAAGAATGAAAAAGAAAGAGAAAAAAAAACCCTAAACAGGTCTGGTTAGTCACCCAATATAAACTGTCACACTGCCAATGTTTCTGGCTGCATGCTATGTTTGGGTGATCAATTAAAAAATTGAAAAGGGGTACTCAATTGATAAGCGGTGATCACTAAAAAATGTCTTCATTAAAAAAGATATTGGCTTGAACGCTACCGGACATAAACTAAGGGGCTACCTAAGAATGAATCCCCACTAAAAATCTATTTTCAATAAATTTTAAAAAAAAAGATTTTTCTATACATATCAAAGAGTTAATGTTTGAATTTTCAGTCTTCGAAATCCAATAGTGCGACCTATAAGCACGATACAGTTCCTTGACCGGCATTTTTGGCCGTGTTTGAGATGATCAAATGAAAAAATTGAAAAAAAAAAAAGGTAATCAATGAATTAATTACTTTTTGTTGAGGAGTGACCACTTAAAATGCGTGAATTCTCTAAAACGATACTAGAACTTGCCAAACCGGAAATACGAGGCAAATTCAGAATAAATTTGCAGTGTAAACTGAACCCCCCACTAAAAACCTTTTGGTAAGTTTGTACAAATAGAGTTTTCCCTTCTAACAAAGAAAAAAGGAAGAAATAAAGGAGAGGAAATAATGATAACAAAGAGAAGAAGAAGAACACAAATGGAGAAAGAGAAAAGGAAAGTCCAATAAAGGAGAACAAGAAGAAGAAGAAGGAGAATAAAGACAAATGAAGAGGAAGAAGACCAAATGGAGGAGAAGAAAGAAAAAGAAGAATGAAGAGAGAGGAGAAGAAAAAGTAGAAGAATGAAGACAAATGAAGAAGGAGAATGCAAAGAAGAGAAAAGGGAGAAAGAAGAAGATAAAAACGACGAAGAAAAAAAAGAACAAGAACAACAAGAACAAGAGGAAGGATCAATGGAGAAAAAGAAAGAAAAAGCAGTATGAAAAAAGAGGGGAAGGAAAATTAGAAGAATGAAGGCGAGTGAAGAATGGGAAGACAAAGAAGACAACGAGGAAAGAGAAGAAGAAGAAGAAGAAGAAGAAGAAGAAGAAGACCAATGAAGAAGAAAAGGAAAGGAAGACCGATATATAATACTAACCTGTCATTTATATCGGTCCATTCATCTCTAACCGTGTATTTCTCTTCCGCCCACATGTCATACATTTCCGTGAGTAAGATAAGTCAAATCAAGTGTCAGTTTCAAGTGTTCAGTGATTGAAGTGCGTAATGAAGCTGTATTTTTTCCATGGGCTAATTTCACCACACAGACATGGATGAAAAATACCCCAGACAACACTTGAGGCGAATTGGAATTTCAACAGGTGTCAACTATAAAGCGTCATATGACCTCTCTTTGAATCGTTGCTCCTCTCTTCATCCTCACTCGATGCTCACTTAATTGTAAACATAACAGAGGATGAGTTGTGTCAAAGGTATGTATCCGTGTATGAGTCGGGCTTTTAAAACCAAAAATCTACGTGTAGATTTTAATATTTCTTCTTTCGAGGATTTCATGGAGATCCGTTCTCTACTCAATCCAGTTATGCATCTTTGATTTTTATCGCTGTGTCTTTACCTTCAACATAATCGTTGTACAATTCATTTGTTTTACTAAAGTTTATATGTAGGCCAACTCTCTTGCTTTCTCCGTTCAGTCTGTCCGGCATCATTCAGTGGTCATGAAGATGCTCAGCAAAAAGGACAATGTCGTCGGCAAATCTGAGGTTACTAAGGTATTCGCCATCTAATCTGATTTTTCTTTTATTTCCCCATTCTAGGTTTCAGAAGATCATTTCGAGACAGCTATGAAGGGTTATCTCCATGTCTCATCTCTTTTTCGAACTGGAAGGGGTCCGAGTCTTTATGTTGTCTGGTGAGGGAACTGCTATGTCGATGGATATGTTGCTGTTCTCTGACATATACTAGGTCTACGCCTCGTTGTATGATAGCATCAATAACTCTGGGGATTTCCACTGAGTTTCTGTAAATGCTATGCCAAGTGGCATTTATATTCTGATGCTTTCTCTTTTAGTTGAATGAAGGTGGTCATTAGTTGAGTAGCTCCCTCTGAAACCAGCTTGTTCTCGTGGTTCATTTTCATCTAGTTTTTTGGTGATTCGCTTGGTGAATCACTCATGAATTGTATATTTTATTCATATTTCTGCGTTACTTGTTCCAGTGAAGAGATGTTTTTTGCAGAATTCCAAGGCACGCTCGACAACCCAGTCTCTATTTGTTGTTAAGTTTCCATTCTCTTAGAGCAAACAGGTTGTTCGTTTGTGGCTTTCTTCAACATTAAGAGTTTTGTTAATAGCTTTAAAGCTCCTGGCTTTTTCGAGAATTGCTTTGATTATTATCTCATCTCTTCCTTCCTCTTTGGATGGTTCTACAGGTTACTACGCATAAATTAATTAAAGGTTGTCATTGATATTCGTTGCACTACGTAGATACAGTGGTCTACTAACTCTAGCTTTGCGTTTTCGATTTTGATCTTTGTGTACTTGTCCTCAACATGCTTGTTGAACTGAAGTTCGTGTGAAAACCAACTTTCTTGGCTTCTTTCATTCACTTTCGTCTATTATTATTGTGATTCACCATCATTTCAGATTCATTCATTCCCCAGTCTAGGTTTCGGACGTGGACCCCAGTGACCGGTAGAATAGCGTGACGAACTAGACAAGTTCAGAAAGTACTGGCTCCAAGGCTCCCGGGATGAAGAGGTCTGGCGAATCTTGGAAAAGGTCTACGTTTAATGTCTAACTAATTAAAAGGCTGATGACTGTGGGAAAATCTTTTTTTTTCCTATTATCTATATCAAAGACTCCAGCGCAGGTTAGTTGATTATATCTCATTTAGTACCGCACTTAGCACAAATCTATGAAAATCTCAGTCAATAATCGAACGTCTGTAGCATCGGAGTTTGAGGTCGTGTAAGGAGATTCCATCGAAGAATAGATACGGTCAAAATAAAATCTGCTTATGACATCAGTGACGTTTTTCATTGGAAATCATCAAAAATAGAGTGGGAAACATAAAAAAATTACCTAAAGTCAAGAAATTTGGATATTATTTCAATTGGAAATAGTGAAAAAAAAACCCCACAAAAACAAGCGGATTATTAAGAAATCTGTCAAAATGAGACCCTGAAAGGCAGAAAAAAAAGACTTTTTTCCCAAAAATCAAAAAAAGATTTTCAGAAGTTGTCTTGTGGAGTACTGATACAATATCTCAAGTCTGTAGACAAAACGACATGACTTGGAGCATAATAACACTCCAGTAAACGCAAATGCTTAAAAGAATCACCTGTCAACTAAAACTGTCAACATAGGTTTCTTCAGTTTTGATGTCAGCCCGGTTGGCTGGCTATGTATTTATATATGTGTGTGTTGGAGGACAGATAGATACTCTTTCTAATGGTATTCATATGCATACTCCTCTATGAGGAATTCATTACACAATCTAATGATATTTTCTCGGAGAGTGCTGCATACTTATCTTAAGTGCTTCTATAATCCCAACAAGAGATACAGTCTTGCAAGATACACTGTAGAAAGACTGATGAAATTCCCTTTCTAACGCTATCTATCTATCAATCTATCTATCTATCTCACTCACTTTCTCTCTTTATATATATATATATATATATATATATATGTATGTGTGTGTGTGTTTGTTTATATGTATATATACTTCCATCAAAAATTGATTCAACAATTCGAAGCATTAAGACTGTGTACTTGAAATTTCCCTGAAGAATACGACTTACCTAGTTTCATGTTTTTCGCCGTAACTTTTCGTGCCCCACGGATATAAACCGTATGAATTGAAAATTACTTCCAAAGTAAAATCAAGTGTATTTTTGAATTCACCTTGTCTGAAAAGCCTGATTTTATCTTTTTAATACCCAGATATGTCAACTACAAAACGAGATAGGAAATTCTGGATCTTCTGTTGCTCCCCACCATCTCTTCGGAACATCTTTCTCATAAAAGGGAACACCCTGAGGAATATTTTGGTACCCAATTTATACGGTCCTGGGGTAGAGATGCACAGGGGTCTTTTTTTGGCCCCCGGACTATTTCATCTAATAGGGATAAATTCCCACCTCATCAGAAACACCTGCAGATCCTCTTTTACCATTGCATTTCTGAATACCGAAAAGTTCAACTACTTAAAAGCGCTAACTCCAATATCTCCGGTCTCGGATCGTATTCACTGCCACCAGACCCGGGTTCAACCTGGGCAGGAAGGGTAATTAAAAGGGGAGAACCCTGCCCATGAATGATATCAGCAAATGTTTTTGTTTACCATTGTCACGTGTTCATGCTTTGAACTGAGATGAAATTCGACAGTTCTATGAAAGCTAAAGAGTTTTCCGTACAGATCAAATTAGAATCAGTAAATAAAGTTCATGAGAAAAGAAAGATAGAGAGAGTGGGTGAAGAAAAGGGGACATTTTCTTTTCTTTTTCACATCTCATTACATCGTATCATTCCTTTCTCTAAAAAAAATCATTCCTTTAGATGAAGGACAAAAATTACCAGAAAGGAAAAAAATCGAGAAACGCAAGAGGGCCAGAGGGAGAGCAGACTATGCAGAGTTTATGACTAGTGTATTCTGTTTATACATACATATATATATATATATATATATATATATATATATATATATATATATATATATATATTTCAGAATCAATTATATTGTAATTTAAAATTTTTTTTTCGATTATTATTTATCTTAATGGGGATTAACTTGATTACAAAACCAAATGTTAACAAATGTTGCTAAATGCTATCAAAAATCACACACACACACACACACACACACATATATATATATATATACATATATATATATGTATATATATATATATATATATATATATATATATATATATATATATATATATATATACATATTATAATCATTAAAATAAGGCTTATAAGGCACGAATCAATCTACATACCCCTCACTATGGGTAAAAAGGAGAAATCTTAGAAAGGCAACCAGTCTAGGAGAAAGACAACCCTGATTTCAAACCAATGAGTGTAGTCTACAGAAATTGGTCTATGCGTCCTTTCGGCAGTTCCTGCAGCCAAGCTGATGCCAGACGTATCACTCTCTGCTTTTGTCTGAATTACATCTGCGGTAACCCCCAATTCCCCCCGGCAAAGCATCAAAGGAACTTCATACGCTTTGCACAGAATATACCCCGTTATCATTGAATGTTCCTTTGCCATATATTCATATAAGTGTGTTTGAAATAATATCTTCAAATAAGCTGCCGATTGATTGGTCATCAATTAAATTTTGTAGGTTGCTTGTACTGTTCTAGTACTAGTTATAACTACACAATGAACAAAAATAAACAAAAATGTAGACGGGAAATTGACAAGTGGAAAAAAAACCGCCAAACACGTATAAAAGTTTATTTTATCGTCAAAATCTTTACATTATCGAAGAAGAATCGTTAACTATCTCAAGAGGAATTGAAAGAAGGGGAAGTAATTATTGTGGTCTACTTATAAAAGGAAATAAAAAACGGTTATTTGAGCAAACGTAGCCACCAAAGGTTTTATCCCTTTTTATATGTGAGTGTATTTGTGTGCTTATGTGTTCAAGTGTTAATGTATCTGTGTGTTCCAGTACTCCTGGCCATACCGTTAAGTCCACAGATTTGGAAATTGGCATCAGCACTCTACAACACCCCACTCTAATTTTCTTTCTATTTATGTAAGAAAAAAGCTTCTTTGACTTTTGGGGACTTATTTTGCCATGTTGATTAATTATATCTTTATTCTGAATAATTCAAATGTTTCTAGACATTTTTATTCAATTTGAGATGTTTTCCAATGGAAAGCGCCAGTGATGTCATATTTGTTTCTTTGAAGGAAATTTTCTTCTCCATGACTTCAATATTGGACTCTATGTTTGTTCAATTATTAACTCCGGTAACAGGTTTCTATTTGAACTTGAAATTTCATATTCTAGATTTCATCTTTTGAATCTTGGGATATATATATTTTTTTTTTTTGCAAACCTGATCTGGAGTTTCTCGGAATCTCATTAGCAGCCCTGCATGCATATACACAGAGCAATGATTTCTGAACCAGCTGATTTTGATGTTAACAAATTAATTGAATCCGACTTATTATTTTCATTGCAATCTGACCCAAACAGATAAAAAAAAATTGACCAAAAAAGAAAACAACTCACGATCAATATCTTGCAACATTAAACTCTTCTCTTTGGGCAGGTACCACTGAACAATTAAATTTAAGTTCGAGTTAAAAGGATGAAGGAACGTTAATTATGAATGCATTAAATCTTTTATTCGATTTTCTTTATGAAATTATGTTAATTGAACAAATTTCCTTGTCAAAGAAATGTGCTCATGGTCAAATCAGGGTTGCTGCGATTGGTTTGAGGTATTTAATGATTTTTTGTATACTTTTTTCTTCTTTTAGATTACCTTTTTAGCGTTGCTTTGATACCTAACAATCGATGGAGACATATTACGAAAAAGCACCATTCATTATCAGAAACAATCAAACTCAACTGTCACCAAAACTGCCAATATAGGTTTCTTCAGTTTTTAATTTGGTCTGGCTTACTGGATGTCTATGGATGCTTGTATCTAAGTACGCTACGTGCGTATTGGCTGTGCCAATAAAGCTGGAAGGCTGAAATTTTAAAGTTTTACTTCTTTATACATAGGAGAAACTTCTTTTTTTTTAATCACCTCCTCCTAAATTGGTATTTAGTATTGGCTCGAAATTGCAATCTAAGTTTTTGTTAAATTTATCCCTTAGTTTGAGTCCAGTAGCATTCATGCTTGTTTGTTTATTTTATACAGAATTTCGTAGAGATCACTGCCCAACAGGAGTCATTTATTTATTGATCACCTCATTTTTTTCAATTTTTCAATCGATCAACCCCAACAAGGCAAGTTACCAAAAGATGTTGGTCATGTGACATTTTCTAATGGGTAACTAACCAGATGTGTATCTTTGGATGTTAGCATGATTCATTCAAACAATGTTAAGATCAAAATAGAAAGTGCATAAAACTTCATAGGATTGCATATTGTGTAAAGGGCTTCCCCTAACTACAACATAAGCTGATAAAGACCGGAGTTCAACAAAATGGTTCAAGAAACTAAAAATGGAATTGGCAAACTGAGACCGAATTCTTGTCGAGGCTAGTTATCATCATCATCATCATCATCATCATCATCATCATTTTAGCTTCCGTCTTTGGACATATACCTTACCAAAGATTCCCCAGACGTTTCTATTATGGGCATCACAAATTTCCGAACTTATCTTGCTTGTAACGCCATCTTACCGCTCTATCAGCCACAATTTCGCATATGATCTCCAGGGATCCACGTCGTGAGTCGTGATGTCCAGCAGTTGTCTGACATTCTTAAAACTTGTGAATCCCATCGCAATTTGAGCTTTCTAACATTTTCAATGATAGCTTGGGCTCCTGTCTCTTCTTTGATACACTGTGCTGTCTTATGATCTTTCCATGTGAGGTTGAGCATGATTCTCTCATGTGCACGTTGCATTGTTATTAGTTTGAGGGTCAATCGTTTGATTAGTTCCCATGTTCCAGCTTCATAGATGACTATCAGTAAGATACGTAGGTTTTATACCCTTCTTTTTAGGACTAGAAGGATTTCCTCGTTCTTGAAAGTCCAGCTGGCTCAACTGACAGCTTGCAAACTATAAGTGATTCTTCTCTTCATTTCGCCTTCTTTTCATAACTTTGAGACTAGCTCACCTAAGTATAAGTAGTGCTCTAATTTCTCCAGCTCTGCATTTTCGATACAAATCGTTGTGAATTTGATTTGCTGAAGTTTATGAGGAGGCCAACTTTCTTATTTGCTTCATTTAGTCCATCTAACATTATCTGGGGATCGTGGAAGTTCTTAGCAAGGAGGACGATGTCGTCAGCAAATCTTAGTTTACAGATATACGTCTTCTATCTTGAATCCTTTGTGTTCCCTTTCCAAGTTTCTGGAGATCATCTCAAGGCAGCCTGTGAAGAGTTTGGATGAGCTGGTATCACCCTGTCTTGCTTTTTTTCCCGTTGAAAGGCCTCATAGTCGTTATGCAGTCTGATGAAAGGACTGCTGTTGATATGTTGCTGTAATCTGAAATATTATATAAAACTTATTGTATTATTGCATCAATGACTTTGGACATTTCCACTGATCCGACGACCCTTTTAAAGTCATTAAATGCTACAGCTAGTGGCATTCTAAAGTCTGCAGCTTTCTCTTTTAGTTTGTTTTATGAATGGAGATTGTCAATGGTTTAGTAGTTTCTCCTAAAGCCAGCTTGTTCCCGTGGTTGGTTTTCATCTAGCGTTTTGATGATTCGGTAGATGATCACTTTGGTGAAGAAATTGTAGATTCAATTTAGTGGACTTATTGGTTTGTAATTATTGAGATATTTTCAGTTTCCTTTTTGTTTAACTGCATTATGATCGCGATGTTCCATTTCCTGGGAGGCATTAGAAAAATAAAATGGCTAATTCCCAAGTGATAACTTTTCCAGCATTTCTGAGTTGGTCGATGATGAGTTTATCGGGTCCAGGGGCCTTTCCTTTGTTTATCTGTTTGATGGCTTGCTTCATTTCCTGCGGAGTAAATACTGGGGAAATCATCGAATTGATTACTCTTGGCTCGTGTCTTCTGGTCATTTTCCTGCGACCTTTGTTTGATAGAATAGAGGTCTTTGTAAAATTCCTGGACATGGTCGACAATTTGGTCCCTGTCTGTTGTCAGTTTTCCATTTGCCTCGAGCTTTCTTATTATTAGCTTTCTTTCTGCACTGAAAGATCTTCCAATAGTTTTGAAGCCCCTAACCTTTTCAATAATGCTTTCAATGACGGCTGTCGTGCATCTTCTTTTGTCTCCTCTTTGTTTTTTTCGATGGTTATGCTCAGCTCTGTTGCCCCTATCTTTTCTATTGTTGTCGTTCGTGGCTTGAGGTTCCTGTGCTTCTTTTCATGAGATTTTAGGTTTCTTCTGAAAGTTTGCTTATGGTTTGTGAGCTCTTTGACTTAAACATACTGGCGATTTTAATTAGAGAAGTTGTTATATTGTTGCTGAGTTCGTTGATGTTCTCTTTTGTTTCATTAAGGAGTTTATATCTGTTTTTCAGATCCAGTTGGATGAGTTCCTTTTGAACGGTAAGTGGTTACAGTTTAGTGTTGAACATTTCCCTGCGTTCTGTCTCGGTATTCACTGGTCACTTTCTCCATTGGCTTGAATTAGGAACTATATATCTCTGACGGCATCCATTTCATTCTTGGTTTCATGATTGGAGCTCCTCCAAGTCCACTTTCAATTTGCTTTCTATTCAAGGAAAGTGTTCATGACTGTGAGTCCGTTTGCTGATGTAAATTTACTAGATCTTCAGTCTTCTGGTTCCATATTTTAAATCTGCACTCGTCGACACTTTTTTTCAGTAACTTCTATGGAATTCAAGTTATCGTAGAGGTCGCTTATCTGCTCATCGGTTGATTGTTAAGTAGATGCATACACTTGATTGATGTTCAGATTGTACTTCTTAAGAGCAATGGCGTCACAGTCTGAGATGGCTTTGAATTCAATAACATTGGCTATGAGTTTTTCTGTGAATTGATAAGCCAACTCCACTTTGTTTTCTTTTCCCTTCCATAGTTCTATGAAAGATGTTGGTTGTTTAGTACGATTAGTTCCTCTCTAGGTCTTCTTATTTTGCTTATACCAATAATGTCCCAATTGATGTTCTTGATTTTATTTTCCAGATTAGTCTGAAGCATGTCCGTGGAGAGTGTCATGGGGATGTAGGTTTCTACGTATTGTCTTGTTTTCTTGGTGATGATCCGTGGATTGTCACACTTGAGGCACCTCACCCAACCCAAAGTAAATGACGTGGTTAGGTCTTCCCCAGTGACGTTGTTATTGGTGTGTTTAAGTAGTCGCTCTAAGGACACATCATCCCCATCACCAACAAGCAAGTGATATGGCTGGACCTTTTGGGACCGATGACCCAGCAGAAACAACTGGTATGATTTCGATCTTGTGAACCAGTGTTAGGTCATGCTCTATCAGGCTGGCCCATGACATGTATTTTATCTTTTAGTCGTAATTTGACATCCCTCTATTTCCCAGTATTATGTTCTATGCCTCCTGGTATTCATTTGCATGAGTGGTTGGTTTGCTTTTTGGTATTTATCAATGGTCGCAGATCTATCCTGTGTCTGATCAACGAGTTCTTACGTGGGTGATAATGAATTGATCATCACTCTCCCTTATTCACTTGAGTTTCAACTTAGGAAAAGTTCTGATATGTTAGCAAAAAATGAGACTCGTTGATCCTTAACGAGACAATTAAAAGTAAAGAAGCTTAACAGAAGTCCAGCAAATTGTAGGAACCGACTTCTTAATCAAGTACAGTTTGTAAGACGAACTTTTCGCAGAATATGGAAGCTGGTTGATTCCAACCAACCGGAATATGAAGTAGTTCTTGTTTTGTGGTCTCCCATGTATATGTTATCTCTGCCCCATTGTAAACTTATCAACGTTAAGTGGGTACGAACTGGAACTGTCTTAAGTTTAAAATTACATTTTTCTTCAGTTTAATTCCATAAATATCAATGGGCATACAGTTTGTCAGGAGAGAACATCAACAAGCACAGCAACAATATTGCAACTTCCCAAATTGAAATTGCCAGTATCTTCAAGCCAAAGAGCTCTCAGACCATAGGCAAAGTCTCAGAAGAAACCAAAAATATAATGGTACTTGTAATCCAGAACTACTATAAAAAGTACTTCGAAATTTTAGTAAAAAAAGAAAAGAGAACAGAATAAACATGTGAAAAAAGAACGATTCGTTACTCAACTTTGGCGTTAATCTGAAATAAATCTGAAATATTTTTGTATCCCTAAGATATTTGTTGGAACCAACTTCTCAAACAAATATAATTTGTAAGACAAACCTATCAGTTGAATGTGAAAGTCTGGTTGATTCCGACCAACTGGAATTCAAAGTAGTTCTTGTTTTATCGTCTCTCATGTGTGTGCATGTTATCTCGGTCCCACTGTTAACTTGTCTACGTTATAGCTATTTTAAAAGGTGAGGCGTCTGTCTCTCAAGAGACAACTCTTATTGGAGTTTTACCTGCCAATGGCATGTCTTGATTTCCTCCACGCGCCAACTCAGCGATCTTTGCATAGTTTCAAGTCTGGTCGAGACAAGGACTTTCTTATTAGCCTACCCCTTTGCAGGATGCAAGTCCATCGTAGGGATACCTCCATCCAGCTCACTCTGTACTGCTCATTGCACAGGGAAATGTCACTTGATGAAGACTTTTCCACACCCTTCACTCATACTGGGACTTTCTACGTGTGGAGCAAACGTGTGCTAAACGTAACACTATCCAAGCGAACATAGCTATGTTACCCCACCCCTGGATGAGGCATGTATCTGCTACTCCCTACGCTCTGTATCTTTGCCACATATCGTGACGAAGTTTCTTGAGACTAGCAAATCTCTAACCACCTTATTCGTCAAGATTGTAGAGGCAAATAGATGTTATCTTTAATGTAAAATTCAATGAAAACTAATCAAGATATCTTCGTTGGGGATATGTGAATTGAAAAATAATTATTTTACAAGCATAAATTTACCACAGGAGATTATTGAAGACGTTTATTCTTATTCAAGTCATCCTTTTGGGCACTTTTCAAGTAAAAATGGTTTGTGAAAATATAGTTATTTATCCCATAGAATTAAGACCAGTCTGAAAATCATGTCAAAATATCTTATTGATATTGAAATTGTTAAGCTGGAAACACTAAAACGTGACACGTTTGAAATGAATACTGAAATGACTAAAAGGGCAAATGGCTTTTAAGAGTTAAAAACACTAAAGACAAAGAGTAATTAAATTAGAGTTTTATTAAAAGACTACAATTGTGTAAGGCATTCGTTCACGATGGATTTTAAAATTTCGAGATTGTAAACGTTGGGGAAAAATTCAGGAAGGAAACTTTTAGCACCCAGGCATTCTGAAGACAAGATAATACTTTAGGCTGATGTTCTATACTATGTTAAGAAAACCTTAGAAATGATTTTGAAGTATACACCGCTCTTCATTTATTGTTCAAACAGTCTATAATACGTCATTTAGCAGTCTCAGGAAATATCAGAAAGTATTAAAGTGTTTTCCTCGTGAACCTACGAGATGAGAATCGATCAGCATTCAAATATTTGTTTTTCATATTTTAGTCAACACAGATAAATGTTGGAATGGGAAGACATATACTGGAGATGTAAAAATAGACATATAACAGGAATCCAAAATGGATAAAACCCTTTCCAGATCAAGGGCAGATCTCTGTTCCATGATGGGTGAATGAGATGTTACAGAGTTTCCATTCGGGCGGGGTCCTAAGGATTTACCAACCCCGACTGTCCAGGTGGGATCGGGTACAATCCAGAATAAAAACGTAAACCTTACACGGGAACTAATATTCACGTTGTTAAATGAAGATCGGGTGTTGCCAAGAGAAACATCAGTATCCGGTGTCACATTATAAATTGGAAGGATCACAAGACAGCACAGGGATTCCACAAATCATGGAATCAATTACAAAACATCCGAAATAGCAATGGGCTGGTCATGTGGCTTGAATGTCAAACAACCGATTGACATAGCTATCCCATAAAATTACATGCGTAAACGAAGCTGGCAGAAACGAAATAGACTATATCAGCAAATACTGGCTCTGCAACGACCATGATATAGCGGTCTCGTGAATCCAAGGGGAGGTTAATGTCAAACAACAGATGATAAAAGACTGATGATGGTGATAAATAAATTAAAAAATTTCTTCTCAAAACCCAGAAAGTCTTCCCCCCAAACTATACCCATATACAATCGAAGCAATTCATTCTATAAAGGAAAATATGTTTTCATGACGTTTTTCATAAGTTCAAATCCCCGAAACGGTTACAAGGTAAACAACTGATTATCTCAATAAGAGACAATTTATACATTGAACCATTATGAAAAAAAAAAAGAAGTTTTCGTGAAACGGAGGTAAAAACACTGAAGCAAACCACGTAAATTGTATTAACAGATAGTAGGCAAATAGGTGACTGAATTCATACAAAAATCTTTTGAAATGTTATTTATTTTTGATCTTTAGTGTTTAAAGCTGTGAAGCCTTCCAGACTATATATATATATATATATATATATATATATATATATATATATATATATATATATATATATATATTAGCTGAAATATCTGTCAACATCGGGCAAAATATCTAAGGAGTGAAAAAATGAATTAAAAAATATAATGTATAAACATATGCCACATGTATATCGAAGGAAAGTAAGTTTACACTTTAGCATAATAGTTACATTGTAAATATACGTATATCCTTATGATATTGGACGATGAACCTATGATTTTATGGACAGATGAGGTAGTTTTTGATTGTGCAAACCATGGCAAGCCTTCGACAGAACAATCCAAATCTTCAAAGACACAAAATTCCATTAGTCCTCCAAAGGTGGGTATCCAACCAATGCACCCTCCCGATAGTCACCTATGGAGTAAAAACTTGGATCGTAACCCAAAGATTGACCCTCAAATATATTGAGTCCTAGACACCATAAAAAATCCATTGGGAAACTCAAATGACGAGGGGCTGGTCATGTTGCAGGACTGGAAGGCAACCAATGGACATCATGACTCAAAACATGAATCCCTAGCGATCACATGTGAAACAGAGGCCGGCAGAATATTAGATAGCTAGACGAACTAGACAAATTCATGAAGTATTGACTCAGCAGCGTCCATGATAGGGAGATCTGGCGAATTCTGTAGCAGGTCTCTGTCCAACGACGGGCGATAAAAGATGGTGATGATGATGATGGTGTAGTTTTTGGGGAAGTGATTTTTCCTAGTGCACCCTCCTTAACCATTTGCTCTGTCAACGAACTTGACATGCCAGTGACGAGATTTTTTGACGAAAATATATTTTTGAAACCTTTTTATTATATTTCCCAAATAACTGTTTAGTGATGTTACATCTGATTAAACTAGTTTAATTTATTTTACCTGGAATTCCTTCATCGACTATGCACTCAGTTTGAACCATATGCAACATTGCTTAACTTGATCTATTATGCTGAATACGTTTGATATCTGCGCACTAAAGCCTTGGGTCAAACTTTTGATTACATTCACAAACAAAATAACTTTTTTGATTTTGATTTGCATGATGTGGAAGTTTCTGTATCTATAAATTAAATTTTCAAATCAAGGCGTGTAAGGCGGGGGTTGTGAGATTGTTTTTGTTATCGGACAGAAAGGGCTGACTCACGTCTTGGCCCCCAATGGCTATGAGTGAATAATCAAATGTACCACAAAATCAAGTTAAAAATGAATGAATAATATTATTGTAATTTTAATTATTTGAATTAAGTATGGTTTATTATGCAATAATGTGGCTTAATATTCCGTTCCTTTGTGTGGGATGACGAGATAAAACCAGACATGTAGCACTATACCTCCCGGCAGTTCTTCTGCTCTTGAAGATAATAGATTCGTCTTCATGTTCTTTAGGTTTCTTTTGGTATTCTTCTTAGAAGTCTTTGTATTCTTTTTCTTTATCAAACTCTAGTCCAAACCTGGAGCTGACTTAGTTTTTCTATCGTAACAAGAATGACGGGGACAATTATATCAACAAGAGGACGATAACAAATCTCAAAAGATTTGGGAGAGTAAAAAGTAGCAATCTCCTACTGTGATCTTTTACCGTCTGAGACGAACTGACAAACGTTAGATATGCACCAAATGCTTGTAAATAGACACAGCTATAAAACTCAACATTTCCCAAAAGTGATTTGAAATCACGACTAACTGATTAGTAGATTTGTGCCTTACCGACTGTGCCAAAGTGACAAATATTTTGAATCAACAAGATTTGTTCTACAGATACAGATATGTTTTATTCTTATAGATAAATACATTTATGCTAAAAACATTTTTTGTTTCTCATACATACAATACAGATATTGCAGAAATCTTTCTCGGATTTTTTAAGCACATTCTTTTCGTCTCTGTAGTCTATACAGTTTCATCCTTTTTACTCATCGCAATCTTCAGATTTTTCTTCATATTCTTCTCCCAGCGAAATGCATCAAGCTGCCCTCGTGATAATAATTTCTTTTTTTTTAGATGTAACACTTGTTTTCTCTCGATTTTTTTCTCCACTTTCCTCCTTGTCAAATTAACACCAACGATTCGTCAGATTACCTCAAATCCACAAAACAAACACATTCACAGAGTGTATTCTTTAGATTTTTCCTTCTCTTTTTTTTTTTTCAACTTATCACATTCTTCTTCCTAATCTTCATACCATCCTTTGTATCCCTCAAAGTTCTCTCATTGTTATCCTCTCAGTTTTTGTCTTCATCCAATTATCCCTGGTCTTCACTTTCTTTACATTCTCCCCACTCTCTGTATGTTTTTTCCATTACTGTAGTTCTTTTGTTAATATCTCTCATATTGTCTTCTTTTTATATCCTTTCTCTTCTTTGTATCATTATTATTATTATCATTATTATTATTATTATTATTATTATTATTATTATTATTATTATTATTATTATTATTCCTATAATATTTCTTCGGCTCATTTTCTTTCAAATATTCTTGAACTTTTTTCTCTCACTTTTCCTTCGTATACATTTTAGCTTTTTAAAAATGATTTTTTTTAATTTATTTCTTCTTCGTATATTTCTCGTTGTATTCTTTCTCATCATATTTTTTTCCTCCTTTGTATATTTCTCTTTTATTTAGATCAGCTGGAATACAAAATAAATTAATAGGGCAATTTTGAGAGTTATCGACTGAAATATACAGAAAAATTCTGACGAAGAAAAAAGAAAGACAACATAAAATAAAATGTGCCTGGTTAATGTTTCTCTGTATTGATAATCTTGCGAGTTTTTTTTTTATTAGGTTCCATACATTTTCATCACTAGAATTAATGTTTATTTCAATGTTGAATACGTATTTGTAATGTAAATTGTATACGGAGATGCCCATAGAAGTATTTTTTTATTTAATTCTCTGAATTCTTCGACTTCATATTAATACTCTATATTGTAGGCGTTGTATTGCTTTTTGTAAAGACCGTCAAACAAAACTGTCACCCAAATTGTCAAGTTTTAAGATTTGTCCAGTTGGCTGACTGACTGTTTATGTATACATGCATGTATGTAAGTATATATATATATATATTTGCGTAGTGGAAGGAAGCAAGATTATTAGGTAAAGTGGTGGGACAGGTATCAAAATGTATATATATATATATATATATATATATATATATATATATATATATATATATATGTATATATATATATATATATATATATGTATATATATATATATATATATATATATATGTATATATATATATATATGTATATATATATATATATATATATGTATGTATGTATATGCATATATATGTATGTATTTGCGTAGTGGTATGAAGCAGGATCACTACGTAACGTGATGGGATAGCTATCTAAATGTATGTATATATGTATATATATATGTATGTATGCATTCGTGTAGTGGAATGAAGCAGGAGTATTAGGTACAGTGATGGGATGCCTATCAAAATGTATATATGTATGTATGTATGTATATATGTATGTATAAATGCATGTATCTATTCGCGTAGTGGAATGAAACGAGATTATTAGGTGAAGTGATGGGACGGTTATCAAAATATATGTATATATATGTATGTAAATGCATATATATGCATGCATTTTCACAGTGGAATAAAGCAGGATTATTGGGTCAAGTGATGGGACGGTTATCACAATGTATGGATATATGTATGGATATATGTATTGGGCGTACAGGCACAACCAATAGTGGAAGAAAATTGGAAATTTATGAATAGAATTTTTATTTAATTCCCTCCATTACGGAAGGTTTTTTTTTTCGTGATCAATGACCAATAAAAAGCGTCAGAGGTAACTCATCCAATGATCATCTCAATTCTCCAATTATTTCAATTGATCACCTCAACATGGCATTCTGCCAAAAGAACTGTGCCATGCGACAGTTTCTTTTGAGTGACTAACCAGATCTGTTTTTGCTATACTTTTCAGCTTAATTGCACCGTATACGTGATATTGAGCACCGTCTTTTCTATTCCTCAAAAAGGTTGCATCTGTTGTTTTTTCCTGGTTTCTCCCCACTTTTGCCTCGATCAACCAATTTTTTCAACTCTCTTAACAGATCAACCCTGACAAAGCATGCTGTCAAAAGACGTCGGTCATGTGACAGGTTCTATTGAGTGACTAACCAGACCCGTTTTTCTTTCAATTCTTCACCTTTCTTTTTCCTTGATTTCTACGAGGCCTTCTTTGTAATTATCAATCTTCTTCCTGACCTGAATTTATTCAAAGATATAATGTTTCCAAGATCAATAAATAGACCCACATCGTGGAAATTGGTCATATAGTATTAATATCCTTTGTAAACTCTATTGCTTAAAATATATTATCAAGTCAGTAATAACTGCTTATTGCTTTATACTTGTGAATAAAAGGAAATGTGTGTTAGTTTTTTTAGTAGGAATAAGAAAAATCCAGCTTATTCTGTACAGGAAATGTGAAATAATATAACAGCAAATAACATACTGATATTATACATCAGAATTGTTTCACCTCTGTCAACCAGTGGTGTATGGTGCTTTGTATATTGGAGGTGATCTCTGGTACAGATACGCGAAAATGCTACTGTATTTCAGTGTCCGTGTGGCCCCAATCGTATGAAATAGGGAATTAATAGAAAACAGTATTCAGATTAGACATTATTACCCGCGGATAATAGAGTCCAATCCGAATATTGTGTTTTCTTTCATCAATTCTCATATTTCTTTTTATTTGTTCGTCGTTTGTAACATCGAATGAGCGAGGGTGTGATACTTTAAAATTTATAATTGGGACCACCTTCCTTACTTTGAGCTAAAAAAGCTTTTTCCTGTCTGTTGCTTTCTACATACGTTGGATATTTTTTGCGTTTCTTTGCATCCGTAGTAGAGAGTAGACTCAAGATCGAAAGTACCATATACCACGGTAAGAAACTTATTGGAGCAGATCCATAAAATCGATCGAGAGATACCCCCCTTTTTAGATGTGTCCACACATCTCTATAAGACGCTTTCCGGTTGATCTGTTAGTCGGTCGGCCAGTCGGTCGATCCCAGTTATGTTAAACAACAGAAATAGAAACGAAGGAGGAGGTGCAATTTCATCAAAAGGTATGATGACGCCAGGTGTGAAGTCAGTAAAAGGTGTAATACATATTCTGATGGATTCATGTTTACTAGCTGCTAATGATGTCATAGTAAGATGTATGAGGTCCGCATAAAAGCTAAAATTTTCCATATTTTAAAAGCATGAGAATCAATCGACACAAAGAATGACTACTTGCTTTTTTCCTTCCTAATCCTCCTTATGCTGCAACTACCACTATCGGTGAACTTACGGTTCTTTTTTCCATATATATATGTACACGTTCGAGAAGTTCTTCATCAATTTCAATGAAATGGTGGGTAATATGCTTCGGAAGAACTGATTCAATTTTGAAGAGGATCTATGCACAATTATCTCCCCTCCATCGTAGTAATGTGTTTACATCACAAAATATCGCCAGCATTTCACGTCTCTCCTTACGATATCTCCAGAGGCTCTCTCTGAATTTCAATGAAATTTGATGGAAAGATAGGCAATAGGCCCAAAGTGCCCAAAAGGGGGACTGTCCTGTCCGGCCTAAAAATTGGTCTTCCTGGCAACAAATGTGAGGTACTCCCAGTGATTACAGTGATAACGGTATTATATACTGACAATCAGAACGGGTTGGATTTTAGGGTAATGAGCCATGAAATGAGTGATAACATTTTGGGGCGGATCTGTGAACAATTACCGCCCCAACAATGACTCATACAGAATGGCATGCTGTCGTGCAAGGCCAGTCCCGCGAATTGTTACCACCGTAATCACTGGGAGTACCTCAAATTTCTTGCCAGGGAGACCAGGCGCACGATTTGAGGGCTGGACAGGACAGCCCCCTTTTTGGACACTGTGTCTGGTACCACTACGATTTGAGCATTGATTTGTTCTTCTTTGGGGAGCCAAAATAGAATAAAAACTTACATGTTATCTTTTTAATGAAGGAACGTTACGATAGGGTAGCTTAGCTGAATGATAGGGAGCAACACAACGTTGAAGAGCTACGTTATCAGTATTTGGTTTAATTCCTGCAGCAGCTAGATTGAAAAAAAATGTTAATTCTATTAGCAATGTCTTTGCTGAATAACTCATTCTCCGTGTCATTGCAATATAAATTTCAATCACCATAAGCCATTCATAGATATTCTGTGGGATTATATATCCATCTCTTGATAATATGAATTACCTCATATATACTTAAAGCAATAAAAATCGAAAGCTATAAAAACCATTAACAGATTTTTGTTCTACTCCCAAACTCGAGTTGACCATTTCTCGACTGTAACAAGAACAACAAAAGCAATCCTCACTAAAATCAGTGATGTTAACTTATATGCAAAATTTGCATCTCTTATGTTGATTAGAACTCAAAAGCAATTTGTTGCCAGGTGGCCTGTCTTACTGACCAAAATAGATTGACAAGTTTTAGATATTAAAGAAAATCTATCGTACAGACATGCACGGGCTTATTACATTTTAATAAATGAAAATATTTATACAAAAAAAAAATTAAAATTTAATTTATATACAAAAGAAATGTTTCAGTAATTATTTCGAGTCAGAATAGAAATGGGCGTGGAGTTTGGCCCTGCAGCAGTCAGTCTTGCTAATAATCGTAGTCTAGATTGTCAACACTGCTAACAACGCGGCTGCAGTCTCCGAGTCAGGTTGTCAACACATCTGAAAGGGTCAATCTACTTAATTCATCCGTCTCAGTTGGGGAAACCCTCTTTTATGGAAATTTAGAAATGCCAACCCTTCTTCAGGCAGAGTACAAAGACTACGCATAGTTTCGCCAAACAAAAGTACCAACCGAGAAACTTTTCTGAAGATGCTAGTATTATCTTAAATAGAATCAGTAGTTGTCTAGCTGTACGAACACTTGTTTGTATTAAATAGTGTATACCAGTGAAAAAAAAAGTTATTTACCACAAGTTATTATATTGGAGATAATCAGAGGTAAGTGGAGTGACTCTGAAGCGTGAAAATCTCATTACACTCTAACGGAAAATTCTAAGAGGTGAATAATTTCGTTGAGTTATTTGCAAATCCCAAATGATTGTAAATAGTTTGTGTCCAAGAAATATACCTTTTGTATAGTCAGCAACGTGGCTTACCAAAAATAAAGGCAATGGATAATGTCTTCAAGGGAATACATCAGTGATACACGTAACTGAATGAAGACAATACATGCAAACTAGTTTAATGACTTAAGTACACGTCATGATTATGCAGCTTTGACTATGAAACGAATATATAAAGCAACCAATAAGCATTCCGTTACAAATAAAAAGGTTGTAAAAATATTCAGGCAACATCGGTAGGTAATTTTTTTTTTTTGCATTTGTTTTTGGACCGCCCAGAACTTTGAGGTGAGCGGGGTTCTACATTGCAGGAGGTTATTAGAGAAAATGTAATAAAAACGGCTTGTTCCCTGACTCAGACGATTATAGAATAAACATCATATTTTGTTCGACCTCTCTTTCAAATCGTTTTAGGTCCGAATACAGCAAAATGTATGAACAGTAACCAAAGCAAATCAAATTGCATTTTCTCATCATACCAATAGACTAGAACTGCATTTCTCAACCTTTTCAGACTGGAAGAACGCTTTGAATAACTTCCATATCTCAAGGAGCCCCTGTGTGAAAATGTTTTGCTGGCCTCTTCATAACCTTTACATGAACTTCTGCAAAACAAAGATTATGCACAAGAACCACGTCGGAAATAAACGCATATCTATCAAAATCGAAAACGCGAGGTTGGACGAAGTAGATCATAACATCTACCAAGAACAACGAGCCTCGAAAAGATAGAGATCAAAGAGCATTAACTCTAGGATGTCAAGCCTTCAGAAGAGCAAGCTCAACCATCAAGAACAATTGAATCCCAATAGTCCTGAATAAAAGCGTATACAACCCGATAGTCACCTATGGAGCTGAAATATGGAACTTAACCAAGAGACTAGTCTGTAAACTGAGAACCATGTAACGTGCACATGATCATGCTCATCTTCACATCGAGGGATCACAAGACAGCATAGTGTATTGGTGAGTGACAAACCAAACCTGATTTTAATTTGATTTTTTGCCGAATTGCTGCAGTTACATAACATTTTTTCTACCATCTTATATTTCTCCACAAAGGCAACATTTCTTTTCCTGGTTTTGTTTATTTTAGCTTTGATCAACCCCTTTCCCCAATTTTTGGATTGATCACCTCCAACACGACATGCTGTCAAAAGACGTTGGTTATGCAGCGGTTTCTATTGAGAGACTAGACAGACCTGTTTTGTTTTTGTTTTCCTCGATTCTTTGAATCTTAAAGATCACAAAAAAAATATCATCAGCCTAAAAGGCCAAAATTATGTAAATATTATTCATCAAAAGAATTACAAATGTGATTTGCGCTAAACGGAAATTCTGGAAAAGGCGGCCAGCGAAGCCTCAGTGAATCCGACTGAGAAAGAATCTTAGATGACGTCAGCAGCCACCTGGCGGCAATACATTCTCCTCATCAATGTTTCTTTTGCTTAATTCATTGAAATGAGACCATGGATAATTTAATCAACGCCTTTCAAATTATTTTGTTTCTTGAAAACTTTTTATTCTCGTCATTGATTATACATATTTTTTTTTAAACGCAAAGAATGCGGTAAATGCCATATAATTGTTATCACCCTTGTCATCATCATCACCATCATCAACGTTTTCGTTATCATCATCATCATCATCATCATCATGAAAAGGAAAAGAATAAAAATCGTTGTTGTGGCTTCTGTCTCCAGCATTCACACCATTTATTCCATTACGATTTCACATCATTATTATTATTATTATTATTATTATTATTATTATTATTATTATTATTATTATTATTATTATTATTATTATTATCGTGCTTTTACATACCAGTTGCCTGGTAATCATAGCTGGATTCTGGGTGACAGCAAGTCTCCTCGGGTCTCCAGCCCTCCTCTTCACATTTTCACCGTCCGCAGTAATGCTGTCGTTTACAGTTTCCTGCCAGTTGCCAGTTGATCATTGTCCTAGGTTGAGTGACTGTAAGTCTCCTTAGGTCTCCGGTCATACTCTCATATCACTATTACCTATCAAAGCAGTGCTGTGGCGTGTATCGCCTACACCAAGCCTTTTTTGTGGCTGTTAGACCGGTGCTAGGGTTCATTGGTCTCCCCAATATTCGTGCAGTCCATTGTAGTGTTGTTCTCTGTACAGTGTCAATTTTTCATCTTATCCCTGGTTTCTCTCATCTCGTTTTCAGCGTCTTTGGTACGGTTCCAAGTGCACCCACAATTACTGGTACTACCTTCACTTTCAAGTTCCACAGTTTCTTAGGTTTCCTGGCCAGTTCCTTGTATTTCCTTACTTTTTCATTTTCTTTCATATTTACTGTGATTATCCTTCAAATTCTTCTTTCCTTATCCATTATTATTATTATTATTATTATTATTATTATTATTATTATTATTATTATTATTATTATTATTATTATTATTATTATTAATAATTTCACACACGTTGCCTGGTCGTTACTCCTAGAGGTTGAGTGACAGCAAGTCTCCTCAAGTCTCCAGCCCTCCTCTCCACACTGTCATAGTCCACAGCAATACTGTGGTTTACAGTTTCACTCCAGTTGCTCGATGGTCATCGCTAGCGGCTGAGTGACAGTAAGTCTCCTCAGGTCTTCAGTCCACATCTCACCTTTCCCTCACCTATCACACCAGTGCTGTGGTTCACAACTCCGCTCTCATTTTCCCTCCTCCCCTGTTAGGCCACTGCTAACTAGCACTTTCCTCAGTATCTATGCAGTTCCTAGCAATACTGTTGTCTGTACAGTCTCAATCTTTCCTTTTACCCTGAGCTCCTCCAGTCTCGCCCACAGTGTCTAGTGCGCCTATTATTACTGGTACTACCCTGACTTTCATGTTCCACAACTTCTTCACTTCTCCTGCCAGATCTTGGTATTTTTCCAGTTTTTCATTCTCCTTCCTCTCTACTCTATGGTCTGCAGGCACAGCCACGTCTCTATTATTATTATTATTATTATTATCATTATTATTATTATTATGATTATTATTATCGTTGTTGTTGTTGTTGTTATCATTATTATTGATATTATGTGGAATTAGCTAACCAGTTAACAGCACAGGAAATGGATGTAATTTGGGCTCACTTCAGACCAATGCTCTTGAAAAAAGCACGAATTCACTTTCCTGAATAAGCCAGAAATTACCCTCAGCTGGTGCAAGTACCTTTATTATCCGAATGTTAACACCAGATGCCTGATGGTTGTCGTCGGGGATTGAGAGCACCTCCTTCAGTAGCCTTGACTAACACCACCCTGCCATAGTTAAGAGACACCTCTTATCCTTCTTCAAAATTTCAATTTCCTGTTCTTTTCGTATGGCTTCTTGTGTTATAGGGGCGGTCCCTAGTGTGGTTATTGTTTTGAGTACAAATCTGACATCTACATTGCACAGCTCTGCAAGTTACTGGGTGAAGTCCTGGCATTTAAAAAAAAAATTCTGATGTATTATTAATAATGCGGTTATCATTATTGATATTTCACGCCACTGCGTGTACACAATCATGTCCGGCGGCTCTTGCTAGAGGTTGAGTGATAACAAGTCTTCCAAAATCTTGAGCACCTTTTCTTATCGTCCTTGTTGGCCATCAGTACAGCCTAGTTCTGGGCAGTCTTTTCTCAAAGTTATAATTCACTGAATACCGGTTTTAGTATTTGGGGCATGTTTCCAAGTACACCAATTATTGTTCGCGCAAACGTAAACTTCATGTTTCATAGATTTTTCAGTTCAAGGGCGAAGTCTTGAGATTATTCCAATTTTTGCCAAACTAGAATCCAAACCTTAAACAAAAACAGCTCACATCAAATTTAAGAGGGTTAAAAATTACACTCCTATCATGAAATTACGACCAACTGATTGGTAGTCATGTCTCTTAGCGACTGAACTAAATTGACAAGTTTTACGTATCTACCAAAATTTTTGCAAGGAATACGTTAGGGTTTATTTCATTCTAATAAATGAATACATCTGTGAAATTTGATTTGAAATCACGACCAAGTGAATGGTAGGCAGCTCTCTTACTGACTGAGCCAAACTGACACGTGTTTCATACCTACACAATTTATCTTGCAATTACGGAAGGGCTTATTTCATTTCATGAATCAATATATTTATGCTGAAGAATGTATTTTCATAATTTTGTATTTATTATGCATACTATCTAGAAATTATAAGAACATCGCCGAAATGGCTGACGTCTTGTTGGATTAGGTGCTCCATGCTCAGAAGATGATGGTGTAGAGGTAAATGAACGTCAGATATACTTCTCAGGTGTTTCTATACAATGGATAATAGTCAAATGAGTTCAATTAATATGATTAAAGCTAATTTCTGGGTTTCTAGCGACTATAAAAACACTTGTGAATTTGATGCTATTCTGTTTTTATAACTATGAAGGGCTCTCTAAAAGATTATCTGGAATGCTGGAAGGTTCCTCTCTTTCGTCAGAGGAAAACACATTCTTACTTGGAGCAAAAACTGGGTGATGCTGGGTGATGCCCTTGATGCTACAGAACCTTCCTCTACAGGATTCAAGAAAGTTTCGCTCTATCTCATGATGCACAACTTTTTAACGAATCCTGAAGTCTATAGTGAAGGACGGAAACGAATTGGCAAGAAAATGAGGACTTTTGAGCGGACTGGACGACGAAATATTGGAGCTGCAATAGAAAATCCATCAAAGGGTGTTTGAAAGATTGCAGGAACAATAACTAAGTAAAGACAAGGATTGAAATCTTCCAGTCACATCGTATTGGTACAAAATTAAGCCGAAACTGTGTTTCCGTAAAAGCCACGAAGCCCGGTGGGCAGAGATAAACCTAAAAAAGAGTGCTCTCATCTTCAAAGTGTGATCTGGACTTACGAAAATCTTGAGGAAAGCCGAAAAAGGCTGCTTGTATATTTGATAGAGGAGGGATTACCTTCAGGCGTGGTCTTACTGGCTGTGAGCTATGCTGTCTGGCTACAGTTAACGGAATTTTGACAAGACTCAAGCATCAAGAGATATTGGAACATGACTTGATCCTGAAGCTACCAATAAATAGATGAGAAATGGAAAGTTGATGTTTCAGCAAAACAATTTGAGTTACCATCCTACAATGACAACTGTTTCATACCCCCGCGATCACCTTTCGTCTGTAACAAAGTGGTATACCTTGTCTTCAAACCTCAATCCCATGGTTTAAAGGAATAATTGCAAGTATTGTGTTCGCTTATAACGCCCAATATTCCACTCTGTATGGGCTGAAATAGGCTATTAGGGAGAAAAGCCCTCAATCAACGCTCTCTGAATTGGCCATTTTTGCTTCTAAAGGCAAAAAGTGCAGCCACAAATTGATAACTTTTTGACAATCAATGTTTTGTTAATAAAAAATTTGACTTCTCTATCTTTTTATGATTCTTGGACTTTTTCATCTTTTTATAAAAAGAAAAAATCTCTTAAAATGAAGAATTAAAATTTACAGCCATGTAGAAAAGAACTTTAAAATAACTTAGAAACATTTTTATAAAAATCTGCACTAGCTTTTAAACACATTCCACCTGAGATTTTAAAAAAAGGCATTGCTTTTGCAATTTGTGGACGCGAGTATATACAATACAAAACTTGGAATTATCATCTCCAGTCGGAATAGAAATAGGAAGTAGGACCCTGCAGCATCAATGCTTGTTTTATTTTTTCTTGTCTCCACTCAGTGGTCTTTCCTTTGTTCATAGTCAATTCCGGACGTTACGCTCGGATGGAGTGTTCGGTCTGGATGTCAAAGAGCCTCATTCTTTTTATTCTGAATGACAAACTGGTTTGTGCAGATATTATTTGTTCACGTGGTCGAACACGTTCAAGTCAGCCAACTACGAAGTCAGTTTTCTTTGTATTATTCAAGTCGGCCTTTCTTTGTTGACCAAGTCCTCCTCTTTCTGTTGACCAAATAAATACGTGTAATTATGTTGCTTTTTTGCACTTAGCCTGCTTCAGAGTTACCGTGTTGTTCTCATTTTAAAAACATTATCCGTCGATTAAATTTATTGCAGATAAATGGGTGTAATTATGTTTTGGTTTTACCGGAGGTTTTCTTAACAACTTCATTATAAAATCGAATTTTTATTGGGGGAAAATTAATTACCGGATCTTTTTTATCCTTCCAATCTTTTTCTCTTAAATTTAAAATGTGTGAAGGTGCTTGCTATTTTTTTTCCGTAAATATTTGTAAACATAGCTTTTTGCGTTTAATGGTACTTCCTTATATCAGGCAAGTCTATTATACCTTTGTTGACCAGGTTGGCTTTCCTTTGTAAACGCTATTTCAAACTAATAGCAGGAAGTTCGTAATAACTGAAATTATTGATTAGTATACGAATCCAGGTTCTTACTATTTCTTATATTTCTGTGTAGGAGATAAAATCATCCGAATGAGTGAAAAACTAAATAAAATAAATACTAAGTCGACTTGGTTGTGGGGTATGCCTATATAGTAAGGTCAACTTGGTAGTTGGCCGTCTTAGTAATGGGAAGACCTGACTTAAAACCTAGCACTGTTCATTCGTACAGTTATCTTTGTATCACTGTTCCTGCTCTATCGTGGCTGTTTGAAACTGTCAACCTATACTGTCATCAAAACGTCGATGCAGACTTCAGTTTTTAAGTTGGTCTAGCAGACTGGCTATATATGTATGGATTTATCGTGAGCACTGGCCACACCAATGGAGCAAAGGGTTGAAAATTTAAACAAGTGCTCCTTAGTATGCACAGAAAAAAAATTTGAAAACATCCCACCTTTTCTAGAGTTTCTAGAGTAGGGGTTCAATTTGCAGTGCAAGATTATGCTAAACTGATCCCTTACTTTGTGTCTTGCATCGCTTATTTCTTGAAAATTCGGGCATTTTTTAGTCGTCGTCATCATCATCATCATCATCATCATCATCACCACCACCACCACCACCACCACCACCACCATGATCATCATCATTATCATCATCATCATCAGTCCTTAAACTTCCATCGTTGGACAAAGACCCTCCCCAGGATTCGCCGCTTTTCTCAATCGTGGGCATGGCGGAGCCAATATTTTCTGAATTTGTCCATTTCATCTCCTCAACTTGTATTCTATCTGCCTCAGTTTCATATGTGATCTCTGGGGATCCATGTTGTGAGTTGAGATGTCGTCTGTCATCTTGCAACATGGCCTGCCCATTGCCATTTATTTTTTCTAATAGATTTTATGATGTCTCAGACCTCCGTTTTCTTCCTGATATAATGTGCTGTCTTGTGATCTCTCCGTGTGAGGTTGAGCATGATTCTCTTATTCGTGCGTTGCATGCTTCTCAGTTCGCAGCACTGTCTCTTGGTTAGGTTCCATGTTTCAGCTCCATAAATGACTATCAGGAAGATGCATATTTCTTCTTTTTAGGATTATTGGGATCAACTTTTTTTTTTTTTGGAGGTTGAGCTTGCTTTGCCGAAGGCTTACCATCCTAGGGCTGATTCGTTGCTTGATCTCTTCCTCTTTCGCAGCCCAATAAAAAGCGAGAAAAGAAACATTCGTTGATCACCCCACTTTTTATGTATCCTCAATGTATCCTCTATGTCCATGACTGACTTTGGGAAGTTTTCTTTTTTCTTTTTTTTTTTTTCGATCTTGGTTGTAAGATTCTTCCACTGCTCGGTTTGGGCATTTGAGACCCACCAGGAAATGTACGCAACGATTGAGACTACAAACCTCACCCAGCACACAAACACATAGACTCATTTTTTCCTTCTCTCTACTTCAGCTCTTCCTCTTATTGCACACACACACACATACACACAAACACACACACACACACACACACACACATATATATATATATATATATATATATATATGTATATATATATATATATATATATATATATATGAGTAGAAGCCAATGCATGAATGTGCTTAAGTATATATTTGATACTTCGGGTCATGAGAAGCCAAGCCTAATGAATATGGATTGGTCATTCGGCTCGTTCGCCTTCTGAAGTTTAGACGAGACAGATAAAGGAATCAGAATTGATGGTGAATAACTAAGTGAAATCAAAGTTTGCTGACGACATCGTCCCATCTATCGAGAACCTTTAAGAACTCCAGATAATATTTGACGAACGGCACGAAGAAGGCACGAAAGTAGGTATACCAATGAAATTCAGTAAGACCAATGTCATATGCAACAAATATTTTGACGAAAAAGACACTGCTATCAAGAAAATAGACCATTATATCTACATGAGACAAGTAATCCCCTTTGAAAGTTTAAAAGAAGAGAATAAATCCAACGAAAAATTACCTCAAGTTCTCAATCTTTCGACAGAGCAAGCGCAGTATTCAAAAACAAAAGATCCTATTCCTTTTTAAATGAAGGGACTACAACCATTTACCCTTTCACTCTTGTTACAATTGAATCATGCCCAACCAGGAGATTGGCTCTCAAGCAAAGAAACACTCGACGTGCTCGAGAGAGGGCCATTCCCAACATCAAGTTGAGATTTAACAAGACGGCAATGTATATCAGAGAAAATACAGGAGTCAGAGATATCATGAAGTTCATTTGAAAAGTGAAATGACAATGGACAGGCTATGTTGCAAGAATGTCAGACAACTGCTGGACATCATAACTTACAGCGTGAGTGGCCAATAGCAGGAAGTCCGGCAATTCCGGAGGAGGGTTTATGTCCAAAGACGGACAAGGCAGATGATCATTACGATGATGATGATTGGCTAAAAAAAACTCTCATCTGACATTACCTTTATTGAATAACATACTTACTGTTTTGCTATCTGTCAAGCAACTTTATAATTCTAATCTCGAAGAGCGACAACGTTTTTCAGCAACGGACTGATCTATGTGCTTTTTTTGCAGTTTCCCAGAGGAAGCTAATCACCGTAGCCCCACAAATGGCGCACCTGACCAACCAGCCAAGTGTGTAAGTAATTCTTTCTCTCTTTGTTCATCTGAGTGTATCTGTCTCAGTGTGCGTGTCTCTCTAAGCGATCCTGTTAATATTGTTGCGGCTACAATCTTGGAAATTTGTGTGAGTATACCCCTAGGCATCATCTGAAATAATTCTTCCGTTTTTTTTGTTTTTTTTAAATTGCTTTTTTATAATTTTGGATGTAAGATATAATGTTTTCAGTTATTCTCAGATAATACGGTGATTCATTTACACGAGGTACGGATATCAAATAAGTTTCTTACATTTAAGTATTTCATAAAGATCGGAATAAATGATAATTTGAAAAAAGATTAATGTGAAATTTACCGCCTCGGCCTGAGTTTGAACACAGCTAGTTGAGTCAACGGTCCGCCCCGATAAACGTTACGTCACTCGCACCACCAGCATGCAAGTCATTTATAATCTTTCGGTCTGTTTGAATATTTAGTTTGTCCTAAAAGGTAAATGAATAGGTCTGGTTAGTCAATCAATCGATATCGTGTCATGGCCCACGTTGAGGGTGATCAATTAAATAAATTGGAAAGGGGGTGATCAATGGATAAAGAACTTGTCTCGCTTATTGATAGCGATCAATAAAACTGTCAAGTCTGTGGAGATAGTATGATGAAAAGAACATTTGGCACCAGAGCCAGGGGTCTTAAATGAAAATTATAGGCGCAACACCAGTCTGGTCTGAGAAAGTCTTTCTTTACAGCCAGAGTAAAGTGTGTATAACCAATGCATCCTCCCAAAAGTCACTTATGGAGCTGAGATATGGAACAAAACCAAGAGACGGGTCCACAAATTGAGAACCATGCAACGTGCACATGAAAGAATAATGCTGGGCCTCACATGGAGAGACCACAAGACAGCACAGTACATCCAGGAAAAGACCAAAGTCAGGGACATCATAGAGTCCATTGAAAATCTCAAATGGTAGTGGGCTGGCCATGTTGCAAGAATGGCAGACAACCGATGGATATCATGACTCATGACATGGATCCCCCGAGATCACATGTGCAACTGAGGCCGGTAGATGGAGAGACGAGCTAGACATATTCAGAAAGTACTGGCTCCGTGACACCCATGATAGAGAAGAGTGGCGAACCCTGGGGAAGGTCTATCTCCAACTACAGACGATAAAAGACTGATGATGATGATGAGGAGGAGGAGGAGGAGGAAGGTAAGCCTTGAGTCGGGAAACAAAGACTGGTGCTCCATCGGTGGATGTTTTCAACGTTTGTCCGGAAAAGAAAGGTAACACGAAATACAGTTACAGCTTTTACTATTGAGTCTGTGATTTATCAGAGGGAAAAACCCTCGGAAAAAAGGTATAATTAATCTAATCGGATACAGAATTAGCTTGAATATAGATGAATAAATATTAACTATTTTTTTCTAGTATTTTCTCGCATCTTTCAGGTAACTTCATCCTTCCATATTCTCATAACTTTTAGTCTTTTCCCGCGAAAGATGCTTCAAGGAAATTGAATTTGTTTTCATCCTGATTTCATAATTCTATCTTCCCAGAACTTTTTATCTTTCACCGCAAGAGGCACCTTTTGCAATCTTCCAGGGAATTTAATTTTTATTTTCACATATTCTGTAACGACCTGAATAAATTGAATTCTGAAATTGCACTGGTGGATATAGTGAAATAGTAAGAAAAACAACAACTTGCAAGCTAAGCTGTAATAGTTTTGCCTGGTCACCAAACGATGTATGCCTCGCCTACTAACCACTTTGAAACCGCCGTCGACGTTGTCCTGACCCGAGCCCATTGTCAGCAAATACATATCTTTCTCTTTCTCTTCATCATCTCCTCGTACACGCCCCAAACCATTGAGATCATAAAAACCAGATCTCCGAAACAGAAAAACATGTGGTCTGGTGTTATCTTAATGAAATATTATGCTCGTTCTTTTCACTAATTATGTACAAGCTCTTTTCTCTGATTGCTGACTTCTGTTGATCTAATAACGAGCAGTAATACAAGAGAGGAATTTAGAGAAAAAAAAAGACGCATCCTAGTGTTAAAAGCATCTAAGAGGTATTCAGTTAATAGCTCAATCAGTGGTAGCTGCCTTTTATCGTCCGTTATTGGACATAGACCTTACACAGGATTCGCCTGTCCCCCCCCCACGGAGGGCATTGCAGGGTCAATATTTTCTGAACTTGTCTAGTTCGTCTCGTCATTTTATATTTTGCCGGCCACGGTTGCGCATTTTATCTCTGGGAATCCATGTTGTGAGTCCCAATGTCCAGCGGGTTTCTTACATTCTTGCAAAATGACCAGCCCATCGACATTCGACTTTTCTAAAGGATTTTATATTTTTTTTCCCTAAAACATTGTGCTGTTTTGTGATGTGGAACATGATTCTTTCCTGTGCATGTTGTATGCTTTTCATTTGGTGGGTCAGTCTCTTTGTTAGATTGCATGTTTGAGCACCGTAGGTGACTACGGGGAGGATGCATTGGTTGTATACCATCTTTTTTAGGACTATTGGGATCTTTCGTTTTTGAAGATTGATTTTGCTCTACGGAAGGCTTGCCATCCTCGAGAACTTCTTCACTTGATTTCTTCTTTCTTTGACGGTTTCATGGAGATTTGTCCTCCAAGGACGACATCGCTTTTTTTGGATCTTCATGATCTTGCAGTAGCGCTAAACAAACTGAATGAAAAAAGCAAGAGAGTCAGTCTTCACATGGAATTCAGCAAAACAAAGGTCTCGAACAATGAACATGTTAAAGACAAACATAAAGCGATCAAAATCAAAACATTGAGCTGGAGAAAATACAACCTTATATTTACCTAAGACAACCAATCTCCAATTGCACAATAATTTGAAATAATAAACTTTGCAAGAGAGAGAGATAGAGAGAGCACATTGAGACGAGGGTCTTTGATCAACACAGTGGTTCTCAACCAGGAGGAGAATCCTCCTGGGAAGAATTTCAGAGCCCCCTTGGGTAATTTTATCCCATTTTAAGATTTAAGTAAATTAGCTTCAGGTGTTTGTTTGAATTTTCATGTCCCTGGCTGACCTGTTTTTCATAATGGAATCGGCCGAATGGAATGCATTGATAAGAGTTGTGCAGAAAATCAGAGGGGGTACTAAAGAGTGGGATATTCTTGTTGCCTCAGAGACCACTACAGGTCTGTTGACAGAGAAAGTGTTTCATCTATTTATTTATTTATTCTGTCGAGTTTCTTTCTTCTCTAAATTTGACGATTTGATACATGCGATACGTGGCCTATACCTGGGTGCTGTTTTGGGAATACAAAAACCAAAGACTAGAAGAAAAATGGGTAGTATAGCATTGGAATCTTACATTTGCAGAGTTTTTTAATAAATTTCTCCGTACTATGTTGATAGCATGAATCTTCGGTACAGGATGGAGGGGAATGATTGGTTGTAAAAGGTTGAGAATCACTGGATTAATACATTGGACAAATAAGGTCCTTGTAATTATACGTGCTTCTGTGTGTTTTTATGTGTGTGTGGTAATCATAATGACATATTGAGGAACTTTATTTCGTCCGGCACCGGTGTTTACGTAGTGATATATCGAACAGCCCTACACTGCATAGATAAAGGAATAAAGAGTGTCTTATGAACGATCACATTCTGTCGGACATAAACTCTCCATTCTTTCTTTCTCTTTCTCTCTCTCTCTCTCTCTCTCTCTCTCTCTCTCTCTCTCTCTATATATATATATATATATATATATATATATATATATCGGCGAAAAGGCGAAGGTCTGAATAACAATTATCACATTTTTTACTTTGTTTTTTTTTTTCAAATTTTCATCAGATTAAGTATAAGAAATCATTTTTATTTCAAATGTTTATAAATTCTTTTCATCTACACAGAGTGAATAAATAGCGTTTGATCAGAAATTAAGAATCAGGTTTTTTCCCTCATTTCCTGATCAAACGCTATTCACTCGCTGCCGGAAGGAAATTTGTCTGAGTAAAAGGTGCGATAAAAAGTTTCTGAAAAATTAAGATAAAGGTACAAAGTAGTTATAAAAATTCAAAATAATAGAGAACTCGCCATCAAAGTCAATAACTGAACAACCGTAACGTCAAAATTTGAAGTTATGTGAAGAATTTCCATCGAAGGATGAATATAGTCAGAATGAATTCTATATATGACATCACTGCTGTTTTCCACAGAAAAAAAAAATGAAAATTGAAAAAGCATTCATAAACATGTAAATTCCGGAGAATCTGGCTGTTATCAATAAACTCATCAAAATAAGGCCCCCGAAAGATCAAAAAGTTTTTTGCCAAAAATAAAAGAAAAAAAATATCAAAAGATGACTATGGAGGACTCATACTAATTTTTCGAGTCTGTTGACAAAACGGTATGGCCCGGATCGGTAGATCAAACAAAGAAACAAAATAACCCCCCATCCGAAAAAAAAAAAAAACATTTCTGCTGATGTCAGTTTTCAGATCTATAGACAAAACAGTAGGTCCCATAGAGCTGGAACTAAGAAACACATAAAAACATGCACAAATGAAAAAAAGGATAGAATCCTCTGTCATCTTTAATGGCTACAGTTGTCCAATTATCAAAGTTATTTTGAAGCACTACTCTTCACACAATGGTTTCTTTCTCCTGCAAGAGCTCATTGTGGAGAACATCCATCTAATACCCCTATATACACAGCATCACTTTATTTGACTGAATTTCGGGCTTTATCACGTATAGTAGTGGTTTATTTCACTTGCCCTATGTTTATTTTGTGATCCATACTTCTGTAAAGTATCCATTCCTAATCACCCGTAAAAAAAACGACCATTGAACCACCGAAGCCACTAATGGTTGCAAGGGATTTTATCCTTTTATTATACGTACCTGTGTTTGTGTATTCAAGCGTTCCTGGTCATACCATTTTGTCTACAGACAGCATCTTTTCTTTTCTTGTTTACCCATTTTAGACCTCATTTGTTTATTTATAACATTTAAATTATCCAGAATCTAGATGTTTCAAGATGATCGGGTTTTTTTTTCTTCTAAGTTAGATTTTTTTCCGGTGGAAAACTCCTGTGATGTCATAAAAAGTATTTATCCTAACCATATTTCGTCTTTGATTTTTTTTTAAAGCGACGTTTGTTAACAATTATTGACTGTGATGGTGGGTTTTCACTACAATCAAGTAGTGAATCATAAAGAGAAATACCGAGAAATCCTGTTATTTTCGCTGACTCATGTGAAAACCACGGACCAAAGCAACTGGCTTAATCAAGTTGGTTGAAAAAAAGAGCATGATTTGGATTCTATTTTCTTCCGTCTTTGATGTTGGAATCAATTAGCGAAACCGCACCAATTTCAACATTTCTCAAATGCATGCTCATAGGCAAACTTCCACTCCACAATCAAAACCGATCTCTCTAAAAAAACGTTTGTAGTAATTAAATGTCCCTGATGCAATTCAGTGACTAAAGCAGAACAAACTTTTTGACCAACCAAAAATCTACGTAGATGATTC
>OY735198.1:9961446-10011446 GCA_963457665.1 Thysanoteuthis rhombus
AACAAAAAACAGCTCTGATTTCTGGATATAATCCAATCCAACAATGCCCCAGGAAAATCCACGGATCTTCAATATTGGCAAAAATGATATCAAAACAAAACAAAACGCCTTCGAAGATCAACAGAGAAGGAAATACGAGCCGGAATTCCAAGTAATCGAAACAAAAGAATTTGAAATCCAAGAGTTGATATCGAATAGTACCCAAATAACTGCTTCATGTCCACGTCTTGTCTTGTTCATACACTGTCCATTTCAGATCTATTATTCTTCAACCCGGACAATTATTTTATTGAGAAAAGGATACATAATCCGACTGAATAATTATAAATGCGTAATCACAGTAACTCCTTCATTAGGCTACGTAAGGACTCTGAACCATTCCAGCTCTAAAAATGAGTAAGACAAGGTGATACCAGCTCATCAAAACTCTTTACAGCCTGCCTTGAGATGATCTTCTGAAACATGGACTGGGGAAAATAGAGGAATAAAGATGGACAGCGAATATCTGAGCAACTTCAGATCTGCAGAAGACATCGTCCTTTTCGCAGAGAACCTACACGACCTCCAACTAATCCTAGATGAACTAAACGAAGAAAGCAGAAAAGTCGGCCTACACATGAACTTCAGTATAACAAAAATCATGTGCAACAATCACAATGAGAATAACAACATAACTGTCGAGATAGAAGATTCAAAACTCGGCAAGGTAGACCACTATATCTATTTAGGACAACGAATCTCCATGAGACCCTCAAAAGAGGAGGAAATAAAGCGAAGAATCACTCAAGGATGTCAAACCTTGGGCAAACCAAGCTCAACTTTCAAAAGCCAGATAATCCCAATAATCCTGAAAAGAAGAATATACAACCAAAGCATTCTCCTGATAGTCACTTATGAAGCTGAAACATCGAACTTAACCAAGGGACAAACCTACAAACTGAGAAGTATGCAGCGTGCGCATGACAGGATTATGCTCAACCTTAAATGGAGAGATCACAAAATAGCATAGTATATAAGGAAGGAAACGGGAGCCCAAGACCTCATAGAAACTGTAAAAAAAAGTAAAATGGCAATAGGCAGGCCATGTTGCAAGGATGAAAAACAACCGATGGACATCACGACTCACAAAATGGATCCCCAGAGATCACATGAGAGACCGAGGACGACAGAGAGATGGAGAGATGAACTAGACAAATTCAGGAAATATTGGCTCTGCAACGCCCATGATAGAGAATTGTAGCAAATGTTGGGGAAGGTCTTTGTCCAACAACGGACGTTAAAAGACTGATGATGATGATGATGATGATGATGATGATTGTTTATTCAAAAGTCCTTTGGAACTAACCTCCCGTCATTACACCTGCAGGAATCGAACATGTGTCCTATAGGATGCAACACTGCTTTGACCATTTCAATATATATATATATATATATATATATATATATATATATATATATATAATGGAATGTAGATTTGGTACAAAAACACATAAGTGTTTCTGCCCAGTTGGGCTTCTTCAGCTGAATGATTCGATTCATTTTAGATTCCTGTCAGGCACATTTGGGGGGTGGATGCTGACACCGCTAAAAATTTAGCATAACTCGATAATTTACACAGAGATACCGAAAATAACTATCATAGACATCTGATTCCCAAGCCACCTCAAAGAACAATCCAATCAACATAATTACCTCAGACATAAGGAAGTAGACCAAACTCAATATAATTGAACAACCCACAAAGGTCAAATAAAAGAGATCCTTGTATGGGGAAATAAATTTAAGAAATTAATTAAGAATAAACAATATATATATATATTTATATATATATATATATATATATATATACATATATATATATATATATATATAGAGAGAGAGAGAGAGAGAGAGAGAAGGAGAGAGAGAGAAAGAAACAACCACCTACTGATGGTGTAAATACTCACACCATAGCCCCTGGCTTGTACTATATAAACCAGCACCCTGCAAAATCAAGTGAAAGACAGACCCTAACGCTTAGGATAGTGTACACCCCACCCAAATGTCCCAAATAGAAATCTAAAATAAATCGAATCATTCGCCTGAAAATGCTCAAACAAGGCAGAAACATGAACGTCTTTATGTAGCGAATACTCATTCCATTACATTTTAAGCTCTACTTTAAACCAACTTAATATTTAAAGTTGAATGAATCGAGTACTCCATGAAATAACCCCATCACATATCAGTTATTGTATTGTATCATATATAATTTTGCATCCTTGATTCGTACCATGATATATATATATATATATATATATATATATATATATATATATATATATATATATATATATATATATATATATATATATAAAAGGATATCTGGAAAGTAATTACGTATTCCTCTGCAATTATAAGCAAACCGAATAAGACACGACCAGGGTTAATGATACAAAACGTCGTATTGATGTAGCTACGCCTCTGTCCTATCTGGAAGTTTGTCGTTTACAATGTATAGCAGATTTTAACCCTATGAAGTATAGAAACTTTAAAATGACGAGGAATCGAAAAGCTGCTTTCACTCTGTCTCTCTCTGGTAATGGTTGTGATTACACCATAAATAGTATTTAATTTAAGTACACAGTCATTTGTTTCATCTCATTTTTAGAAATATGTAATTTCCCGAACACGGAAATACGTAATTATTTTTCGAACACGAAAAACCGTAACGACTTTCCCATATATACGCATGAACTCTGGGTTTATTCGCGAGTTCATTTATATATGTATATCCTAATTATTGCAAGCTTCACTTTTTTAAAAAGCATATATGTCTACCCATAGTTTGTTATTTGCATAAACGAACACAAATATAGGACCAAAACCTGAACAGAAAAAAAAAGTCATATTTGCATATATAAGGACATGTGTGCTGTGTGTAAATTTCGTCCATTTATTGTTCACGCATGCGTCTTGCCCACGCTGCAGCACCAATCAGATAATCAGGTTTACAGACTTGAGATCTCGGCACTCTAATGATTTTTTCTTTTGAGAGAAAAGCAAAGCGGATTTTGAGCCAATCGTAAGCCGACTTTTCAATCTCCTGCTAAAGTAATTTTTCCGTGTCCATTATGACGTGAACGCCGACAACAAAATACTCAACATACAAATCTAAAAACATGTACATAATAAAACAGGCAACAGGCAAACCGGGAAGAAAAAGCTGTGAAAAACAAATCTGGAACCAGCTTGCAGCGGCGAGAATAACAACTAGTAATAAAGAGTCAGGAAAAATATGAGGATTGCCCGAGTACATTTTCGAACTGTGTTGTCAATTTCACTGTCATCAACGCAGCTTTCTTGGCTATTTTTTTCCTCTTCCGTTATCACCGAATTGGCTCAACAAAGAGATTAAAAAAGTTTGGCAAAGAGTATTTAAATTGAAATGCATACAAAACAAAATTTCTCCATTCTTCGTTGCATTAGAAACTTGTTTGTAAATAGTTTTTCGGTGTTTTTTTCTCTATCAACTTTGGCGATAATATTGGTTTTGTGATGATACGAATTACCAACTACTATATCCATTTTGCAGCATACCATCGTACTGCGTTTGCCCATCAGTTTTATAAGTATTAACTTGAGCAGTGGTTCTCAACTAGGGGAAAAGAGGGCGATCCCCCCATTTACCCTGGGGGTTGGTTATTCCAAAATCCTAGGGAAAGAATTTTATTCCATCTCAAAGTGAGAAAGTGAGCGTAAAAGAGATTTCCATGTTTGTTTAAATAGCCACGTCCCTGACCAACCTATTTCTAATAATGGAATCGACCGTATGGAATACATTGAAACCAGTTGAGCAGGAAATGGGAGGATATTCCTGTCATTTCTATGTCACTAGTAAAAATCTTAGGTGCCAGTGGTGGGAAATAACACTGAATTTATTTTTTTTATCGCAGTAGGGGGTGAGGAAATTGGTTAGAAAAGGTTGAGAACCACTGAACTCGAGCATACCTGCTCAAAAAGTTTCAAAAAATCTTCAGGCAGTTTAAACTTGAAATAATGAGACACGATTCTTTATTTATCCTGCCGTAAATAGCAACAATCAAAGCCGAAATATCATCGTTACGTCGTATAACTATAATTCAATTGAATCTCTTTCTATAGATTGATTCGACAGAAAAACACTATTGATCTCTCTCTCTCTCCCCCTCTCTCTCTCTCTCTCTCTCTCTCTCTCTCTCTATATATATATATATATATATATATATATATATATATATATTCCATACTCATCAAATGATTCGAATCAATGAAATTGCGCTTGTGAACGCCGGTGACTTGGAGTATATTTGGACAAAAATCTATATCCACATTTCGAAATGAATTTTCAATGAAAATCGAGCACCCACTTATAGTGAGAACCGTAAATCCAAATAACTTCAAACTAGATACTGCAATGTCCGCTGCACGGACCAACACATCTGATGAGAATATAAACTTCATGCAGTGACCAGTTGTCGAGTTACCTCCGTCCATGAACACATGTGCACACCCACATACACGCCTATGGACACACGAAATTTGTATCAATTCAGAGTTTGATGTCTCTTCTACTGAAATATGATCAACCATTTGGAAGCCGTCAACCAGAACTGTCAACTTGTGTTTCTACAGATTTTTAGTTGGTCTGGCTGGCTGGTTTGTTATATATGTATGTATCACGCGTATAGACCACAACAATTCGAGCTTGATGGATGAAAACTGAATAATATACTCATTATACTGACTAAAAAAAACCTTTTTTTTATCTTGAATATCGCTCTATAAGTTTTTTGTGGGGGGTTCTATTTGCAATATAAGTTTATGCTGAATCGGATCCTTGGTTTGCATCTTGTAGCATTCACAATTGCTTTTTTGAATAGTCAAACTTTTTTGTTGTGATCATTGCCCAACAGAAGGCAGGACGTAATTTATTCATTGATGATGCCTTTTTCAATTCTTTTTAAATTGATTATCCGCGACACAGCATGCTGCCTAAATACTTTGGTCATGTGACAGTTTCTGTTGAGTGTCCATCCAGATTAATTTTGGCCATTATTCTTTAAGTGGGAAAAATTTCAGTGGAAGAGTCCATTGGTCCAAATAAAGGACAGGGGGTATTTTTATCAGCAAATTGAAAGTTCCAAGCAGAAGAGTCCATTGTTATGGGAAAAGAAACAGAAAGCGTCACTCTGTTCATTATAATAATAGATGAGAGATTTTAATACAAGTTTTCTTTTGTCTATTCTGAAGAGAGAATAGATCACACGATTTATTTTGCCGGGCAGAAAGTCTAATTACAATATTCATATTGACCTTTCTTGACCGGATTTCCAAGGTTGTTAAGGGTTCTGTGAAAATCTTATAAATGCATGAACATCAAGAAAAGAAAAGTCTGTCTTATTACAAAAGTATCTTGAAATATTCTCCGTTGAAATTCAAATCTGGTATTGCAGACCTTTCATGGTGGGGAGAGTTGTGGACCTAGACCCTTGTGGGATAAAGTTCAAATCATAAAGAGGGAGAGCACTTGACGAATACAACGTCTGAAAGAAGCATGACACATACTTTCTTCATCAGAACAAATTAGCTGACCGATAATCGATATTAGCAACACCTAGAGACTGTTTATCAAAAAGGCCACTTCAGGAGAACAGACCATCTAATGAAAGGGATACAACTCAGAATTTGACATCAAACAACCACACTGATATATACCGTCTTCTATAAGCTGTATGCAATGCTATTCCAACTTCGAAATGGAGCACTCTGGTAGATGGGGAATTATACGTGAGTAAATATATTGCTTAAATCTGCAGCAAAGGTTTCAACCCTATCTAGCGGTACTGAAAGGAATACTGAATAGTCAATAGCCACACTGAAGAGTTGTGATGCAACGAAACAGCTGTCTGTGGATGACACAATTATTAATCATATATATATATATATGGGACGATCCTAATCGAATATAGACATACGTTATAGGGAGTGATTCCATATTCTAGGACTGAGAACACTGACAAGGGAAGTAGAGTAGATGACTGGAAAGTTGGGATTAAAGGAATGTATTGATGAGGAAAACAGTCCAACATTTTACACAATGAAAATGTCCTGCTTTAAAGATGGAAAATCGAGAACAGAATGACAGATAAATGTTCAGAAAAAAATGAGTTGTATCTGAACTGGATTGAATTAAGCCTTCAACAGAGACTGTCATGTGACCAATATCTTTTGGCAGCAAGCTGTGTGGGAAGTGAGCATTTAAATACATGGCAACAAGGGTGGGGTAAATGAAGAAGTTTTTTTACTCTCCAGCATAAATGCAACCAAATAAAAACTTGAAGATCAATTCAGCATAAACTTACATTGCAAATTTTCCCCAATGAAACCTTCTCAATTTTCTCCTGATAAGAGGAAAATGTACAATTCTAGCCATTCAGCTGCATTGGTGCGGTCAGAAAACGTAATACATGGATAGACTGGCAGCCAAACTAGCTTAAAAACCGAGAAAAACTTATGTTGACAGTTTTTGTTGACGATTTATGATTATGAAAGTACATATTTTAGTATGAATGTATTTATTTATTAGAATAGATAATTCCTTGCATATCTGTAAGATGAATATTCAAGTGAGACTTGTCAGTTTGCCTCAGTCGGTAAGAGAGCCGGCTACCAATCAGTTAATTGTCACTGTAAATCACTGTCGGGAATTATTAATTTTATAAATGTATCTAGTTATCAGAATAAAATAAGCCAAGGCGAATTCCTTACAAATTTCCGTAGATATGTAAACTTGTCAATTCCATTCAGTCACTAAGAGATCTGTATACCGATGACTTGATCAGGGTTTCAAATCATGATAGAGAAAATTAATTTGTATATCGGTTTGGATTAAAGGGAAAGACAAACAGTGAATTCCCCTATATTACATGCAATCGTTGTTGCTGTGGTTGTTACAGTAGAAAAAGAAAATCAATCCAGGTATGGACTGTTTTTGATAAAAGAATAACCACGTGGGTTGGATCTTTACTAAACGCCAGAAAAAATTTATTTTTGATATGGGCTTTTCCCACGTGGGCTTTTGTCCGTGTGGGCTTTATCCATGCAGGCTTCTTTGCGTGTGAACTTTTACATTGTGCGATACTTTCTATGTAGGTTTTCATCCATGTCGGTTTTTATCCGTGTTGGCCTTTTCCCAGGTCGGCTTTTTTACATGTGCGCTTTTTCATCGTGCAATTCTTTCCTATGTAAGCTTTTATCCATGTCGACTTCTCTCCTTGTGGGATTTTTCTGTATGCGCTTTTTTCGTGTTCACTTATTCCGTGAACGTTTTTTCTTTTCGGTGCAGTCTTTCTTTCGTGTGGGCTTTTTCCCCAGTGGGCTTTGTTCGGGCAGGGGGGAAAGGATTGTGTCGGCTTCTTTCATGTGATCATTTTTCTGACTACGCTTCCGATACATATTGTTGAAAACAGCAAAGATACGAATCGTAGTCCGCATAATTTACGGAAATATATTGCTCGCTACTCATTAAATTCCCCAGCTTCTTGCTTTGTCCTTCACATTTGGCTTTACTTTCAACAAACAAATGCAACAATCGATAACAAAGAATTGCATTCGCACTTTATCTTATTTTTTTCTTTCCTTTCCTAAAAATGCAACCACTTGCAATTGAACTTCCACGATTTCAATGGATGGAATCTTGTAGTTAGGAGCTTTTTTTCACACACTAAGAGAAATATAATTTGCATATATTTTTGATATTTAATGAAAGTTTCACCATTTCTCCAGTGGAAGGGGAAAAAAAAAAGGCCAGTTGAATAATGCTAATCTAGTTGGACGGGAGGACGCAATAAGAGAGCTATGAAAATTGAAGGACTTCGGCAGCAAGAAATAAGAATTGAGTAAACTAACTTAACCCGTGGAAATTCCACGGGTGTTGAAAACTGAAAATGTCAAACAACAGTCCGAGTCAGATATAACTCCCATAACAAGAATAAGAACAAAGGGAGATAAACACTTCGGTTTTGTCACACTAAACTATAATAATAATAATAATAATAATAATGATAATAATTGTTATTATCATTATTATTATCTCCATTATTATTATCATCATTATTATTTGCAATCTCACACCAGTTGTCTCTTCTTCTTCTTCTTCTTCTTCTTCTTCTTCTTCTTCTTCTTCTTCTTCTTCCAATCATTATCATTAGTAGTAGTATTATCATTATTATTATCATTATTAGTGTCATCCACAGACAGCTGTTTTGTTGTACTACAACTCTTCAGTGTGGTTAAAGACAATCCAGTATCGCTTCCAGAACTGCTAGGTAGACGCTCTACCCCTGCCCTACGCGGAACACACACACACACACACATATATATATATATATATATATATATATATATATATACATTCAGCCGTTATGAGTACACTGCCTTCTGTCAAGGCCAAATGACACATTCTTCGTGTAATAACGGGATGCCATTCCAAATAGAGTTTCAAATAATATAATCATTCTGCCGGATTGCATATCCATTTCTTAATGACATATCACCAAGTGATTGTTACGTGGCTCTCTTACCGACTGAGCTAAACTGATAAACGTTATGTATTCATGAATTCATTTATCAAATATTCAATACCAAGATGGAGTCATCATCTTCAGTTGGAATAGAAGTAAAAGTGAAATTCGACCATACAGCATCCAGGCTTATTATCCATCTTTGTTCTACTTTGCTTTTCTCTCACCCAATGCATATATTTTCTCATTTTCTCTCTTATCCCTTCCAATCTTCGCTGCTGGTGTATTGTTCTAGCTACATCATTAAAGTACCGAGCCCCTTTTCTCCCTACTCTCTTCATTAAACTTTATACCTTCTTCTTCACTCTCTTCCTGCAAAAAAAAAAAAAAAAATTAAGTATTCCCTTCACACTTGAACCCTCGGTATTTTTTCAACTTATGCATTCGAGGTTTTATTGTTTGTTACTCTTCTTACAAACGCATCCTTTTCAGCTACTGGAAGATCCGTACAAAAGATTGCATTTTGGATTTAAATCAACTGGAAAATTAGGTGGCAACTTTTTAGCTTTATTTGATTATCCATAATTCTGGCCTTTTTATTCACAGTTGCCATGTTTTCCCACTCTCTTGTTGAACTATGCAAAGTGGACGCACGAATGAGAGTGTAACAATTATCATTAGATATTCAACAGATTTGAGCTTGGATTGGCTCCTTGGAAAATTTAGTAGAGGAGATTGCACTGCACTGATTCTGCCTTTAAAATTAGCGTTCAAAATCCCGTATTTCACTGCAGATTGAAAAATGATCCCTTGCACCAGGGGCAAATACAACAGTCACTGATCAGACTCAGAAGTTGGGACAATATAACAAGAAATGGAGTCAATTTCATCATCATTAGGCACCCGCTGTTGGACAAATAACTTACTCAAATATCTCCAGACCTCCTTGTCATGGGTGTCACGGAGTCAATACTCTCTGAACTTGTCTAGTTCGTCACCTCATCTTATATTTTGGAGAAAGTAGACAACTGCATCTACCTTGGACAACAAATCTCCGTGAAATCCTCAGAAGAAAAAGAAACCAAGCGAAGAAACACTCTAGGATGGCAAGGTTTGGGCTGGGCAAGCTCAACCTTCGAGGAGTCAATTTATCTTCCTTTTTTTCGATTTTCGAAATAGGGGCTCCAGTATTGTCTTCGAAACTTTGAAAACGCAAGAACCCCTTCCATAGAGGAAATATTCTGGCGGATACCTATTTTTAGCATTTAGTTTTTGGACAGCAACCAATGAACCACAATAATAAACAATTTTTGAAAATCACATTTATTCTAAATGAATGATATTTCAATGAATTTTAATATATAGTACAGGCTTGTGTTCGATAATTACTTTTTTGAGAGCATCGCAATTGATATTTCGTTTCAACGTCATAAGATTCACGGTTTCATATTTTGGGGAGCACTTCTTTGGAGCCACAAGCATTATTTGTCGAGCAACCATGAGTCCACAAACCAAAGTTCTGAACTCACTGGTTTAGATGGGTTCCTACAAAATACATATAATTGAACAAAACTGCCAAATAGCCAACACTGTCTCAATCTTGTCTCCTTCGTGTCTCTCTATTGGACTAAAGTTTATTTTATATGGCATCTGTTATTAAGGCCAGCACAACTTGTTCATATTGTATAAAATAACAACTAGTAATAATATTTGTCCAGACTCGAAGTGCGCCAAAAATAACGTAATTCAATGATGATAATCAGTGTATTGGGACACTCCAAATTCGTTTTATTTTTATCGTGAGATGATATTAGGAGCGATTAGTTTTGATTAGCTTCATGATTCATTCAAAAGTATCGCTTTCGATTGTATTGTGATAGCCGTCGTCTAACTGCGCGTTTTGGGGTTGTTGTTTTTTTTATTCAATATTTTTTTGTTCATTGATTTCAACATGAAAAATTGAAGGAAATAAGTAACATTTCGGCATATTGTGCTTTATATTTTATTTCAAAGAATGTAAAAATGTGGCTCGAATGGGAAATAATTATTTTGAGTAGTTTATGAAGTACTGTGACTGATCGAACGTTCTTAAAGTGGCTTGCAATGTTTTACACTTGGGATTTGATGATTCGCCGTTGGGTAAACCAACTGAGGTTTAATAGCTAATGATTATTTGAAAATTATCAGCGTTCTACGACGGGGAGATGGTCGGCTAAAAATGGATTCTTTCGGTGTCAACTTTCATCTAATTTCTTTTGTCCTCACTTCAATTTCTTGCGTGGCTTTATTTAGCTCGGTTGCTTCAATCTTTCCTTTTGTTGTAGTCAGTGGCCTAAGTTTCCTGCATTTCGAGAGGATACTAGTTTGTTCATTCTCTGGCTCAAACACATTGGCAACTCCAACAAAAGAGGTTATTACGTTGTTGTTTAGCTCATTTGCGATATCTCCTGTTCCGGTTTGGAGCTCATGTCCATTTTTCAGTTTGAGCTTGAATGGACGAGTGAGCTAATTTTGCACGGTAAGTGGTTGCACTTTGGAGCCGAACATTTTTCTGCGATCTTTGTTGGTGTTGATGAGCATCTTGAATCTTGCTATTCTGTGGTCACTTCTTATATTAACTTGATTTAAGACCTGGATATTTCATATGAGGGTGTCACACCTCAAGATGATCTTCCAAAACCAAGACTAGGGGAAAAATTAATCACAATACATCGTTCTTTCGACTAGGAACCAAATAATGATAGACGAACTAAACGAAGAAAGCAAGCGAGTGGGTTTCCACAAGAAGTTCAGTAAAACAAATGTCATGTTCAACAATCATATCAAGGACAAAGGTAAATCAGAAACGCACAGTTAGAGGAAGTAGACCACTGCATCTACCTGGGACAACGAATCTTCATGAAATCCTCAAAAGAAGATTTGAATAAAGCGGAGAATCTCTCTACGTTGGCAAGCTTCCGGTGGAGCTTCACTTTCAAATTCTGTTAGTCATAAGAAGACCGGCATACAACCAATGTATTCGCCAATAGTCACCTATGGAGCTGAAATATGGAACCTAACCAAAAGATTGATCCTTAAAAACTGCTCAACGAGCACAGGATAGAATCATGCTCAACATCACATGGAGAGATCACAAGACAGCACATTATATCAGAGGAAAAACTGGAATCAGCGATATCGTAGAATCCATTAGGAAACTCGAATGGCAATGGGCTGGTCATGTAGTGAGAATTTTAGATTACTGCAGGACATAACAGCTCGTAGCGCGGATTCCAAGAGTTCATATGCGAAACTGTGGCCGAGAGAATATAAAATGGCGTGACGAACTTGACAATTTCAGAAAGTCCTCGCTCCGTGACACTCATGATAGGGAGGTCTGGCGAGTTTGGGGGAAAGTATACGTCCAACAAGAATGTGATGCAGGAGGAAAACATCATTTACCCATAATTCAGATCTTCTCATAAAGGGCAAAGGGATTTGAAAGTTGGAACCCAATAGCCCATAAAGGATAGTATTCCAGTACAATTGTTTTATGTTATCCCAACTTGATGTTCCCAAATAAAAAGACTGCGTAATTATTCTCTGATGATCATTCCATTGTTTAACTCGAAGGTCAGCTTATGCGTCTGTGTCAACGGTCAGGAGCATAATGTGATATTTGAACCATGCAGTGAATCACTCTTGCTTACACAAGATATTATGGGTATAATGTCTATCGTGCAACATGGTTGTCATTAGGATTTTCCGAATATACCCTTTTACCCCACGCCTGGAAATATATGTTTTCCCCTCCGCTTAGAAAATGTGCATTTGACCCTCCTCAGAAAAGTGGTAGCAGGCGCTAATAGCGGTGAACATGGTGAGTTTGGAAGAGAATCTTATACTATAAGCTTCTTCCGAACTGATCCCAAATAAGACTAATTGAAGGCAGTGATGAACAAAAAACGTGCATCGATAATTACTCAACAGAAAGAGTGTAATATTCATAAAACGATAACACCGGGCCAGACGTTTCTTTAGTGACCAGGCAAAAGATCTACGCTCATTCAACGTATTCATCAGATACTGCATCTTCTCATTGCAACTCATTCTGGTCCCTACAGAATTATGTTAATGTAAGACAAATACCATTATTTGCAGATAACCCCATCCTTTTTTGGCTAATATACTTCATGATAATAATGATGCTTGATTAACTCAATGAAGAAAGCCAGACGCTTGGTCTTCAAATGAATTTCAGTGAAACAAAAGTCATGTACGACAAATATGTTGAGGACATGAACACAAGAACCAGTCTCGAAAACGCATAGCTAAAGGAATTGGGCCACTGTGTCTACCTGGGATAACGAATTAAATTGTCAAAAGGAGAATAAAAATCAAGTGAAGAATCACGTTAGTTTAGCATACTTTCGATAGAGGGAGCTGAACCTTCAAAAACAAAAAAAAATCCATTAGTTCTAAAATGAAGGGTCAATGCATCCACCCGATAGTCACCTATAGAGCTGAAACATGGAACCTCACCAAAAGATTGACTCTCAAACAAAGAACCATGCAACGTGCATAGGAGAAAATCATTGCTAACATCATGTTTAGGGATCACAAGACAGCACAGTATATTAGAAAAAAACAGATGTCGGAGATTAACTGAGACTGTAGTAGTTCATTAGGATAACGCAAGATTGCATGTTTCTTTTGTGAAAATACAAAAATTATTACAACTTAGGTTGGAAGTTCTCATTCATCGTCCGTATTGTCTTCCGAGGAAGACTAAAAAAGGATCTCAGAGCTGTTCTTTCCCGGGAAAGATGAAATGTTGTGAGAGGATAAAATTACAAAGTTGCCTTAAAATGGTAGAAATTATTGGAATAAGACAGAAAGTATTTCAATTAAAGTCGTTGATATCGAGAATCAAGAAAAAATTGCCCTGGCTTTACTCACCAAAAATAATTAAAAGTCTTAATTTATCTGATAGTATCATGATAAGCAAGTACGCAGTATGATTTGGTGTTGTGTTGGTTCAAAATGTGTCAAGAAGAAAGGTTTAAAATTAAAAAACAACAACCATTTCTGGCTCTTCCGTTCGGTCAAAATGTCCGCCACCAGAGATACTCGTAGAAACTGGGTTCAGTTGCCTGACTTCCAAGCAGAGAGCATTTCAATATAGACGTTAGATTTTTACCAGGAAATATCAGAACCGTATTTAACGTATGAATTCAATTACGTACACAAATAAGCAGATCCTCAACGATACCGGGACATGGCTTCTTTTGTTTTAGAAGTCGCAGGAAATAATGATCTTTTTCATTTTTTGAGAACATATAAATGATATGAGGCATTAAGACGACTATCTGCCAATCTTTCAATTAATTCCTTTGATTTCTCATTTAGGTTTTATCAGCTTTAATGGCTCCCATTCTGTTTCTACAGACAATGGAACAACACTGGAGTATAACCATTGGACAAATGCCTAGGGAAAGCGTATGGATATCCTAGATGCCCATTCATTAGGACCCTCCTTTTCGTTCTCGCTGGTGTGATTCAGAAGAAACCAGCGAGCAAATCGTTTGACATTGCCTTGACAGTAGCAGATGTCAGAAAAATGTCAAATTGGACGTCAAACCGTTTTGAAGGGGCCCATCTCCTGGATTGAAACCAGAAGTGTTTTTTCTCCTAGACTGGTGCCTTTACCAGAGCTAAAAAGCACAATCTGGAAATCCGATCGGGGTTTGAACTCGGGTCGCGGATTCCACTGCAAACGCTTACAATTACTGAAGTTGTCAAGCGGTCACTCAAGAACGTTTCCTAACTTCAATGATAGAGAACCGGTGCTTTCAGTCAAGCGTATGATATGTAGTGCATTGACACAACAGTCTACGATATTATTTTCGTTGTCTCCAGCAGTTAAGAGAACCTATTATGTCGTGATTAGGTCTAAATTCAATAAGATCCATATTTTGACTCATTAACCTGTACCTTTTCTCTGTTTCATATCAAGGTATGAAAAAATCCTTATTGATATAATTTGCTCTAGAAAAAAAGTCTGCATTTTTCAGGGAAATCATTTGATATCTTCCAAATTGATTCGAATGGAATTCCTACTTTTTTCCAGATTACCGTAGTTATGTCATTTGAAAAAGTTTCTGCTATAACTATTTGCTATAACAGTCTATGGAACGTATTTACCGACAGGTGATATCCGACGCTAAGAAAAAGGTAATTAATAACTACTTCAAGAAAAAAAACAACATTCAGACACGGTTTATAATAAATACATTAAGAGTGATTTAGCAGATTCAAAAAGAAGAAATAAGATTAACTCAAAACAGTTTCCTTCATCAATGATTTTTTAGAATGTCTCTGTCACTGGTTAGCATGCGTGCCGCACACGCAGAAGGTCTGGGTTCGATTTCCAGCATGAGCATAGAAAAGGCATGGAAAATTATTCATTCCCCTGTGAGCTTATTACCTAATTGAGTACAATATAATTTTTGTGGAGGTATCCCTTCGATGGACTTGATTCTCGACAAAGGGTGGTGATAACTGGTTGTGAGAAGCATGCAGCCTCACAAGAGAGCACAGTATATCAGGAAGAAAATGGGAGTCCTAAATATCATAGGATCAATTAGGAAACTAAAATGGCAATGAAAAGCCTATAATGCAAGAATGGCAAACAACCGATTGACATCATAACTCACAACATGGATCCCCAGAGATCACATGCGAAACCGAAGTCGGCAGAATATCAGATGACGAAATGAATTAGACAAATTCAGAAAATATGGTTTCTGCGACGCTCATGTAAGAGGAATGTGGCGGATCCAGGGAAAGGTCTATATCCAACGATGGACGTTAAAAGACTGATGATAACTTATAGGTGTTTGATCCTAGTTCCACCCAGATTTGAGACTTGCGAGGATCTCTAAGCTAGTGCATGCAGAAAAAAACGTGACTTAGTCACTGTTCTAAGTACTCCATTATTGTGAATCGCTTTTCAAGAGACGGGACGATATGCCGTTAGTCACTTAGATTCTTCTCCCATTAAACCCTTCCATTTGGAAGCAAAGGACTAGGTTTCCTCCACGATCTGAAAGGAGGAAAGCATTTCATTAAAATAATTTCATAAGCCGAAATGGTGAAAAGTGAAGAAGCTGGCATCATCAATTCATGAAGCAAACTTTTTTGGCTGAATCATCGGAGATTGGAGCAGTGGAAAGTAAAAAAGACTGGTATGTGGTGGGAAGAAATCAAAATCAGCTCTGTTTGACAATGAAAGAAAAATATTTTTATGTACTAATGAACTTCTTAATTTTTCATTAACTTTTATGTATTTTTATAATTTTTATTATTGTGTATTTTTACGTTGAATACGTAGTTATAATGCAAATCGTATAGATGTCCACGGGTACATTTTTACGTATCCATATATGCAAATGTCTTTTTTGTTAGTCTGAGCATTGATCTCATTTGTTGATTTACCTCCCTATTACGACATAACAATGGAGAAAACTTCATGGAAACTTTTCAGACGGTATGTCCAACCACCCTTTAAAACAGCAAAGTTGAGTCGAGACTTAAAAATAGTTAAAATCAGTATTCCTGAATTATTGAAAGAAATTACTTAAAAAATAGCTTTAGGCTCCTTAGTGACGATCCAAACATGAATAATCCCGTTAAAAATTATGGGTATAGTTTGATTTAATATTGATGTATTTTAATTTAATAAATGGAAAAAAAATGAACGCTATTTTTGCTGTACTTTTTTCCATGAAAACGAAAAAGTCACGCAGAGCAATCCGTTCAAAAAATTGGATATATGCCATGGAACTCCTTCTCTGTTGCTTTCATGATTGAGATTATTTTGTTGTGGATACATCGATCGATGACAAAAGATGAATATTAAGTTGAAATGTCTTTTCCTGGCATCGCTCATTTGGTGCCAAATTCTCTCCTTAAAATCTCAACGAATTGTTACTGCCTTAGTAGAGGATTTGTCTTATTAGAAACCGTCACCAAAAAATAAAGTCGACAGAGGTTTCTTCAGTTTTTAAACTGAGTCTCTGCTGTTTACCTACGTATACATGTATCACACTTGCAGGCCGCGCAAATAGAGAAAAAAGGTAAGCATTTTTAATATTTACTCTTGTTATGTGTTGAAAAGGAACATTGTTTCTGTTAGATCCCCCCCCCTGCAATAAAAGAGTTTTTTAGGAATGGCATCAATTTGCAATGTAAGATTAGTTTGTATCCAGCAGCATTCACACTTATTTATTTATTTTTTGAAAATTCAGCTTTTTTTCTCGTTATCACTGCCCAACAAAGTGTTGGACAAGTAACTTATTCACTGATCACGTCAATACGGTATGCTGTCAAAAAACATTAGTCACTTGGCAGTGTCTGTTGGATGTCTCACCAGACCTGCTTCATCTATGAACTACATGATAGATTTATTGATTTAGGTTGGAAAAATTATTGTACAAAATTTAGCAAATCTGAGAACATTGCCGAAGATCGATGATTCCAGCTCAAAGTGATCGCAGGATTTGTCTTCAGCTCAGTTCTTTCCTGTGTGGCCTAACACTCAAGGTAATTGTCTTTCTTTCTCAAATAATCCACCTGAAATTCATCCAAATAGGAGGCATATTTATGCAATTCCCAAGGGCATTAGTACAAATAGCACGCAAATTGCTGTAGTAAATCGTTAAGTCAACTGTCATTCCATGAAACCCTCAAAAGAAAAGAGAATCAAGGATGGCATGGCTACAGTTAGGCAAACTCAACCTCCAAAAACAAGAAGATCCCATTAGTCCTAAAAAGAAAAGTATACAACTAATGAATCTTCCCAATGGTCACCTATAGACCTAACCAAGACACAGACCTGCAAACTGAAAACTATGTAACGTACACGTGAGAAAATCATGCTCAATATCACATGGACAAACCACAAGACGGCACAGTCTAATAAGGGAAAACAAGAGTCTAAAACATCATAGAATCTATTAAGAAACTCAAATGGCAATGGGCTGGCTATGTTGCAAAAATGGCAGACAATCGATGGACATCATAACTCACAACATGAAAGAATCATGCTCAAGATCACATGGAGATACCACAAGACAACGTGGCATAATAAGGGAAAAATACAGGAGTCCAAGACATCATAAAATCCATTGAGAAACTCGCATGGCAATGTGCTGGCCAAGTTGCAAGAATGTCAGACAACTGATGGACACCACGACTCACAACATGGATATTCATATATCAAATGTGGAACCAAGGTGGGGAAAATATGAGATGGCGAAACGAACTGTGCAGATTCAGAAACTATTGGCGATACTGCGCCAACGACAGAGAGGTCTGGCGAATCCTTGGCACAGGGTATGTGGATTCACTACGAATGGGAATGCTGCCAAAAGACACTAGTTATGTAACGGTTTCTGTTGTGTTACTAGATCAGTTGAACAACCATAGCCACCAAAGTGGCAAAGGGTTTTATCTTTTGTGAAATATGCGTGGTATTAGTGCCTTAGTTTACGTGATGGTGTATTCCAGACCTTCTGGTCATACTGTTTTGTCAACAATCTTGAAATTTGGTTTCAGTAATCCACTACACACTTTCTAAAAATACTTTTTTGATTAAAAAAAAAAAAAAGAAGCTTTTTTTTTTACCTTTTGATGCCTCATTCTGATAGGCTTATAATGATATCCAGATTCTCCAGAATCTAGATGATTTTAGATATTTTTTACTCATTTCAGAAGATTGCCCAAGGAAAACACCATAAATGATGTCATAAGTAGAATTAATTCTGATCATATTTATTATTTGATGGATTTGTTTTTGGGGGGTTTCTTTTACATGATTTCAGATTTTGACGCTACGGTTGTTCAATTATTGACTGTGGCGGCGAGTTTCTGTTACTTTTGATGCTATTTTTGTACTCGGTCGCTCGTTGTCTCGATATTTTTTTCTCTTTTCAAACATTCCTTTGAAAAGCCTCCGCTCATTCTTTCAAAAGTTTTTTTTTCCTCTCTTAAAAATCATTTTTAATCCTTCAGTTTTTTTTTAATCGCTCTTCAATTCATTCAATTTTGTACTCAATCTCATTCATTGTGTCATTCCGTCATTCGTTCCTTCGTGAACTCACTCATTAAGACACGTGTTTGCTTTGAAGTCCTTTATGAATAAACAAAGACATTCTTCTCTTGACACACGCACAAAGACGCGGTTTTATGAAAAAGAAAAAAACTTCGTTAACACGACTGAAATGTTACAAAAATGTCTCACTCACTCTTTTTCTAGCTGGATCACTCAGTTGAACACACACACACACACACAATTTTTACTTATACTCAAGATACCCTATTAAACATATTGGGTTCCTACACAAAGACGTATCTCTTGAAATAATTGCTTATAAGTTTGTAAAATACTTACGTGTATTAGTTAAGTGTACGCATATGTACATATTAGTATGTGTGTCTGCATATAAATATGTGTGTGTATATTTGTGTACGTGTGTTCGCTTAGAATTGTAAATGTTTGTTGTTGAGCAAAGATTAGCGAGCTTTGCAAACCATTCCAAGCGAGACTGGATACCATTGAATCGACTATTATAACCTTTTGTAAGTCTAGGCTGAGTTTAGTAAATACTAACTTGTCGTAGAGCAATGTCGAGACAATCGTACCAGCTCAATGATCATGAGTTCAATCCTCAATAGATGCAGCCCCAACTCTGGTCTGAATATCTGGTTGGTGTTCATTCAACAAATATCTTTTTAAAAAGAATGATTATAATATCGCTACTGGATTCTATTTCTTACAACTTACTTTTGTCTATTCCTGACGCTGAACGGATAATAATTCAGAAATGTTGAATTCGTAAACATTGAACTAAGGAAAGGTGACTGGAAAAGCTTGCAGCCAGCGTCGATACTCAGTTTTGAAAAATACGTCGTAAAGCTATGAGTCAAATTTCGGCTATGATAAGAAAAAATGTCTGGCTAGTCACTCAATAGAAACTGACACGTGACCAACGTCTTTTGGCTGCATGCCATATTGGAGTTTGATCAGTTAAGAAGCGAGAAAGTTAAAGGAAGGATCAATCTAGCATAAGCTTTCATTACAAACTGAACCCTCCACTTCGAACCTATTTAGTTGATATGTAAAAAAAGCGCAAACGTTTCTCTAGATCTAATAAGGAGTAAATGGTTAAATTTTTAACCCTCTAATCCAATCGGTGCAGTGATACCTACATACATAACAATCTATTCAGCCAGACCAACTTTAATACTGAAGAAGCCTATGTTGACAGTTTCAGTTGACGTTTTCTGATTGCAGGAATATTTATTTTATGTGTTCAGCAAAGAGAATGTCATGTTTGAGTGTTTACGTGCGAGCGCAGTAGGGCTTACGTACTTCTAATTTTTTTTAAAAACTTGAACAAGTATGACACAAAGCAAAAACTGTGAGTTATTCAGTGAGGATCAAACTCTCAAACAATGGCCAATATGTAAAATTTGCTAAATATCGCTCTCAAGCAGAGACGTAGCATTTAGACTGAGGTAGATATTCACAAACTTAGCCTAGAACGCGGTCACTTCTCTTGGCGCTTAAATTTTGATTAAGTATAGCTACTTATAAGATTAAGGCTGGGGATCATACTCATATATATTTGGAATATCAATTCCACAAAAAAAGGATGCAGGTGCAAAGACCTTGCCATTGCTCTGTGTCCGTCTGAACCAGTGGGGCCAGGGTTCAATCTGTGATCAAATCAAGTTCTTAATCGTTGCGTCGGGTGGAGAGAATTCGGGGGAGAATCCTCGTCACACACTTAGGGTTCTCCACATTAAATCGACCTTGTCACATCCCATTCACGTTGGGGTCAGGGTGAACAGGAACTTGAAGTTGCAAGAACAGAAGAGAATTTTTGACGTAGTTCCTGCCTAAACGCGTGCGAGCTTCTTGTCCATTTGTGTATGAGGTTCCCCACGTTGAACTGACCTTGATGGACTTGATTGCACAGAACAGTACCGTGCCTCATGCGATAAAACCCTAATCGGCTGTGGCACCCCATCAGTGTCTATCTGGTATGTTCTGGGTGAAACTTCACAGACATTAAAAGCTCAACCCAATGAGGTCGATCCCGATGAAAAGTGGAAGAGACGATGGGATAATTGTGTGACGTCCCAAAGGGCATACACAGGAGAGAAGTAAGGCACCATTGTCGCAGATTGGATATTTTTCGTTAATATCAATTGACTGGATACTTTCCAGTTACATTTCGTATATTTGAATGTGTGTAATTTGTGTGCGTGCGAACCAGATGATCCCAATAATCCTAAAAAAAGGGTATACAACAAATGCATTCTCCTAATAGTCACTGATGAAGCTGAAACATGGAACCTAACCAAAAGAGATACCTGCAAACTGAGAAGTATGCAACGTGCACATGAGAGAATCATGCTCAACATTACATGGAGAGATCACAAGACAGCACAGTATATAAGGAAGAAAACGGATGTCTGTGACATCATAAAAGCTATTAAAAAGCTCAAATGGCAATGGGCAGGCCATGTTGCAAGAATGACTGACAACCGATGGACATCATGTCCCACATAATGGATCCCCAAAGATCAAATAAGAAACTGAAGCCAACAGAACACAAGATGGAGAGATGAACTAAACAAATTCAGGAAATACTGGCTCTGCGACATCCATGATAGAGAATTGTGGCAAATCCTGGGGAAGGTCTATGTCCAACGACGAACGTTAAAAGACTGGTGATGATTATGATGATGATGATGATGATGTGTGTGTTTAAAAGTGTGTTTGTTTGTGTGTGTATGTATGCATGTGTCCTAGAAACTGTCAACAAAAACTGTCTCCGAAAGTGAAAACATAGTTCCCATCAGTTTTCGAGTTGATCGAGCTAGGTTAACCGGCTGGCTAGGTGCCGCAAGTCCTGGCTGTACCAGTTGAGCTAGACGACAGAAATTTTCAACAATCACTTAACATCATGTCCTGAAAAAAAAAAAAAAAGAAAACGATTTAGATAAAAAAAACACCTCTTATTGAATAGGTTCTTGGTGGTGGTGGTGGTGGTGGAGAAGGGGGTTTATTTGACATGTAATTTTATACTAAATTTCATCTCTTAGTTAGCGTCCATGCTTATTCTGTAAAATTCAGAAATTTTTTCAGTAGTCATGACCCAACAAAAGGTGAGAAAAGTAACTTTTTCCAATTTTTTCAATTGATCACCCCCAACACAGTATGCTGCCAAAAAACGTTTGTCGAGTGTCGATCTCTATTGAGCAAACAATAGGACGAGGTATCTACCTGTTTTTAATTAAAGTATGTTAAAGGGTACCGGGTTAAAGAGGTGCTCAAGTCAACAGAAAAAGCTAGAAATATTGCGATGTCAAGTAATGAATATATATACTCTCTTACTGTGCGTATTAATATGAAAAGAGCGTCAACAGTCAATAACCTAATCAAAAGTAGGCCTTTATCAATAATGAGAATGTCTACATCAATGTAAGATATGACTTCAAATGAGATCTGATGTATAAAAAGTCCAGCACGCATGATTACATTTCTCGTCTTGTGAGCCGGAGTTTCTTCAGAAAAATGTTAACTATTATATCATTATATGGGTAACATAAGAGCAAAATTTGATTATAGGATCAGTGATGAGATTTTATCAAAGGCCGTGTGTCTAATTTGTGCAAATACAAACGTGAGCTCGATTGAGTCAAGAGTATTTACTTATCTAGTTTGCCTCCATCATCATAATCATTACCTTTCTAGCACTCGTCCTCAGACCTCTCTCATGATCCACGAAACCTCTCTATCATGAGCGTCGCGGAGCTGATACCTTCTGTACTCATCTAGTTCGTCACGTCGTCTTATTTTTTGCCGGTTACAGTTTCACATGTGATCTCAAAAGTTCTATGTTTTGAGTCATGATGTCTAGCGGTTGTTTGATATTCCTGCAGCATGGCCGGCCCATTGCCATTACCTAATGGTTTAACTCTATATCTACCTAGGAAAACGAATCTCCTCAAAAGAAGAAACATAACTCTAGATTGGCAAATTTTTGGATGAACAGCCTTTGAACTCAGGAAAATCCAATTAGCCCTAAAAAGAAAGGTATACAACCATTATATCCATCCGATAGTCACCTATGGAGCTGAAACATGCAGCCTAACCAAAAGAGGGGCCATCAAACCAATAACTACGTGATGTACACCGGGGAGAATCATGCTCAGCATCACATGGAGGGATAATAACACAGCACATAATATAACAAATCGAACTGAAGTCGAATATATCTTGAGAAAACAGAAAACTTAAGCACACTTTGGTATGGCACAAAACGAAAGAGATGCTGCACTAAATGGTGATTGACGTCCTTAGCAACGGCTTTCGAGATAAGCCTACACTTTCGAAATTTATGATTGGGTTTGAGGCATTTTCTGAATTTAGCTCACCGAACACAATGCGTAAATAATGAAGGGCCTGGTAGCATTTTGCATTTACTAGCAATGACTTGTGGAAGTAGCTTATTAACAAACGCCCAACTGAGTTGGGTGCAAATCATATAAGGGTTGTATATGCTTAAAGAGGGATCCGTTGGTGTAAAAACGAATTTGCATATCTAACCAGGATTGGAGAAACCTGTGTGCGTATCAATTGCAATTACTCGACAACTCGACCCTGTTACGAAGATGACATTCCCAGGGTATATTTGCCATGATGTGGCACAGGGTTGGATTTGGAATCTTTTGGATCAGTGGTTCTCGAGAAATCTAATGAAATGAATAAGACATTAAAGATTATCTAAATTTAGATATAGAATATCTTAATAAAAATTTACATATAAAATATCTCAAGAGAAGTAATGGTTGGAAACTTGGCGAACGTTAAAATCATATTGAATAATAGTTATAGCAGGCTGGTCAAAAAGTGCATACAGTCTGACCCCTTCCAAATATGCTCTTTTGAAAGGGGCACAGTTTTGATTTTTACAAAAAAAAACTACTTTTGCCTCTCTAATTCTGCGTACATATGTTTTCTATGATGACTCGGCTTTAATCAGATTTATCGAGGCCAAAGTGGCAATGGAACAAACATATATATATATATATATATATTGTTCTTAGGTGTTGTTTTATCCATGGAGCTTGTACTCGATATTTTTGAATAGTCTGTGAGTATATATATATATATATATATATATATATATATATATATATATATATATATATATATATATATGAGTGTATGTGTAATTTTGTATTTCTGATCAGTTTAACGCAGCCAATGTCTGTCGATAGCAACTTCTGCATGAAACTGATCAGTATCAACAAAATTGCAAATCTTTCTCTCTCTCTTTCTCTCTCTCTCTCTCTCTTTCTCTCTCTCTTTCTCTCTCTCTCTCTATTGATATACATATACATATATATATACAAGTGTGTGTGAGTACTTAGTATATTCCCCATTTTCACCATCAAAAATACATTCAAATGCAAAAAATCAATTACCAACGCTCTAATATATATATATATATATATATATATATATATATATATGTGTGTGTGTGTGTGTGTGTGTGTGTGTGAATGTACACATATATACGTATTTATATATATATACATATAGATATAAATATATTAAGAGAGAGGGAGAGAAAGCGAGGAGGAAGAAAGAGAGACAAACAGACAGACAAACAGACTGTAGGAAAATGTGTGTCTATTTATGTATTGGTATGTGTGAGCGTGAGGGCGCGTGTATGAGTATGTATACAAGTCTGTCTATGTATATTTGCATGTGTTTGTGAATGCGTCTGTGGATGTGGATGTGTGCGTATGTGTGTATATGTGCGCATGTGTATGAATGTGAGTGCACACATGTGTGAATGTGTGTGTGTTTGTGTGTGTGTGTGTGTGTGTGTGTCCGTGACTGAAACTCAGGAAAGATTTTTGTGAATGAATGCGCTTTGTGAAATCGAACAATAACATGTCCGAAACCATTCATCCTGATCTCAAGTTAACAATTGCTAAAAAGAGAAAAAATCAACCTTTCCACCTGGTTCCCACCCGGTTCCCACCCAGTTCATTCTTTTGGCCACTCCCTCAAAGAACGACTTCCGAAATAAACGTCAGTGCACTAACTGTGTCGAACACAACAACACCCACCCATCTAACCTTGATGCCAAAAGTCTCATTAGCCTGCCGACATCATCACCATTAGTCTTTTGATAGAATTTCCCACAGATTTGTCAAACCTCACTATCATGGGCGTTGCAGATCCAATATTTTCTGAACATGTGTAGTTCATGTCACCATCTTGTATTATGCCGGCTCTTCATCTTGTATTTTGCTGGCCTCGGTTAGACATGTGATCCATGGCGTGAGTCTTGGTGTCTATTGGTTGTCTTCCATTCTTGCAATATGACCAGCCCATTGCTATTTGAGTTTTCTAATTGATTCTATGATCTCTCAGTCTCCTGTTTTACCATGATATACTGTGCTGTCTTGTGATCTCTCCATGTAAGGTTGAACATGATTCTATCATATGCACGTTGTATGCTTCTCAGTTTGAAGGTCTGTCTCTTGGTTAGGTTCTATGTTTCAGCTCCATAGGTGACTATCAGAAAGATGCATTGGTTGCATGCTCTCCTTTTTAAGCTTAATTGGATTTTCTTGTTCAAGAAAGTTAAGCTTGCTCTGCCGAAAACGTGCCATCGTAGAGTAACTCGGCGATTCACCCTATGATTCTATCCGACGTCATCGTGTCAGTAAAATAGAGTATTTCCCCTTCCCCAGCAGATCAGACCATCCGAGTCTCATGCAGTTAAGTACATTCTCACGCTCTCACGCATTCGATGAAAATCCTCATGCATTTTACAGAAAGTGTTACATTTATGAAATTGGTTCAGAATAGTGATAAAAATCTTATCCAAGTTGAAACATGTTTCAAATAGACTTCTTGAGCAATGATTCCAGAACTTTGAAAACTCAAAGATCCCTTCTATAAAGGAAATATTCTGGTGGACTCCTATTTTCAGCATTTAGTCTTTTGATAGACTAAATAATGAAGTAGGTAAAACGAAAGATCATTCATTTGAAAGGGGTGAGAGAATCATGTTCAATGTTGTGTGGAGAAACCACAAGACACCAATGTATAATAGGAAAAAACAGGAATCAGGGACATCAAAGAATCCATTAGGAAACTAAAATGGCAACGGGCAGGCCATGCTGCAAGAATGGAAGACAACCGGTGGACATCGCGACTCACAACATGGATCTCTAGAGATCACATGTGGAACCGAGAATGGCTGAATATGAGATAGCTAGACTAAGTGGACAGGCTCATAAATTATTGGCTCTGCTACGGCCACGCCCAGGTGTGGCAAGTCCTTGGAAAGGTCTATGTTAAACAAGGGACTATGAAGGTTTGATTATTATTATCATCATCATTATTATTATTATTATTATTATTATTATTATTATTATTATTATTATTATTATTATTATTATTATCATTTGGAATCTCACACCAGTTGCCTGGTGGTAACCGCTGGAGTTTGAGTGACAGCAAGTCTCCTCAAGTCTCCAGCCCTCCTCTCCTAGTACTAGCAGGTCGCAGTAATTCTACGATTTACAGTTTCACACCGGTTGCCCAGTGGTTATCGCTGAGGGCTGAGTGACAATAAGTCTCCTCAGGTCTTCAGCTAACGTCTCCTCCCTCTTTCGCATATCATGACAGAGCTACAATTCGTTGCAGTACTTATATCTCTAGCACCTTCCTCAGTACCCGTGCAGTTCCCAGTAGTGCTGTGGTCTGTACGGTCTCTATCCTCCCCCTAATCCCGATCTCCTCCAGTCTCTCCCTCAGCGTTTTGGGGACAGTTCCTAGTGCTCCCACTATGACCGGTACTACCCTGGTTTTCATGTTCCACATTTTCTTTAACTCCCTTGCTAGGTCCTGGTATTTTTCCCTTTTTTCAGCCTCCTTCTTTTTTACTCTATGGTCTGCAGGCACAGCCACGTCTACTATTTGGCAGGCCTTCCTTTTTTTGTCTACTATTACTAAGTCCGGCCTTCTTGCCTGGATGAGGTGGTCAGTTTGGATGTCAAAGTCCCACAGTAGTTTGTGGTTGTCATTCTCCAAAACTGCCTCTGGCTTGTGCTGATACCACTTTTCCCCATGGTTGAATCCCATTTGTTTACTTAGTTCCCAGTGTATCATCGTTGCTACTCTATCGTGTCTATGCTTATACTCCTTCTGGGCGAGTTGACTACATTCACTAGTTATGTGGTTTACTGTCTCATCTCTTTCACCGCACATGCGGCATTTGCTGTTTGCCTGTGTTCTGTCGATCTTAGCTTTTATGTAGTTTGTCCTTATGCTTTTGTTTTGGGCTGCCATGATGAGCGATTCTGTTTCTCTCTTAAGGTTTCCCTTTCGTAACCACGTCCATGATTTCTCGTCTGCTATATCTTTTATCTGTCTTTTAAACTCGCCGTACAATTTTTTTCCTTCCCACTTTTCTTTTCTAGTTTGCTGTACCGTTCCATTGCTTTCTACTTTGTTTGTTGCACTATCCCTCGCGCTCTTTATGATTTCTTCACTATTTGTTTGCACATATTTATCTAGGACTACTTTAGCTCTCTGGACACAATCTTCTATGCTGATGAGCCCCCTACCACCTTCTTTTCTCTTAACGTATAGTCTATCTGTATCATCCCTAGGGTGTAATGCTTTATGCATCGTCATAAGTTTCCTTGTTCGCCTATCCATTGATTGGAGCTCTTCCTTTGTCCATCCTAGGAATGGTCCTGTATACCTAACTACTGACACAGCCCAGGTGTTCATTCCTTTTATTAGATTTCTGCTATTTAATTTGGTTTCTAATATTTTCCTTATCCTTCTAAGGTATTCCCTCTTAATTTTCTCCTTCATCTCTTCCCGTTTTATCGTGTCACATTCAAGGACACCTAGGTACTTGTATCGGTCTTGTGCAGTCAATGCCCTAATCTTGTTGTTGTCCGGAAGTTCAATCCCCTCAGTCATTGAAAGCCTTCCTTTGTGCATTACCATGATTGCGCATTTTTCTATCCCAAACTCCATTCCTATGTCCTCACTATATTCCCTTACTTCGTTGAACAGAGTCTCAAGCTCTCCCCTGTTTTTCGCAAACAATTTAATATCGTCCATGTACATTAAGTGATTGACCTTTCTTTTTGTTTTAGAGAAGTGGTATCCTTTGCTGTTTTTCAGGATTCTGTTAAGCGGTATCATTGTTAGAACAAATAATAGTGGGGACAACGAGTCCCCTTGGAAGATCCCCCTTTTTATCCCTACCTCGGCTAGTTTGTCCCCTGCGGCTGTCAAATCTACTTTCCAGTCTTCCATTGAATTACCAATGAATTTAACCACCGGTTCGCTAATTTTGAACATTCTAAGGCATTCGAGTATCCAGCTATGTGGAATCATATCGTATGCCTTTTTGTAATCTATCCATCCCATTGCGATATTCTTTCTCCTTTTCCTTACTTCTTTTAAGATCATCTGGTCTATGTAGAGTAAATCGTTTGCCCCTTTGGTTCCTATCCTACACCCTTTCTGTTCTTCTGGTAGTAGCCCCCTTCTATCCATTGACATGTATATTCTCTCTGCTATTTGCCCGGTCAGGATTTTCCACATAAGTGGTAGGCAAGTGATTGGTCTATAGTTGCTTGCTATGTTCCCCTTTCCCGGGTCTTTTTGGATGAGGGTGGTTCTGCCTTTAGTCATCCATTCTGGTGCTTTGCCTTCATTCAGACAATTTTGGAGTAGGTGAGTGAGTCTGCCGTGTAACGTGGTAAATTTTTTGAACCAATACCCATGGATCCCGTCGGGACCCGGTGCTTTCCAGTTGGCTACTTTCCTAAGAGTATGTTTCAATGTGGTTTCATTCAGTACTATTGGTTCTCCCTTGTCTATATCTCCTAGTTCTTTTCTCATGTTTCCTAACCATTGCGGTGTTACGTTATGTCTTTTAGAGTGCCCCCATATGCTATTCCAATAGTTCTTGGCCTCTGTGGCATCTGGTTTCATGTCCTGCCTTCTTTCCCCATTTAAATCTCGGTAAAACTTTTTCTCATTATTATTATTATTATTATTATTTGCAATCTCACACCAGTTGCCTAGTGGTAACCGCTGGAGTTTGAGTGACAGCAAGTCTCCTCAAGTCTCCAGCCCTTCTCTCCTAGTTCTCATAGGCCACAGTAATACTGCGGTTTACAGTTTCACACCTGTTGCTCAGTGGTCATTGCTGGAAGCTAAGTGACAATAAGTCTCCTCAGGTCTTCAGCCAACATCTCTTCTCTCCTTCGCCTATCATGCCAGTGCTGTGGTTCACATTCCTGCTTTCATTTCCCATCTTTTGCTAGGTCACTGTTAACAATTAGTGTTGCAGTCTTTATATTTCTAGCACTTTCCTCAGTATCCGCGCAGTTCCTAGCAGTGCTGTGGTCTGTACAGTCTCAATCCTTCCCTCTATCCTGATCTCCTCCAGTCTCGCCCTTAGTGTCTTTGGGACAGTTCCTAGTGCGCCAACTATGATTGGCACTACCCTGGATTTCATGTTCCACATCTTTTTCAGTTCTCTCGCTAGATCCTGGTATTTTTCCAGTTTTTCATTCTCCTTCCTCTTTACTCTATGGTCTGCAGGTACAGCCATGTCAACTATTTGGCAGGTCTTCCTCTTTTGTCTACGATAACCAAGTCTGGTCTTCTTGCTTGGATGAGGTGGTCGGTTTTGATGTCTAAGTCCCAGAGTAATTTATGGTTGCCATTCTCTAGGACTGCCTCCGGTTCGTGCTGATACCACTTTTCTGCATGGTTGAATCCCATTCTTTTACTCAATTCCCAGTGTATCATTGTTGCTATTCTATCATGTCTGTGCTTATACTCCTTCTGGGCGAGTTGACTACATTCACTAGTTATGTGATTTACAGTCTTTTACCGCATAGGTGGCACTTGTTGTTTGTCTGTGTTCTGTCGATTTTTGTTTTTATATAGTTTGTCCTGATGCATTTGTTTTGAGCTGCCATGATAAGCGATTCTGTTTCTCTCTTCAAGTTTCCTTTCCGTAACCATGTCCATGATCTCTCGTCTGCCACATCTTGTATCTGTCTTTTGAACTCTCCGTACAATTTTTTCTGTCCCAATTTTTCTTTCCTAGTTTGCTGTGCTGTTCCATTGTTTTCTACTTAGTTGTTTATTGCGCTGTTTCGTGCACTCTTTATAATGTCTTCACTATTTGCTTGCACGTACTTTTCTAGATCAGCTTTAGTTCTCTAGACACAGTCCTCTATGCTGATGAGCCCCCTGCCACCTTCTTTTCTCTTAACGTATAGTCTGTCTGTGTCATCTCCAGGATGTAAAGCTTTATGCATCGTCATAAGTTTCCTCGTTCGCATGTCCATTGATTGGAGTTCTTCCTTTGTCCATCCTAGGAATGGTCCTGTGTATCTCACTATTGATACAGCCCGGGTGTTCATTATTATTATTATTATTATTATTATTATTATTATTATTATTATTATTATGATGATGATGATGATGATGATGATGATGGTGGTGGTGATGATGATGATGATGATGATGATGATGATGATGATGATGATGATGATGATGATGATATATGGTACAGAACTGTGTAAAGTAATTGAGTTATTCGATAACCCTGTGATGGATGTTTTTTTCTCTCTAGGTTCAGACCCCACTGCAGACTCCACGAACGTTATTTGGCGCCCCCTATGGTCCACAGCCCCAGTTTCGGAACCATTGTTCTAAACAACACAATTTCAGTGACTGATATGTCCTGAAACGCAATTTTCAACCAGGCTAATTTGGATACAAGATATTCAAATTTTTCTTGGCACCCCTAGAGGCACCCTTCCCCCCTCCCTCAACCTGCCGCTAAGTTCAAAATTTTTTTTGTGGATGGGGGGGTGTATTTTCACTCATTCTCAACATTGAAACTTACCAGGTATGGCAGCTTCTCGGATCGGAACTTGAATTTTGTCTTCATTGTCTGTTGCCTGTGACGTGTCGGAAACAATACCCCATGACAGACTCCCGAGATTTTAAGGCGCTGAGTTTTATTCAGTCTGTTGTTTTAACCAATTGAATAATGAAGATTTTGCTATTTCTGTATGGGGGAGGGCGTCAAACTACATTCAGATCACTTTTTCATTTGTGTGCTCGCGTGTGCAACGATGCATACACATTTGTAAAGGCTCCTTTGATTCAAGTTTGAATACCTCATTAGATAGTCAGGGCTTTTAAATTTACACCTGCCTCGGATGCATTTGATTCGTCGAATCAACAGAATTGCGTACTTTTTTGCAAAAATGAATAAATTGAATTTCAGTTTTAATTTGATCAAAATTTTGTTTTATCAAAACAAGGATATGAAACAACTACTTTTTCGCGATCAAAATGTATGCAATCAAAGTAAAATATTAAATCAAATTTCACAAGAGTAAATAAACATCGCTAATTAAACAATTCTACTGACTCCACGTAACACGTGCATAAATTCGTAAATTGTACTTTTCAGATGCGTGGGCAAGTACAATCGATTATAAGGATAATAATTTTTCTTTTCTCTCTCTCTCTCTCTCTCTTTCTCTCAATCTATTTATTTATCTATCTCTGTTTCTGTCCTCATCTCACCCTCCGCTTCAGTGCGTGGGCGTGTGTAAGTGTGGGTGTGAGATGCGACCTAATATTCGAGGACATTTGATTAGATTACTCAGTATGCTCTTCTGTCAAGTTACTTAGCGTTCCCTGTGTTTCGCCGGATTCCCACCAAGAAATGAAAAAAACTCATTTTCTACCTGTTCAATTCTTCTGCAAGGATGACATTTCATACAATAGTTATTTGCAAGCTAGTCTCGCAGACCGTCACTACTTCACTAGTAATGTTGTCTTGTGTCCAACTAAGCTAAGTAACTACATATATTTCGATGAACTGAGATTATCTGATTCAATGATTGCAAATGTGAATGATCAAAAACCTTCAACCTAAACTGACAACATAGTCAATATCAACATAATTTTCTTCAGTCTTTAAGCTGGTCTGGCTGGCTGACCAAGTATGAACGTATCACGTGCAAAAGCTGCAAAATGGAGATGGAGAACTGGATATTCTAACTTTTACTTTTATTATATCTAGACAGAATGTATTCTTAAATTACATTATAAAGGTTTTTAGTGGGCTGGGTTCTATTTGCAATGCGAGTTCATGCTAAATTGGACCCTTAGTTTTTTTCCGATAGCAATCATACTTCTTTTTTTTTGGACTTTTTTTTAGTGATCACTGTCCAATAAAAGACGAGAGAAATAACTTGAATAAATTTCACGCTATTATGAGTAGAAAAACACATTTTACTGTATTCTATCGGATCCACTCTAAATAATTTTTTCCTGTAAGGGATCAATTTGCAATGTAAAATTATACTGGATTGGTCCATTAGTTTGTCTCCTGCAGCAACTAGGCTTTTTTCCCCCAGACTTTTTTTTGTGATCACTGCTTAACAAAAGGTGGGAAAAGTGACTCATACAGTGATTCATTGAATTCCCTATTTCTCAATTTTTAAGTTGATCACCCTCTACACGGTGTGTTGTCTACAAACATCAGTCACACGATGGTTTCTTTTGAGTGACTAGCCAGACCAGTATTTTCATCTGTTCTTCCGAGGTCGTTTGGTAGTCGAAAGTTTTAAAAATGTCTTTGAGGAGTCAGACTCCGTTGAATTCTGTCGACGCTAAAAATAAACAGTTGGATACAGAACACACACATATGTGTAAGTAACATATGTAAGTATAATAAGGACGTGTTGTAATTGCATTCATATTTCGCTATGGATATAATCATTCGAAGATCGTAATATTTCCTGGTTCTAATCAAATATCGTACCAATAAGTGTTTTGCGGGGGAGTTCCCTTTATTCATTTTCTAAGCCTATGTATGACTGTAATCATTAACACATTTTCAAATCAAATTCTAGTTGCCTAGTAGATCGTCGGACAAGGGCGTAGTCAGGTTCCACAGTTATGGGGGCGAAACCATGAAAAGGCGCCATGACACATACCAAATAATTTTAAATTCATTTTATATTCTTATTTTGTACTTAATATCAAAACACTAAAAGAATTTTCACACAAAGCTCATAAATCTATTGAAAAAAAGAGCGAGGCGTATGTCTCCTCAGGGTCACTCGCTATGGAGTATGATCGCCGATGGCTAAGACCCAGTTTCCGTTGAATGCAACAACTTATTGATTTCAACTCTGGTCGAGACCAGAACCTTCTTCCTACAAGGTTTTATGATCATCCCGTCGGTAGGATATAAATCCACCGAAGAGATTCCCCAATCCTGACCACACTGCATAGAGTCTATTCTATTAGCTGCAGAGTTCACTGAGAAATTTGTCCTGATGAGGAATTTTCTACACTCTTTGTTCATACCAGGAATCAAACCTAGGACCTTCGGCGTGTGAGGCAAACGTGCTAACCATTGTACTTTCCGAGTGGATTCTTATAAATCTATGTTTGTATTTTATTTCGGTACATAATTTAGGAAAAAAAATATCTATTCATTTTAGAGTTCGAAAGAATTCCAATAAAAATAATGAGTTCCAACTTTTATCATACAAAGGAACCAAAGAGCTGGAAAATTGTTGCCACTCTTGAAGAACATGTTCAGGGGGATGGGGACCTTCGCTGCCCTGCTCTCCCTCTATGTACGCCACTGCCTTCCATTGTATTTTTTCTGGGCAAATTGTTTATTTTTTTGTGCTCATCTACCTAACATGTAATACACGACAGGTTATATTGGGTTACGTGGTTCCAACTGCTAGGATGAATCCGGGACCTGACTAAATGAAGGAGGATTCATGCGTTTCCCAATCATTTGCTATGGACATTTTCCGTCGTCGTTGTCTCCATTCTCTCAACTTGCTAACTTCATTATTATCTAATATATTTCAATGAAATTGTGTATGTGGGCTCGAGGGTGTGAGTTATGGCCAATCCGATTGTTTGATTAAATTTTATGAACAGAAACAATGTTCCTGTTTGCAATTAGGGAAATTTCTCAGAACTTAACCGATTCTGCCGAAACTTTGCTGTAATATCGACGAAACCCCAGATATTGGGAAATAGTGGATTAGGATCGATCCAATTATTCAGTGAATCCAGTGAATGTGGATAACCATATATGAATGTAAAAGAAATATATAAACAATATAAGTTTGGAACTGCTGAACAGTTTAGAATGAAAGTTTTATGTCGGTTCTCAGGCACCTAATTACAGGAAATACGGAACGGTAGGAGTTCTATGGTTTGAATAAAAATAGATCTGAGTTAACGATCTTAATAAACTACTTATTTCAACTCTTTCCCTCTCTCTCTCTCTCTCTCTTTTTCACTCTGTCTCTGACTCTCTCTCTCTCTCTTGTTTTGTGACGGGGGATTTGGGCTCGAAATGAACGACGATCAGGGGTTCCAGGGGCGGCAAAAAATATAATAGTTACGAACAGATATTTCCTCCGATACAATTTCAGGACGGAAGGGATTTTTTCAACTATCGCTTTAATAAATTTGGAACTGAAGTGAGGGATGTAAAAACGTAAAAAGTATACAATGATATACATATACATTGTATATTTGTGTAAATGTATACTTTTTCACCTCCCCTTCCTTTGGTATATATATATATATATATATATATATGTGTGTGTGTGTGTGTGTGTGTGTGTGTGTGTATATATATGTGTGTGTGTTTGTATATATATGTGTGTATATATATGTATATATATATATATATATATATATATATATATATATATATATATACATACATATATATATATATGTGTGTGTGTGTTTGTCTGTGTCTGTATGTGTCTGTCTGTCTGTCGCAGAAACAACCTTTGTGAAAACATTCGTGTAGTCGGGACTGCAGAGCACAGAGACCTCAGTTCATGAAAGGGTCTAAAAAGTTCAAGGGACCCTTGCTTTAGAACTTTGAAATATAGGTTTCATTGAAGTAAGCCAACTCCTTTGAGGAGGTATTTTAATGAATTATTTTTCCTTGAAGTGTAGTGCAATAAACCATGTGTTGAAAGTAGTTTCAGCGTTTGGCATCTTCTGGTGTGTTTGTGGCCCAAAACGTCTCCGACTATCTAGCAACTCTTGTTTAAAGAGCAAGAACTGAGAATGAGTAATAAACTTTTGATCGTATTTATTTATTCCTAATTCTGTGCTTTTTCATTCATTACAGTTCACTATAGATGCAACTAGCATTTTTCTCGATTGATCAGTTGAGAATTTTATCGAATAATCGATGTGTTCTTTATAAAACCTGTCATACGTTTTTCTATAAAATGCCAGCAAACAGTGAAAATTGTCGCTCATTATTTCCCAAAGCCCAAGATGATGTCCTCAAATGTCTTGTTTTGCCCACAACCCGTGGATATTCAGTTAACTGTCACAGAAGATTATGCTCTCGATTAATTCAATAGCATACTATTCAATTCATTGTTGGAGCTCTACAGTTTAGAGATAACTTTTCAATTGTGTTTAAAACCAATTAATAAGAATGAAGCTAAATAAATATAATTATTTATTCCCTTAACATTTTAATACTGCTTTTTTGTATTACTAACAATCAACAAATATGAATGATAATAACGAATTTAAGAAACTACATTTCGATTTTGAGACTGTTCGTATTTCCTTCGGGACGTTTAAAATTGCTTTTGGATGATTCTGGGACGATGGTTGAAAAAGTTTGTCTGGAACCCTGCCGGTGACCTTTATACATTCAAAATTTGATTTGTCTCTCCTTCATGTGTCTGTTCTGCCGTTATTTCTTTCTCCATATTTATGTCTGCACTTGCCAACTTTTTTTTTCATTGTTTCCTCTATTCTTTACTTTACTCTCCTTCTCCTTCCGAGTCAGATTCACTTACGCACATGTGTTTTAGAATAGGAGCGTTTTGAGAATAAAATTATTTTAATATATGAGTCAATTCATGGAAAGCGTGCGAATATTGACGTGTGGTTTGTTGTAATATTTATTTGGGTTATTTTTTGTATTTTTTTTCCCTGTTCTTTTGTTTATTCTTTCCCAATTTCAAACATTGTTTTCTTTCCCGGAAATATATCCGTTTTTTTTTTTTTTATAGTCAAATACAATTGTACTAAAAATATCGTCAGAGCTCGAATTCCTGTGCAGACATATTTAAACTATGATTCTTGATGAGAACAATGACAATGTTTGGAAGTAATTCTACCCCTTCTTTTCATTCGCCTCCATTCTCGTCTTTACTCTCCTTTCTTTCTTACTATCTCTCTCTTTCTTTCACTTCCTTCCTTTCTTTCTGTCTGTCTCTGTCCGTCTGCTTTTCTGTCTCTGTCTGTCTGTCTGTTTGTCTGTCTGTCCGTCTGTCTCTCTCCTTCTTTCTTCCCTCTTCGCTGGTTTGTAACTTTTTGGAAACCGTCAACCAAAATTATCACCAAAAATGTCAACACACGTTTCTTCAGCTTTCAAGTACGATTGGCTGTTTGCCTGGTTCGCTATGTATGTATGTATGCATGTATGTATGTATGTATGTATGTATGTATGTATGTATGTATGTATGTATGTATGTATTTACATGTGTATGCATGTATGTGTTTATGTATGTATGTGTGTATGTATGTATGAACCTATGTACGTATGTAATGTAAGTATGTATGTATGTATGCATGTACGTATGTATCATGAGTACAGACAGCACCAATGGAGCTAAGGGGCTGAAAATTTAAACAACTACTTTTTATAATATCGATATTATTACTTATTCATTTATTCTTTGATATTCCCATAAAAAGGTTTTTAGTGTGTACAGTAGTGGTGGTGCGTATGTGTGTGTGTGTGTGGGGGGGGTGTAATTTGCAAAGTTGGTTCATGTTAAATTGACCCTTTGTCCGGCAGCATTCTTGCTTTTTTTTTTTTTAATTTTTGATTTTTTAGTGGTCACTGCCCAATAAAATGCAAAAGGGGGTAACTTATTCATTGATTACCCCCTTTTCTAATATTTCTACTTCATTCAATTTTAGTTTCCTTCTCTTTCCTTTTCTTTCTCTTGCGTAGTCATATGTCTTCAACTTCCTCCATTCTATCCCCTTTCTCTCTCTCTTTCCCCCCTCCCTCTCTCCTTTCATTTCTTTTTGCATAATTTTCTCCCTATTTCCCTCTTCCTCTCTTCCTTTCTCTCCCACTCTTCCTCTTTCACTTCTCTCATTACTCTCGATTTTTTTTTGTATTTAGCTCGTCTCCTCATTTTCCAACAGTTCTTTCAATTGTCTTTTCTTCTTTTGATCTTTTTCTTCATCTCTTCCCTTTCCTGATGTGGTAGTAGATAATCTGCTAAGATTTATGAGGTCTTTAAGTGTCGTGTGACGTTGATACTAATACCAGTGCATCGTCTGAGTCGGGGCTTCGGAGTTCAAGCCTGTATTAATGCTTAAAGAGGATATCATCATCATCATCATCATCAGCAGCAGCAGCAGCGGCTTTTTAATGTCTGTCGTTGGACGTAGACCTTCCCCCCAATTCCCAAGATCTCTTTATCCTGGGCGTCACGGAGTCAGTACTTTCTGAACTTATCTAGTTCGTCACGTCATCTTATATTATGTAAGCCCCGGTTTAGCAAATGATCTCTGGGGATCCATGTTGTGGGTCGTGATGTCCAGCAGTTGTCTGACATTCTCACAACATGACCAGACCATTGCCATTCAAGTTTTCTTATAGATTTTTTGATACCAAGGACTCCTGTTTCTCTTCAAATGTACTGTGTTGTTTTGTGATCTCTCCATGCAAGGTTGTGCAGGATTCTCTCCAGTGCACGTTGCATGGTTCTCAGTTTAAGGGTCAGTCTCTTTGATGGGTTCCATGTTTCAGCTCTATAGATGATTATTGGGTGGTTGCACTGATTGTATACCCTTCTTCTTAGCACGAGAAGAATTTTCTTGTTTTCGTAAGTTGAGCTTGCCCTGCCGGAAGCTGATACGGATATTGAGTAGCGTTGATCCACCCTTCATTTTGGCCTGTATTAACGCTCATGGAGAATATACAATGTATAAATATGGGGACTGATCACTGTTGATATACCGTTCATCCTGGAATACGTGCTCGTATTGATCAGTGTATGTGATCATTGGTTGTAATCCAGTTATATTGATCTTGGGTCAATTGAAACATAATCAGGGTGTTACAATTATATTTTCCGTCAGTGTATACTTAGAAATTGTCAACGTACGTTTCTTTTGTTTTTGAGTCGGTTTGGCTGGCTGGGTACCCTGATTTGTATTGCACACACAGGCCGCACCAATGGAGCTGGGGGCTGATATTTCAAGTATTTACTCCTTATATCAGTGTAAAAAGTCCCCCCCCCCGAAAGAATCTATTTCAATTTACAATGTTTTGCTAAATTGGCCCCTTGGTTTGAGTTTGACCGCATTTACACCTGTTTTGGGTTTGTTTTTTTGTTTTTTTAAATTCGAACTTTTTTTTTTAGAGATCAGGTCCCAACAAGAGGTGAGAGATACAATTTATTCATTGACCTTTTTTCAGATCATTGATCACCCCAACTCAGCATGTAGACAAGAGACGTTAGTCACTTGGTGGTTTCTATTGAGTGCTTAACCAGATGTGCTCATAATTTCTAGTCGAGAGGCAATCAGTAGCAAAATAATCTTTCAGACTATTGTTAATTAGTTCTATCTTCAATGCTCACCCAATCATTGGAGCTTTATGGAAGACCAAGCTGAAATATGTGAATACACACAGCTACATGGACATACGTGCGCACACTTAAAGGTATTTACTGAAAGTATCTGACTCTGGTGCGAAATCACATGAGGAGATATATACTGGTGATATTCCGACATCACACCAGCACACCAGTCAATCATGTCAGTGAAAATGGACTCTGGTCATCATCATCATCAGCAGCAGCAGCATCAGTCTTTCAACGCCCATCTGGACATAGACCTTCCCCAGGATTCGCCACACATCTCTATTGTGGGCGTCATGGAGCCAGTACTTTCTGAATTTGTGTAGCTTGTCCCTCCATCCAATACTCTGACGGCCTCAGTTGCGCATGTGGTCTTGGGGGATCCATGTCGTGAGTCTCGATGTCCATCAGTTGTCCGCCATTCTTGCAACATGGCCAGCCCACTGCCATTTGAGATTTTTAATGGTTGCATTCCGATAGAAATGATATATTTCAAGTTTCAGACGTTTATGTCAACACACGGTACTTTTTGACAAAGGTCCGTGGTAGTCACTACTAATTAAAAGAGAATTACTTCAAAATCAAGTCTGAGAAGCGAACGTCGTAATCATTTACGGAAATTTTTTTTTTTTAAGTTAACGAAGCCAATTAAACACAACGATAAAATGCTTATACTATAACTACATTTAATATGAATTTTAGCTGACAACACTGGTAAGGAAAATTAAAACCTTTTGCTACATGATTATACTCCATCTTGCATCGCAAGTTCCAGACCCTAGCTAATATGGAACGTTCTTCCAACGTTGCAGAGTGGTCACATTTTGGTTCGGGGATAGGTGACGTTTGTGGATAGGCTATCATGACGTTGCAATTAGGTGTTTTCCTGAAATCATCACCAACTGGATCACTAGAACACAAGATAAAAACCAACCACGGGAACAGGCTGAATTTAAGAGAAGTTACTCGACCATGGACCATCTTCATTCAATAAATAAGCTTGGAGAGAAAGCTGCAGAATACAAAATGCCACTCGCTGAAGCATTTATAGACTTCAAGAAGGCATTTGACTCTGTAGAAATTCTCATGGCCATGAAGGTCATTACTCCACGAGGTGTAGACCCTGTATACGTCAAAGTACTGCAATATATATACAATCACAACAACTCCTTTATCAGGCGACATAAAGACTCTGAACCCTTCCAGCTCCAACAAGGAGTAAAGCAACGTGATACCAGCGTACCCAAACTCTTCACAGCCTGCCTTGAAAATTATCTTCCAAAACCTGGACTGGGAGAATAGAAAAATCAAAATAGACGGCGAATATTTGAGCAACTTCAAATTTGTAGGCGACATCATCCTTTTCGCAGAGAACCCACTCAACCTCCAACTAATGCTAGATGAACTAAATGGGGAAAGCAAAACAGTCGGCCTCACATAAACTTCAGTGAAACAAAAGTCATGTTCAACAACCACATCGAGGATAAGGACATGACAGTCAAAATCGAAGATGCAAAACTGGAGATAGTACACCGCTACTTCTACCAAGGATAACGAATCTCTATGAAGTCCAGGAAAAGAAGAAGAAATCAAGCGGGAGAATCACCCGAGGATGGCAAGACTTTGGCAGAGCAGGCTATATCTTCAAAAGCAAGTCGATCCCAATGATCCAAGAAATAAGAGTATACAATCAATACATCCTCCCGATAGTCACTCATGGAGCTGAAACATGGAAGCCAACCAAGCGACGGATCCACAGACTGAGAAGCATGCAACAAGCATACGAGAAAAATCATGCTCAACCAATGAAGAGATCACAAGACAGCACAGAATATCGGGAAGAAGACAGGAGTCTGAGACATCATAGAATCTATTAGAAAACTTAAATGGCAACGGGCTGGCCATGTTGCAAGATTGGTACACGACTGATGGATATCAAAACTGACAACATGGATCCCTAGAGATCAAATGCGCAGCTGAGGCCGACTGAATTCAAGATGGAGAGATGAATTAGGCAAATTCAGAAGTTACTGGCTGTGCCCAACGACCGACGATAAAGGACTGATGATGATGATGATAGCCTTATTCCTGCTTTGGACGACCAAATCCCTCTGCTTGGGAACCACTGCACTAATCCGTCACCAAAGTACTGTGACACGATGACATCAGTGAAAATCTAATGCTGAACTAAACTAATTCTAACAATATTTGCTTCAAACAAAAATAGATTACCGGTAAAGTTGAAGATTCTTAATAAATCAAAATTGTTCAGGTCACAAAAAAAGAAAATATTCCTAAGTTTATTCTAAATATCGAAAAATGGAAAATAAAGTCTTGAATGAAATTATCGAAAAAAGTATCACCTTTGAATATGAATTTTCATATGTTTACATAAGTACAGTTTTGGGGTGATCAATGAAGATCGAACTCACTACACGAGAAAAAGCTGAGGAAATGTCGTTATTGTAGTGGTGACACATCCTGTAACATCTTGTTATTGTAAAAAAAATTGTATAGTTGTGAATACTGTCAGAAAATAACTCCTGGTGGTGGTTATAGCTATCATTTTACTCACACAGGAATTATGTTTGGTAGTATTATGGAAACTCACATTTTCATACGAATCGTTTTAAACACATTTCAGCTGATGCATCTTCTGGCCTTCCTTAAGTGTATCTTGTAGAATTGAAAGGAAGCAAATTAGTTTTTGAAAGATTGAAAGGTGATCTTCATATTACTTTTATGTAATGTTAAGTTGTTTATGATAACGAATTAATAAGAAAGTATATAAATTGTTCCAATTTTCATAGCATTTTGTTAATGTTCGCATCAGATTAGAAGAACCTTGTCCTAGAGTAGTGCATTATTAAGAGTTTCCTCAGTATTTTCCTTTTTTACTGATAGGGGCTGTATATAACCGAAGGAAGATTGAGAACACGTGGGTTGGAAATTGAAATGTAAAGCGTCCAGTCTATCAATGGAGAACAAACAGCTAATGATGGTATGTCGTTTTTTATTACATGAATCAATTCAGTGGCCCTTTGCAAGTTCCAAGTTTGGTCTATACCAGGACCTTTACACCAACAAGTTTTATGACCAACCCCTTAGCAGGAGGCAGGTTCCTCGGAGGGAAAACTCCATCCTTATCAAAGAGCCTAGAGTGGGGTCAATTAGCAGCTTGGTGCATAGGGGAATCTGTCCTAATGTAAAGCGATCCACACTTATCGCTCTTAACGGGAATCGAACCTAGGACTTTCAGCATGTGAGGAAGACGCAGTACCATTACATCAGTGATTTTCAATCTTTTTCATCTCACGGCACAGAGGGCTACGCACTATCAATATTTAAGGATAGATTTGAAAATCAAAAAGAAAATAAATGATAGTAATATGCACTCAAGTTAAACTGACTAATGATTAAATAATTTCATTGCCAAGAGTATATTGTTAACCAAGGTTTTCAAAACGATTTTGAAAGTTTTGAGCGTATTTGTTATCACTAAACATTGAGTATGGTCAAACGTATTAAAACGTTATTTTTGTGCCCATTCTGAGAGTGCTTATTTGGGGATGAGGAGTGGGGATCGAGCACCCTCAACATCCTCTTGGCTCATCTACAGATGCTTTGTGGTGCAGTAATGGTTTAAAATTGCACCATTACGCTATCCGATCGGACTACGATGTCATGGTAGACGTGTTAAATCCAGATGCTGTCTATGGTAAAAGGAATTCGGAAATTGATTCTCGCATGTAGAAAAGTCATTAAGCCAGACTCTAGAATCTTATAAATAGTTACACCCACGTTTGTCATAAGAAAACAAGTCAAAATATAAAATCCAGATGAACACATATAAAACTTCTGGTTTCACTTGTTTCCTCTTTATAACAAGCAGATCGTTAGCCGGCATCTTGAACGCAGCAACACAACGAACTTTATTAGCATTATTGACCATCAAAAAAGAATGACGTTCGTCTTTCAATTTATATTAGAATCCGTCAACTTGGACTGTCAACAGAATTGTCAACATAATTTTCTTCAGTTTTTAAGCTGGTCTGGCTGACTGATCATGCATACATGCGTGCTGTAATTCTAACATGAAGTTCTCATGTCAAAAGCTGTATTTGGATGGGTGGGTGGTTTGAATGTTTCCTCCGTAAATAGGTCTAAGTGGGTGGTTGCAATATATTTTCTTACCAAACTGATCCCTTAGTTTATATCCGGTACCATTCACGTTTACTTTGAAAATTTCATTTATTTGTGATCAGTGCCCAACAAAAGGCGAGAGAAGTAACTTATTCATTTATCATCATTTTTCTCCAATTTTTAATTGATCGCTCCCAAAACATCATGCTGCCAAAAGACATTGGCCCTGTGACAGTTTCTAATGAGAGACCAACCAGACTTGTCCGATTGAACGTTTGAGAATAGCATAACTATATGAAATTCCTATTCTACGGTCGTCTTTTGTCAGTCGAAATTCAATTTTTTCAAGTAAAAAAATGTATTCGAATAATCAGACGTCGTCAAACTTTGATGACGCTGAAAATAGACAGTTACACACATATTTAATTGATCCTCCCAAATACAGCATGCTGTCAAAAGTTGTAGGTCACATGAGAGTTCTTACAGAGTGACTAACCGGGTCTGTTTTTTTTTAATAGTTTCCAGATTCTCCCAACAGAGAATAAGGTGGTTGATGATATTAATAGAAATCAGGAGAAATTAAACAGAACGAAACACGAGTGGGTTAGACTGCCGTATTCCTCTCACGCTTTATTCAACGTTTCGTCGCGTCGTTGAATTCCCTAAAAAGAAAATCTTATCGGGCTGCTGAAATCTGAAAATATTAGAAACATTCTGCCTGCTGTGATGAGAAGTACCTAAAAATGAAAAATTCCTCAAGAAAGAGAATTGAAATAATTTGTTCCTTTTTCTTCCTTTTTTTCGTTTTTATTTTTGTTTTGTTTTTTCAAATTTTTGTCCTCTGTGAATGAACGTCTGCTACCACTTTTCCAGGAGAAATGGATATTTTGTTTTTCTTTAGGGGCAGGGGGCAAAATGATATATTCAGCATATATATTGGCAGCAATTCTGTTACCAACAGAGAATCATAACATTTTTTTACATGGATACATTGTCAGGTTTGCATAAAACAATTGTACCGAAGTATGATTAACTACAAGGTTCCAACTTTCAAATCCCTTCACCCTGGGTGAAAAAAGTCTGGAGAAGGAGGAAATGCCCCCTCCCCTAGCAGACACCAGTGTCTCTATGTTTTTCTCACACTTCATCTGTATGCACACACGGTGGGTGCGCAGAAGAACGGCGATAAAATGAAGGGAGAGATATCATGGCAGCTCAGAAAATCTTTTTGTTTTCTCTCTGTTACTATTACTGTTCCTATTAACCTCTGGTTCCAAACCGTTGGAGAATCCCCCACAAGGGGGGGGGGGGTTATTCCTGGTGGGGGATAAAGCTATCAGGTGAAAATGTTAGTTGTGGTGGGCGTTTTAACTTGAGAGAAGAGGAGTTCTGTAATAGAAAATAGAGTATAGCTGGTGCAGAGAAAGGTCTGTATTTTTTCCTCCAGTTTTGTTTTAAAATCATTTCACACGTAATTATTAAACTTTCGTCGTTAAGTTTAATTTAATTCTATCAATTTTTAAATTTAAAAAAATTTATTTTCCTAAATATTTGTCAAGTTCTATTCCCAGAATAGATTTTGAAGTATTTCTATTTTAATAAAGTGACAACTCCCACGCGGCGTGTTCCGATAAAAAACAGCTGGAACTTGATATTATTTCCATCCTGGTGCAGCTGACTCAATTGAAAGTTGGGAAAATAAGTAATTTTATTGACATAAGTAGGGAGTAACATTGGGAAGGTTGGGAACCACTGCTATAAGCTCTATACACATGCGTATGCCATTGCACGCATGTGTAACTTAGAATAAGGAATACTTACGTAGATAATCCCTTGGTCCCCATTGCCTATTACCCTCTGTCTCGCCTAATGTCACTCTCTTTTTCTCTCTCTCTGCCACTTTCCTCCACTCTCAACACACAAACCCACAGATACACGCATAATTATGTGTGTGCGTGTGTATGTGTGTGTGGGTCAATGTGTGTGTGTGAGTATGTGTACATACACACTGAACACTCTTGCTCCGTCTCAACTTTTTCAGTACAAATCTCTCTCCCGATCCCTCTCTCTCTCTCTCTCTATATATATATATATATCTATATATATATCTATATATATATATATATATGTATATATATATGCATACATACATATATATATATATATATATGCATATATATATATATATATATATATATATATTCACATACATGTGTATATTTGCTTGTATGTATAAGTGAAAATAAACTTGAAAGATCTCCGATAGTTTAATTTTTCCCATATGTAAGTGTTAAGCATTGAGGAAAATATCTATAAAACCTTTTGATTCAATTATTACTCAACCCTAGATGCACACGTACACATGCAAATATACATATGCAAATACTTTTATGGGTTGACCGTGGATGTGATATATATATATATATATATATATATATATATATATATATATATATATATATATATATATATATATATATATATATATATATATATGCTCCTGTGTAGGTAGATAGACAGGCAATTTGATTACTCACTCGAACAGGAGGAGTCCCGTGACCAAAGTCTTTTGACAGCATGCTGTGTTCGAGGTGATCAATTGAAATATTAGCAAAAATAAGTGATTAACGTATGAGTTACTTTTGTCGCCTTTTGTTGGTTCACGAAAAAAGTCCAGATTTCCAAAAGTTGGCACAAACAATGGACCAATTTAATATAAACTTACATTGTGAATTGAACCCCGCAACTAATGGTGTGCTCTTCAAATAATAATAACACGTTTCCACAAGATTGATAAGAACCAAATATATAAAGTTTCAGTATTCTTGCTCCATTGTTTCCGATTGTACGAATGATACAAACATACGTAGATATATACATTCATATGAAGCAAGCCAACTTGAAAACTGAAAAAACCTATTTTGACAGTTTTGGATGAAAGTTTCTAATAACAACTATGACTTGGGTTTCAAATACTTTCGTATTTTTGCATCGTATGTGTATGACATGGACAACACCAATCCATTATTTATCATGTTCAAATAATAACCCAAATTAAAGTTGAAAAATTATTTGCTTAAAGCGACAACCTTGAACACCTTGACGATTTTAGAAGATGGGGGCAGTATAGTATTAGTAACTACTGTACCAGCACAACAAAGCAACATGTGTTGTTTGAAAATGCCCAAAACTAACAAATCCATTTTGTTGTGATAATCTTCGTGTTATTATTAAGGAAAAAATTGCAGAATTTTTTCTTCACAGAAATCATTTGTGTACGAATTGAAAGTCGGAAATATTTGTGTTTGAAAACTTATGTTTACACTTGGAAAAACCAGTGTAACATGATAGTGGCTGTACAAAAATTAACAACAGAAAAGCAATACTATTACTCAAATGTCAGACATGTTTTCTCTATTATCATATAATGGAGCAATTGAAAATTTCTTTACTAAGCGAGTAAAAAGTATAAAACCTTTTGGCTGCTTTGGAAATTAGCTTGTGAAATTCTAGCTTCCGAAATAGAATCAAAAAAGGACCATTGGCGCCAATGTGATAAAAATGCAACGATTCCAGTGACAAGGCTGGCCCAGATTATATATATATATATATATATATATATATATATATATATATATATATATATATATACATATATATATATATATATATATATATATATATATATATATATATATACATATATATATATACATATATACATATATATATATATATGTGTATGTGTGTGTGTATGTGTGTATATGTATATATTTATTATATATATATATATATATATATATATATATATATATATATATATATATATATATACATATCATCATCATCATCATCAGTATTTTAACGTCCGTGGTTGGACATGGACCTTCCCAAGATGTGCCACACTTCTCTATCATGGGCATCGCAGAGCCAGTACTTTCTGAATTTGTCTATCTGGTCCCTCCATCTAATATTCTGCTGACCTCGGTTGCGTATGTGATCACGGGGGATCCATGCTGTGAGTCGCGATGTCCATCAGTTGTCCGCCATTCTTGCAACTGGCCAGCCCACTGCCATTTGAGCCTCTCAATGTGAACCCAAGCATAATTCTTTCCTGTGCACGTTGCATAGTTCTCAGTTTGCGTATCTGTCTTTTGGTTAGGTTCCATATTTCAGCTCCGTAAGTGACTATTGGGGGATGCATTGGTTATACACCCTTCTTTTCAGGATTAATGGGATCCTCTTATTTTTGAAGGTTGAGCTTGCTCTGCCAGAAGCTTGCTATTCAAATGTGACCCCTTCTTCTTTTGATTTCTTCTTCTTTCGGGGTCTCATGGAGTTCGTTGTCCTAGGTAGATGTAATGATCTACTTTCTCGAGTTCTGTGTGTTCAATTTCGATCTTAGTGTTTTTATCTCCGATGTGGTTGTTGCACATGATTTTCGTCTTGCTGAAGTTCACGTTTAGGCCGACTTTCTTGCTCCCTTCATTTAGTTCATCTATCATTAGTTGGAGGTCGTGTAAATTCTCTGCAGAAAGGGCAATGTCGTCTGCAAATCTGAGGTTGCTCAGATACTCACCATCTATTCCGATTCCTTTACCCTCCCAGTCTAGTCTTCTGAAGATCATCTCGAGGCAGGCTGTGAAGAGTTTGGATGAGCTAGTATCACCCCGTCTTACTCCTTTCTAGAGTTGAAAGGGGTCCGAATCTTTACGTAGCCTGATAAAAGAGTTGCTCTGATGGTATATATGTTTCAGCACTTCGGCATATACTGGATCTACACACACACACACACACACACACACACACATACATATATATATATATATATATATATATATATATACATATATATATATATAGTTGAAAATAACAGAAAAACTATTATTCATGTCAATGTTATTCTCAACAATGATAATGAAGGTTTGCTGCCTCGTTATTCCCATTTTAGATAAATAAATAGATAAATGTGTGTGTGTGTGTGTGTGTGTGTGTGTGTGTGTGTGTGTGTGTGTGATAAAATAATGGATCCACTGCTCAAACACGTTCATGTTTCTGTCATTTTGGGCTTCTTCAGGCAAATTGTTCGTTTTATTCGAATCACTACTTAGAACAGTATTGGATCTGTGTCTATTCCTCGGGATGGAGACACTTCGTCTTAAAGCTCTACTTTACCTTAACGTTCAATGTATCGTTGAATGTATAATGCACTTTATGAAAGAAAAATACGCGTCAGATATTGAATCACTGATTTATACCTTGATCTGTCTATCTATCTATCTGTATATATCTATCTATCGCCCTCTCTCTCTCTCTCTCTCTCTCTCTCTCTCTATATATATATATATATATATATATATATATATATATATATGTATATATATATATATATATATATATGTGTGTGTGTGTGTATATATATTAATGTATATATTTATGTGCAATATATATATATATGTATATATTCATGTGCAATATACATTCATATACATATATATTCATGTATGATATAAATTCATATATATATATATAATGCATGTTCATATGCATACATATAAAATAAAATCATATATATGAATATTCATACGTAATATATATATATATATATATATATATATATATATATATATATATGTATATATGTATATGTACGTATGTATGTATGTATAATTAGACAGTATTTTTTCCTTTCAAATTCGATCGACAAATTTAGTCAATTTAACTCATTTATCTTTTTCTTTTTCTTGTGTGCAGGTTTAGTCGCTGAAATGCAGTTCGGCTCAAGTGTAAGAACTGTCTAAAATTCTCCCTTGAGCGCTCTCGACAAACATTAGTCATTATCAAGACGTCTGATTCAAATGTTCGAATAATTGTGAATGGGGGTATATTAATGAATGGATTCGTTATTTCTCTATGTCGGTCATTTATTATGAATATTGCCTAAGGTATTTTAAATGCCTTCACCAGATTCGCCTGATGATTTGTTGATAATGGGTTATATACTTTTGATGTAGATGGCCTTCAAAATTTAAAGTTCCTTTTGTAGTTGGAATCATGAAGTATATATCAATTTTTAACATTGAACTCACAGATATTGGAAGACAGGGCAATTGTTCCGTTTACGGTATTTGTGGATGGAGTTTCATCAAAGACTCTATCAGAAAATTCAAATGGCAATGGGTTGGGCGTGTTGCAAAAATGGCAAACAACCGATCTTCAGAGATCACATGCGAAAACGAGGCCGAAAGAATACTACACAGAGACAGAGAGATGTTCTAGACAAATTCAGAAAATACTGGCTCTGCGACGCCCATGTCTGAGAAATGTGGCAGATCCTTGGGAAGGTCCATGTCGAACGACCGATGTTAAAAGACTGATGGTGATAATATAGAGTTTATACGTGGGGCTTTGTTGGGACAAATGGCATGTTTGTTCTTGTAATCATGAAAACAATTTGTTTTCATAAACACAAGAATGAAATATATCGCCTGTTGTTTAAGAGTGAATTTGGCACGAAACGTTGACATTCAACGTGTATATATCCTTGTAATTCTTATTTCCTTATATCAATAGCTCTATTTAATGAATATTGAGTAAGGTGATTAAATATCATCAAAAACAGATAAATTTGTTTCCTTTTTCTTTCTTTCTGTATTCTCACAAATTGAAAAATACATTATGAGCTTTATATATATATATATATATATATATATATATATATATATATATATATATATGTATGTATATATATATATATATATATATATATATATATATATATATATATATATATATATATATATATATATATGTATTTCGTTAAGAAACTTTGCTTGGGTAACCTACGTAAGTAAGCCCTGTTTCAAGAATAGCTATATAGTATATAATAATATCAATATACCATGTACACAAAACCTCTTATAAAAGGACAAACTACATGTATGGCAAAAGTGATATAAAGAAAGTGGGTGGAATTCGATCAATACTACTGAGGTGCTACATTGATATAACTGTTTCGCTTTTTTAAAACCCCGAAACAGTTACATAGAATAAACTGAAGATCCCAACAAGACACAATTCATAAACAATTTTGAACATTACATAAATTACATTGATAGATATTGGGAAATATGTAAAGTGACACAAAATATTAATTGAAAAAGATTTTTAATGATTAGTGTTTAAAGCTGTAGAGAATACGTATACCCCCACACCCACACACATATATATATATATATATATATATATATATATATATATATATATATATATATATATACAATTATTGTGTCATCCACAGACAGCTGTTTCGATGTATTTCATCTCTCCAGTGTGGCTATAGACTTCATCCCATCCAGAACCGCAAAGCAGAATTGAAACCATCACATCAGACCCGGAGGCCAATATCCTACGGAACTGGGTGGTCAATTAGGCTGAATTTAAACAATGATTTTTATTCACGCAGAA
>OY735198.1:10016446-10121446 GCA_963457665.1 Thysanoteuthis rhombus
TAGTTTTGAAATGGATTTTTTTAATTTTTGGCGTTTTGCATACAAACGTTTTTGTCCAAACTCCGACTATTACAGTTCCTTTGATATGATATATACAGCTTCAAAACTTAGTGAATGGGGCTTGACACCAGACCCACACACTACCTCTCTCAGTCTCGTCTCTGACACTGTCTCTCTCTTGCATCCGTCTACTATAAGCTACATGCTGTTCCAACACTGGAACGGAGCACTCTTGTAGATGGGGGATTATGCATAAGTAAATAAATCGCTTAATTCTGTTCTACCGACTGTCCCATTCCGCGTAGGGCTGGGGTGGAGCATTTGCCTTTTGGTCTGAAGCTAAATTTTTTACCTTACCAAACAGTACTGGAAGAGATACTGGATTGTCTATAGCCATACTGAAGAGTTGTAATACAACAAAACAGCTGTCTGTGGATGACACAATTATTACATATATATATATATATATATATATATATATATATATATATATATATATATATATATATATATGTAGTACAAACTGTGGACAGTTCAGTCATTCTTGTTTCCCAGCGAAAAAACTACTTATTTGCACACAAGGAAAATTGTTTAAAAAACTTTAATTGATAATATATATATATATATATATATATATTCCATTCGACAGAATTTTGCATCACAGCAATTCGCTTCTACGAAAGATCTCAACTCCGAATTGCGTCAATGTTCAAAATATTCTCAAAATATTTGTACGTAAGTTATCAGAAAAGCACATGATTGCTCGTAAGGGTATTAAGGTTATTTGTGGGTCTAGTAATGCCGAACATTTTCTCCCTGATGAATTATTCGTGATTACCTTTCTGCTCTACGCCGATTTTACGATTGGCTTCATAGGGACTCTCTATTTTTGGAAAGCGTATGTATCTATTTATACGTACATACACACCGAAGAACACAAGCACACACACGCATATGTATATATATATATATATATATATATATATATATATATATATATATATATGTATATATATATATATATTGACAATAAGAGAAAACAGTTATATTGAAATTGAATTTATTTTACTAACGTGTTTAGCTTTTCTTCATTATCCAGCAATTTCAAATGAAGCAATATTGAAATGTTCGTCTATTTCAGGTAACGTCTCATAATCGAACATTTCATTATTGTTTCATTTGAAATTGTCACTTTGATAAAGCCGGAAGGTGAAACGTGTTAGTATAGTGGTTTCAAGAATAGAGTCCGTAGACCCCTGGGGGTCATCAAATAATTCAGCTGTGTTTCCTCTGAACCTGACAACTCGTTGCAAAAAACATCACCCATTGCACCGCCATTGTCAAACATTTATGGTACTCGGAACTCTACCGTGTATCATAGTTCAAAGAAATATAATTCTTTTCAAATGAATATGAATTTTTCTTTATTGTAACTCATTATTAGTCTAAAAACTAAATACTGAAAATTAAGGTCCACAAGAATATTTCTTTTATAGAAGGGATCCTCGAGTTTCGGAAATATAGCGTTAGTAGAATAAATTTAGTTTAAAGAAACTATTTTCCTATAACGGCAACTAAAACATTGTATTGACGGACATATCGTATCCATACAAAGATTATTTATACATCGAACCATAATAGAAACACAAAAGTATACGTTAAACAAGAAAAAAATGACTGAAATGACATGAAAAAATGTTTGAAAAAGTTTTTTTTCCAGTGTTTAGCTGTCTGGACTATATATACACATATATAATGTAAAGCTTTCTTGACTACACACATAGACTGGCAGATACCCACGTACACACACGCCTGCGCGCGCGCGCACACACACACACACACACGCATATATATATATATATATATATATATATATATATAATATGTATGGTATAGATCAGGCTGGCACAATAGCATAATATAATATATCAATAATGTAAAGCAACTTCTGAAATATTATGGATTTATTCCATAGAGTGCTCGATACATTCAACTTTATACTATGTTGTTTTAGAGTAGAGCTGGAAATGCTTATTCAGAAATGGATGTATATGATTTGACAGAATCATTATATATGCATTATATTATATAGAAATTTATTTGAAATGATCTCCTTTACATGGTTAACGTATCATGCGCCCTAAACAACGTAAATGGAATAAACAATTAAGGAAAACAGGGCTACTGCATGAATGAAACCTGCAACCGATAGGGTTGCCGCTTCAACGTGGCAAAACTCTTACCATTGAGCTAAACAGGCCCAAATAACTGCTTTATCACAATTCTCATCTCATTTATTCTTGGTCTTTCCGCTTCTTTCAACGAGACAATTATTTATTAATGGATGGGTATACATGATCCGACAGAATGATCATAATTTGCCTTATATTTTATAGAGACTCATTTGAATTGATCATCCGTCATTACACGGTTATGTCCTTACCATCGAGCTAAATAGCCGCCGGTAATGCAAATTATACTATTTTTACTCGTGCCATGATCATGTCGTGACGCTTTCATTGGGCAATTCACAAAAAAAACTAACCAATCACATGAAGGAATTAGGAAAGCAAAAAATAGACTGTTTTGTGGTACGGGTTCTCTTGGGTTGATATTTTTTTTGTTACAGAACTAAAAGTCAAAGAAAACATACAACGGAAAAGGACAACTTTCTAAAAAAGATTTGCCTAGAAGAGAACAAAGATACAGAATACGAATTTATTATGCATCTTTTCTTTTCCAGAATTGACCTATTCCATTTCAAAACTCTATTTAGACTTTAAAGATGTAAACAATGATACTTGTTCTTGTGCATTATGGATGTTATATTAATTGTAGTATTCTATACAAGGTGACTTTAAATCATTGATGATCTCGTGGGGCCTCAGAATGACCTGAAGCTAACTTACACTCATCCTACCCATCTCAGCATGCCCTTTTAAGACTTCCTGCTTCCTATCGTGTTTCAATTTAACATGATTAATGATAACAGGTCTCAAATGTTACTCTTGTCGTTGTGATTACTGTGCACGCTTGTCTGATATTGTCATCATGAGATCTGGTAAAGATTTGAGTTCAAGAAAAAAGGTTCAAGTGGAAATTCAAAGATACGTCTTCAAGTTACGATGAAATTGCAAGAAAGTGGAAATATCAAGAAGCATATAAAGTGAAAAATAGTTAAAAATTGTCTCTTCAGCGAGTCGGAAAGTGTTGGATCAAGCGTATTCCAACTCAAAGACAAGATAGGATGTTGGTTGCACTTTGCAAAAAAACAACGATCGGCATTATCTGAACGTAAGCAAATCTACGGAAGGCTTTATAGATGCAGAATCTCAACTACATAAGAAGATGTGTTATTGTCTATATAATCGTAGTTTAAATAAGATTTAAAATGACATAAATCAATTTTGAAAAAAATAGCATAATGATTTTGACAGTATTGTGCATGAATTCGCTTTTATAGCTTTTATAGCTAACTCAAACTACAGGTAAGGTTGATTGGCTTATTTTTTTCACTACTACTTTGAGGATTGCCCTTTCAAAGATCGGGTTACGGTTGGATATGACACATAACCTTTATACTCCTACTCGTTTGCAAAATACTTGTTCAGCATTGTGAATAAATAGAAGTATGATTTTTTCAGAAAGGATACGTTTCCATAAGCTAACACTTCACCGAAGCTTTCAAGACTTTTGGCCATGGCAACATTTTTTTCATAAATGATTTTCTCCGACACACTAGAAAGGTTTTGTTAGCCAAGCTAAATATATGATTCAGAATGCTGCTTCCAGTAAAGTCGATAAAATATAGAAATAATAAAATAGAAATAATCAGATTCTACCTAATTTCGCAATACACCATGATATTATCGGCGACACACTGTTTGGAAATATCCACGGCATTTGATTAAAGGATTTTCATTGGATCATATGGTTTCTCTTGAGATTTCTTTGATAAAAAGAATGCTTCTTAATTAACTCTGTCAGCGAAGTTGGAAAAGGTATATTTATTTGCTCATACCTGTCTCTTTGTCCACACAATATCTGCAAAAGTTCTCGGTGAATTTCAATGAAATTTTGTGAAAGAAATCATTAGTTGAATTTCTTAGAAGAAAACGTTGGTTAAATGTTCAAGCAGAATTAGGATTCCTTTCCGATTGTAGAGATATTTTTTCTTTATATATTAATATATTAATTATTGAAAATTGGAACACAGTTGCTTCCATTGAGTCGCAGCAATATATGATGTGATTTTTATTCAGGGCTTTGACAAAAGTGTTTACTCTCAGGGCTTTTTTAGTTAAAAACTGTCGACGTAGTTTTTTTCAGTTTTCAACCCGGTCTGGCTGGCTGACTGGTGATGTATGTATGTACGTATGATGCATACAAACCGTACCAATAGAGCTATGCGGTTGGAAATCTGAATATTTATTCATTATTATGTTAAAAAAAACTGATTTTTTTTCTTTTTTTTTAAAATCTTTCTCCCTTTCTCCCTTTCTTTCTAGAGGGGTATTCAGTTGGAAAAGTTTATGCTTAATCGATCACTGTGTTTGCGTCCAACAAAGGGCAAAAAACGTAACTTATTCTTCAATCACCCCCTTTTCCAATCTTTCAATTGATCACCCCCATCATGGTATGGTGCCAAAAGACCTTGGTCACTAGACTGTTTCCATTGAGTAATCTAACCGGACCCGTTTTAGATCTGTTTTTTTTTTTTTTTTTAATTCTTTAAGCACCAATTTTTAGGATGTTATCGTTACTGGGACATTTACAACGAGTTCAATCCTTGTCTGGAGCACCGCTATTGCAACCAAACGTGGAAGTAAGTCAGATAGCTTTAAGAGACTCGTTATTTTTGTCAATAGATTTAATCTGAGTCAAGAATAAAAGGAAATCTTACAACTTACCAATCAGTAACCATTACCCCTCAGCAAGTCAATTTTTTGATCGCTGTCTGGGTTTCTTGTTTGTTTTGTTTTTTACTTCAAAAATTTAATGAACATCACATTTTTTTTCAGGTTTTTTAAAAAATTTGATTCAATGGAGCAACAACAATTTTTTGTTCGAACAGTATTTCACATAGTGCAAACTCTGCACTCTTATGAATACGAAGATGTTTGTCAAATGTATATGATATTTACGTACTTCTATTCTTCACAATATGAGTTTCGTTTATTTCATTTCCTCTGAAAATATGGAACAAACAACTTATCTAGGAGAAAGTGCAGCTTACTGAAGATATTTTTTAAGACTCAGAACAACCGAGAAATATCTAAATTTTTTTGACAAATTGTAATACAATCAAACATCAATAATATTAACGACACTATGCAGTCGCTGATTAGTATATGGCATTAAATGATTAATATCAAGATTGACTTTTTGAATTATATGGTTTTTGTTTCTTTTTTTTATCAGATTTTTTTTTCTTTTTTTTTTTTACTTCTGGTAGTTCTGCATCATCATCATCATCATCATCATCATCAGTTTTTCAACGTCTGTCCTTGGACATAGACCTTCCACAGGGTTCCCCACACATCTATATCATGGGCGTTGCGGAGCCAGTACTTTCTGAATTTGTCTAGCTCGTCTCTCTATCTAATATTTTGCCGGCCTAGATTGCGCATGTGATCTTGGGGAATCCGTATCATGAATCACGATGTCCATCAGTTGTCCGCCGTTCGTGCAGCATTTGAGTTTTTCAATGGATTCCTTGAAGTCCCTGACTCTTGCCTTTTCTCGGATGTACTGTGCTCTCTAGTGGTCTTTCCATGTGAGGCCCAGCATAATTTTCTCATGGGTACGTTGCATAGTTCTCAATTTGCGCTTCTGTCTCTTGGTCAGGTTCTATATTTCAGCTCCATAAATGACTATTGGGAAGATCCATTGGTTATACACCCTTCTTTTTACGATTAATGGGATTTTCTTATTTTTGGAGGTTGAGCTTCGCTAATCAGTAGATATTATTATCAGTAGATAATTAATATTAAGATTGTCTCTTTGAGTTATATATTATTTGTTTCTTCTTTTTGATCGGGAGATCTTGTTTTTTTTTTAAGCTTCTGGTTGTCCTGCGACTTACCACTTTTCAAAGCCTTTGGTAAAGAATGCTCTCTATATTTTTTCTTTGATGAATTAAAAAGATCGAGCTTAAGTCAAGTTTTTCTTGTCAAAGCTGACATGTGTCTCTGTGTTGGTTTGGTCGCTTCTTGAATTGGTTAATTCGAATTTGAAAGAACATAATTACAATTATTGCAAACTCACAAATCAGAGTTTCCTATTTTCTATTCATGAAGACATAAAGATGAACTGAAATTCTGGAAATATCCGCCTAATGGTTTGATATTGTAAAGCAAAAGAAATTGAACAGTCGTGACTTATGAATGTTGTTATTGAAACATGGCCAACTACCTTGTCAGAGCAGAGCAAGAAGAAATCGAACAGACATAAAGAATTTATTGAGAATGATAAATCATTTAATAGAAACTGTCAACCAACACTGTCACCAAAACTAGTTATAGTTTTCTCCAGTTTTTAACATGGTCCAGATGGCAGACTATATATATATATATATATATATATATATATATATATATATATATATATATATATATATATATAAGTTAAGGTTTCAATCCTGCCTCGCGGTACTGGATGGGATAATGGAAAGTCTATAGCCACACTGAAGAGACGTAATACATCGAAACAGCTGTCTGTGGATGACACAATAATCAATGCTCCTCTTTTCAGGGTTGATATAACTCATCCACTGTGAGCTCACGTAATGCTCTTCCATAGGAATAGAGCACTCTGGTGGATGAGGGATTTCTGTGTAAATAAATATATCACTTAAATTCAGCTTTACTGACTGTCCATTTCCATAGTCCAGAGGTAGGATATCGGCCTGCGTGGTACTAGATGGGATAATGGAAAGTCTATAGCCACACTGAAGAGATGTAATACATCGAAAGAGCTGTATTTGGATGACACAATATATATATATATATATATATATATATATATATATATATATATATATATATATATGTGTGTGTATGTATATATATGTATGTATGTATGTGGGTATACTTGTATGTATTCATCAGACATACACATACAGGCCGCAGTGCCTCTTATTACATCTGTGAAGAAAAGTCTTTTTTGTTTGTTTGTTTGTTTTGTTTTTGTTTTCGTTTTTTGAAAATTTGGACTCTTTTAGTGATCACTGTGGAACAAAAGGTAAGATAAGTAACTTTTTTCATCGATCATAGCTTCTTCATTTTTTTTTTATTGATCACCCTGAAGCAGCAAGCTGCCAAACGACGTTGGTTGCATGACGGTCTCCATTGATTGACTTACCAGACCTGTCCATTTTCCATCTTAATAATCCTGTTACCGGAAAATACAGAGTTTTTTTTTTCTCTCTTCTTTTCCCAAGAAGCAAAATTCTCACTATTATTTGCAGGAAGCTCCGTCAATTTTTCGTGGGCTTCGTGAATACGGAACTAATTTTCACCTATCACCGTCATTCCTGTACCAAGCAGCTAAAGTGAAGCTGGTAAAAAGAGAAGGGTCAAATTCTCAACCCAACACGTCCAAGAATTGACGTGACAGGCTAGATATAGGGTCAGTGTTTTTCAATGTTGTGCACGAGCAAAGTGCCTCACAATTCTGGATGCTGGAAACTTGATTTGTCGAATAGCCTCTAGGTGTGTCCGCTTTTGCTGGATAATTCATGACAAATAAAATAATCTTCATAGTCATCATTGCAATTACATATATATATATATATATATATATATATATATATATATATATATCACTTTGAATCTCTATTTGAAATGATCGCCCCTTATTACACAGACAATCATTTGGCGTAGACGACGTAAATAGAATAGACAACTACAAAAAATGGGGCTGTTGCAGGAGTCGAACCTGCTACCGATAGGTGGCCGTCTTAACGTTGAACTAAACAGTCACCGTTAATGAAAGGTCAAAACAACTGCTTTATCTTCAAAATCAAATTTTGTTCATTCGGTGTCCATACCTGCTCTTTTTGTTCCTTAACGCTGAGAATTATATTATTGAGAAATTAATATATAATCTGACGGGAATAATCATAACGCAATGGTAAGAGCAGCGCTAACTCAATGAGGCAGTTTAATTGTTTACCCAATTTACGCTATATGGGCCAAATGATACATTCACCGTACAATAACTGGAGGACATTTTAAACAGACTTTCAAATTGATATTCCACATTTATAATTATTTTTGCTGGATTATATATCCATTTCTTATATATATATATATATATATATATATATATATATATATATATATATATATATATATATATATTTCAAAAATATATTTCGATAGAAAAATTTAAAGCAGTTGAAGTTCAAAAATTAAGAGCTTAATACATTGATCATATATTCTAGAGCAATATTTACACAAGTTAGGGAAGAAAAAACTCTCAACACGTGCTCTTTGGTTAATTCATTTATCAAAAGACGGTGGTTTATTTTTTAGTTTTAATCTAATTACTGAAATTTTTGTTCGAGCGCAGTTTTCAAAATTGACCGGAATTTTAAACGTAAAAGCCTTTCCTCCATCAGTTATGATATCTTCTTACTTAGCGGCCAGCCCGTCTTGATTTTGTTACTTAATCATTAGTATAATATCTTGCACTCTTGTCGTCTCTCAATTACATTACTTGCGGTAGAATCTGAGTGAATACACTTTAAATAACGCAGTATCACATGATGTGTTGCAAAGTAAATAATTACAAATTATCTCAACCGTCACATTTCAAATCAAAGTGAAAGTAGTAATTTCCTACAGAATATAAATAATATGCAGGCCTAATTATACTATCTAATGAGTGGAAGTAACGAAACGAAGGTTCAACAGTTTTTATAGACCAAATTTCCGCAACTAATCGATATATATATATATATATATATATATATATATATATATATATATATATATATATATATTTATATATATATATATATATATATATATATATATATATATATATATATATATATATATATATATATATATATATATGCATATCAAAGTGATGTATCGATTTATTAATAATATAATTGTCCGTATCGAGGAACAACACTTAGAGCAGATACGGGCACTGAATGAACGAAATGAATATTTGGAGGTAAGGCAGTTATTTGGGACTTCGGTGGCTTTTTAACTCAATGGTAAGAGCGAGGCTACGTTGGAATGGCTACCTATCGGTTGCACGTTCGATTCCAGCAGCAGCCCCATTTTCTTTAATTATCTATTCTATTTATGCTGTCTTGGCCAAATGATACATCCACTGTGTAATAACCGGAGGTCATTTTAAGTAGCGATTTAAAAGTAATGTAAGGTATCCAAAGTAATAGATATAAGCGTGTGCGTACGTAGATAAATATTTTTGAGTACGCACATACACACACACACACACATATATACATATATATATATATATAACTGTTTCAAGCAGGAACCATGTCAGATATCGAATCATTGAACGAGACATAAATATGCATAGATGCAATATATAATTCAACTCACGTAGTGAAATAACTAAATACATTACACATCATGGCTCTCCCGTGAGAAAAAGATGAAATAAATACATAGACTCATTGATATCAATAAATGTAATTTTCTATTTATCTTGAAAAAAAATCATGGACGCGTAATTTTTCATATCCAAGGATCTTTTCCTTTGTCTCATTTTTCTCTTTCCCTCTTCCTCTTTAAAAATGGATATGTGCATGTATGTGTGCGTGTGAGTGCGTTTATACGTGTGCGTGTGCATAACTGGAAACTATCCGCTAACTTGGTAATAGAGTAATAAATATCTATGCGTATCGTCAAATGCATAGTCACTTTGTTCTTTTCTACGCGGGTCTCTATGTTCATTCAATCGGCTCTCATTGTGCAAATATATATATATATATATATATATATATATATATATATATATATATATATATATATATATATATAGATAGATAGATAGATAGATAGATAGTCTAGAAGGTTTTACAGCTTCGAGCACTAAACATAAGAGACTTTTTCAAAAATTTCTTTTTGTCACTCCAGTTACTTATTTCCCAATATCCGTCTATGGAATTTATCTAATTTTCTTCACCTTGTTTTACATAGACTTTGTTATTATGGTACAATATATGAATTGTCTCTAGTTGGGATCATAAGTTATTTACCATATGACTGTTTCGGGGATTTGAAAAAAAAGCTGTTATATCAACATAGCACTCCAGGATGGTTGATCAAACACTGCTTCCTTTTCAGCTTTGTTTTAATACATAGTTCATGTCATATATCTAGTTTTTTATATTATATTGGGTATTATGTATATTATTTATTGATATTATTTCAAAGTGCTTATCATTTATTCTTTGAAACAGGGCTTTCTTACATAGAGTATCCCCCCCAAAAGTGCTTCAAGATGAGTAATCGGTAAGTATAACAAAAGGCGTGACTTGCTGTTCGTGTCATTTCTAGTAAATGTTCACGCATGTGAATATTAAATCCGTTATCTTGGTTATATATATATATATATATATATATATATATATATATATATATATATATATATATATATATATATATATATATATATATAACGAGTAAGAAAGGGATTAAGGCCTTCAGACATGTAAATGTAGAATACTTTCCCTACATTTCGAGATCTGAGGAAACTCTGTTTCTTTAGCCCCCTCCGCCCATTTACTTGGAGTATTTATTGTATAATATTAATAGAAATACATTGGGGCCTCCAGGCATTTAATGTAACCCCCTCAATAACACTTGTATTTTCACTTTTGATCCTTTATTGGAGAAAAAGTTTCTCTTTGCCCCTGACCCCATAAATTGAGCAGGGGAGTCTCCCTTCATTTTTTGATCTCCTCCTGGTGGATGGAACTCTCCAGGGAGGAAAAGGTCTCCTCTCACTTTTGACCTTTTCCTACACTATTTACCCTTCAAAGGTGGAAAAAGTCTCATTTCATTTTTTATCATTCAAAACATGGGTTTCTTTCCACGTAATACTTCTCTGAGAGGTATATATGCACGTATGAAACAAGAAGATATGCCTACAAGCGGAAAGTTGGTTTTACTTCGGCATTAGACATACAGTGTAAATGGAAACCTCCTTTAAAGACGTCTAAAAATGAATTTTCTCGGACTAGGTATGCTAAACTTGATTGGATTGCGACCATGTCTTGGTACTTCTTTATAGCCTGACAGATAAACACACTAACACCTATCGCTTATATTTAGGATATATATCTTTGAAAATATGTTCTTTAATGCATCGAGTGTTATAAACTTTTTAAAATGTATATATGTATATAATGTATGAGACAGAATTATTATGAATTGCCTTATATCGTATTGAAACTCTTACTAGAAATAAACTCCTATTATTACACGGTTAATATATCACTTGGCCGAGACAATGAAATGAATAGAGCAGACATAGACCATGAATGAGTCAAAATGGGAATTAAGAGTTGAAACATATATTTGGGCGTTTGCCTTACCGTCAGCGGTTAACCTAAACGGTAAGCACAACACAATGTTGAAGCAGATACCCTATCTCTCGCATGTTCGATCCCAGCAGCAGCTTCATTTTCTTCAATTGTTCATTCTATTTACGTTGTCTAGGCCAAGTGATGTATCAACCATGTAATGATGGAAGATCATTTCAAAAAATAAATTTCAATATAATATAACGCAATTTATTATGATTCTGTCGGATCATATATCCACTTTTTAACACAAAGCCGTCGTGTTGAAAGAGATGCTTATAAATTGCATTATATTATATTGAAGCTCTATTTGAAATAAGAGTTTCAATATTATATGACGCAATTTGTAATCATATATATATATACGTATATGATTATATATATAAATGATTATATATATACATATATGATTATATGTATAAATGATTATATATATACATATATGATTATAAATTATTTTATTGGAACTCTTATTTGAATATTAATAAATCACTTGGCCTAGACAACGTGAATAGAATAAACAATAGAAGTAAATTGGGATGCTGCCATTATGTTGTTTAGGCCGAATGATACATTTCTGTGTAATAACGAGATATCATTCAAGATAGAGTTTCAATATGATATAACAATTTATAATCACTCTATCGAATCATATTTCTATTTCTTAATAATAAATACGTACATATATATATATATATACATATATATATATATATATATCGGCATATGACAATACGAGTAGTTGAAAGTGTGTTTCAATAGGCATATATATTCACGTATATGTTTGAATATGTATACATATACATACTTCTGTATGCATATCCCTGTTTATACCTACATTCATAAATGTAAATATACATTAACTCATTTAAAATACGCCCACACATACACGTGCCCACACAGGCATATATATATATATATATATATATATATATATATATATATATATATATATATATAAAATGAAAGCAATGATAAAGAAAGAAGGAGATGTTTATATCTATACGCACATGCATTAGCACAATTTCTAGAGCTTAAGAAATACATGCGAAATATGAATGAAGATATACTAACTCTTTTTATTTTTGTACTTGTGACAAATGCATATTCAGGAAACAGCCCTACATTTATATCTGTGGTGACAAAAAATCGTGGGGTATCTTTTTCTTTCTCTATGCAAACGTACAAATGCGCATCGATACTTGTTTGCAATCATATATTTATAAATATTTCCTATTCATTTAATTATACATATATATATATATATATATATATATATATATATATATATATATATATATATATATATATAAATATATATCAGTTTTTAATTATTTTCTATTTGAATGCCGTTATTTTTTTTCAGATTTCCAATTTCGAAATTCCGATGCTTACACCCTTTCCCGATATGAGTGAATTTTTCGATTATATGTTATACATAAATAAATGCTTGTGTTGTGTGTTTTTGCCTTTAACATGCGTGATTTCTGAAAATACGCAAGTTTATTCCGGCTTAAGGGTGGAAAAGGAGCCTGTTGGGTCAAAAGGTGACAAGAATCTGATAGATTTATGCTTTTTATGCAAAAGGGACGAGAAAATAACTCTTAATCTTAAAATTTGAATTACAGAAATTTTCACTTTTAATATAATTATTTGCAACGTTGGAAATTTCTATAAATACATTGTAGAATTTAACATCCAGCAAATGCCTCTTATTTTTAGCTTTGCCGAGCCAAAACATTATTTTGACACTGCTCGATGACAGCCCGTAAAGCACCGGACTCGAGTGCTCTATTTCTTGTGGCATATTATTCAACAACTGTACATGGATTCTATCCTATTTTGTACGTGCTTTTGTTTGCTTGTTCGTGAGTTCTAACGCTCTCGTTTGTACGGTTTCGTCTACAGATTTGAAAATTGGCGTCCGTACTTCACCAGGCTCTTTTGACCTTTTCAGTGGGGCTTATTTCAACGTTATTCATAACATCTAGATTCTCCAGAAGCTATATGTTACTAGATGCTTTTTAAAAAAAAAAACTTTATTCTAGATGTTTTCCCGTGGAAGACGCCAGTACATCATAAATAGGATCCATTCTGAATCTATGGAGGAATTCTTTTCACCTGACTTGAAATTTTGACGCTACGGTTGTTCAGTTATGTGTAATGATGAGTTTATACATTAATTAGAAACTGTCAACCAAAACTGTCACCGAAACTGAAAACAGGGTTTTTTTTCAGTTTTCGAGTTGGTCTGGTTGGTTGGCTATGTATCTCGCGTACAAGCTTGATCACACGTGAATCAACAAAGAAGATAGATCCCTGCCGCAGGAGTTGTGATGGCAGGGGCCATGATGGGAGGATTCTTAGCATATACCTGGTATTAGAGATCGTCAAACAAAACTGTGAACAAAGGTTTCTTTAGCTTTTAGGTGATTTTGGTTGGCTACCTATGTATAAGTCACGTGTAAAAGCTGCTCCTGTTGGGCTAAGAGGCAGAAAATTCAAACATTTAGTCCTTCTTATGTGTAGAAAAAAATGTTTTCCCTATAAAACAGGTTTTTATCGAGGATTTCTATTCACAGTGTAAGTCAATGCCGAATTCGATTTATGCCAAGGCGAGAGAAGTAATTCATTCGTTGATCACCCCTTTCTCGATATTTGATTGATCACCCACCATCAGGCACGCTGCAAAAGACGTTTTTACACATGACGGTTTCGATTGTTTAACTAACACGGCGTGTACGTATATTGTATTTATCATTATTCAGTGTTTTGGGGTTTATTTACAGGAACTCTTTCTTTAAGATAGCCCCAAAGGGGGTTGTAACAGATGGCAATAAAATCTGGCGAACGCCAATGCCGAATTCACTTTGTGACAAGACGAGAGAAGTTACTTTTTCGGTGATCACCCCTTCCCGATATTTGATTGATCACCCACCATAAGCCACGCTGCAAAAGACGTTTTTACACATGACGGTTTCTATTGTTTAACTAACACGGCGTGTATGTATATTGTATTTATTATCATTCAGTGTTTTGGGGTTTCTTTCTTTAAAATAGCCCCAAAGGAGGATGCAACCGATTGCAATAAAATCTGGTGAACGTGGCAGCTAATTAATTTCTGATCCACATGAAATTAGTTTGCTAAGCTAGAGACAAGTATTTGCGGAATTCCCAAGGGAAGAAGAAATCAAGCGAAGAATCACTCTAGGACGGCAAGCCCTTGGCAGAGCAAGCCCAACCTTCAAAAACAAGAAAATCACATTAGTCTTGAGGGAAAGTATATGTAACCAATGCATCTTCCCAATTATCACTTATGGAGCTGAAATATGAAATCTAACCAAGCGATTGACCTTTAAACCGAGAACAAAGCAACTTGTACGTGAAAGAATCATGCTCAGTATCATAAGGAGAGGGGAGTCCAAGACATCATAGAATCCATTGAAAAACTCGAATGGCAACGGGCTGGTTAATTTGCAAGAATAGCCCACAACCGTTGGACATCATCACCTACAACATAGATCACAAGATCTCATATGCGTAACCGAAGTTGGTTGAATATAAGATGGCGAGACAAGCTAGACCAGTTCAGAAAGTATTGGCTGATGGAGAGATCTAGCGAATCCTGAGGAAGATGACTGACGTGAAAAAGTTGATGATGATTATGGTGGTGGTGATGATGATAATGATGTTCCACGATTAGTTCAAAGTAATTCCCGAAGTCCAAAATGAATATATCTGAATGGAAAATTTCTTTTGTATGAGTATACCACTGGGCACCATCCATAACGGCTCTCTTGCTGTTTTTTTCCCTCCAGGGAGTCTCCATGTTCATTTCAGACCGACAATAGCCAAATCATACGCTGGTGTTTTTTTTTTTTTTGTTTTTTTTATAGATAATTTTAGATAAAAAAAAATATTTTTCAAAGATAATCTTCTTTCAAAGATAATTTTTTTTCAAAGATAAAAATTTAAAATTTTTCTTTTTTAGATAATTCAAAATGATTTTTCAGATAAAATCAATTCTGGTACACGTGCTGGCTACGGTGATTCGATTATCCGGGGAATGGGTATTTTGCTTTAATTTCATTTGAACATTTACAGAACAAAATAAAGTTAAGGTTTAACTATTGAAAAAGTATCTCATTTAATACTTTGTTGACCCTCCTTCAGCTACTACAAGAGCGGCAACTCGTCTTGGCTTATAATTAATAAGTTCTGAAATTGCAGATTGGGGTTTCTCTGAACATGTCTTGCGGAAGAAATTCGGCAAATCCGAACGTGTTGCTGGCTTTTTAGTCTTCTTACGCAAATTCTTATCTAATATTACCTGCGTGTGCTCAATTGGATTCATGTCAGGGGCAGCGGAAGTCGATTGATGCAATATCTGAAGATTGAGCAATTCGTCAGAAAAAAATGATGCTGTGCCAAAAAGCTAAGGAATTATCGCTCCTGTCTATTGCCCACTCGTTCCTTCTTCTTTTTTTTTCTATATTAGTTGTGGTCAAATGGCGCTTCCTTCCTGCTTGTCCATAATAACCAAGTTGATGAAGATAATTCTCTGCTGTTTTTGAGATAATTAGAATTTTTTTCTGCCTTTTCTGAATCTTTTAAACGAGAGTTGTTCTCAACATAAAACTGAGAGTGTGTTATTTACTTCTTGCGTGTCCTTATAGATATATACTAGCAAGGTTCGAATTGAATTCATGAATTTGTATGTCTACACATCTATGTACGTATAAAAGCAACATATGGTCTCAAATAAAGCAAGATGGTAAACGAGAAAGGTTCATGCTGAACATCAAATGGAGGGATCACAAGCTAGCACGTTGTATTAGAGAAGAAAACAGGAGTCCGAGATATCATACAATCCATTAGAAAACTCAAATGACAATGGGCAGGGCATCTTGTTCGACAACGGCTGGATTACACCAATCACAACATGGGTCTTCAAAGATCACATGCAGATTCGTGGTCGACTGAAAATAAGATAGTGTAACGATTTAGACGGGTTTAGGAGATTTTGGCTCAGCTACGCCCGCAATAGAGAGATCTGGCGAATTTTGTGAAGGTCTGTGTTCAACAAATAGGCTGAAGATGATTTAGTTGTTATTGGGCTTGGCCAGATCATATTTTCGTGCACAATTGAAATTAATTATTTCATCATTAAATTTATACATAAAACTTGATAGCAGACTGAATCAATATCCATAGTACGTAAATCCCATGTATCGAATGATGAATATCGAATACGTACGTGTGACCTCGGGGCTAATGCTCTGTTCAAACATCCTCTACGCATCTTATTGCCAAGTATGAATATATGAACGACTTTACTTCGTGGACGAATATATTTTGGAAGTGTTTTCTTCGACTAAATAATCGCTGACGCCGCTTTGCAACTCTTCCACGAAGAAAGGCGGAAAGCGTTCAATGTATGTTTTGTGGTGACCTGTTATAGAGGCAGCTCGCATTTTCTTCTTCTCTCTCTCTCTCTCTTCCACATCAGTCACCTATACCTACACTCTGTCTCTATCGCCTTTTTATTGCCGTTAATCCCGTTGCAAATATTATTTGCATATATTATATGCAGTCGTTTCGTCGAACGACTTATCGCCAACATAGAGTCAGTCGACAGCACTTTCGCCGAACAGCTGATTCGTAGACAACTTTTTCGACGAAGTGATGTGTTGTCGACTACAATCTTCAAAAGAAACGAAAAATACATTTCCATTAATCATTGAGCAGAACATCGCAATAATCCGAAGTAATTTTCTCCCGTTAAACTCCTAGGAGTTGACTTTATCATCTTGATTAGTCAGACATGAAATTTAAGATTTTTGAAATTAAGACATAAGAGGAAAAGGGGAAAAAAGAAAGAGCCATTCTGTGAGGCCATGTCGTGTTGATTCGCGTTTCCGAATGTTCAGTATTTTTTCCATGTAAACATTGAATTCCTGTTATGATTTTGTTTCAATACTATAACGAATTTGTATATTCTATTTTTTTTTTTTTCGGTTAAAATTACCTTGTTACAATGAATGTCATTAAAACAGTTACTATAATAGAACCATTATACAAAATAAAAACATAAGAATTAAAAAAATTCAGTTGATATTTGTCCAACCAAGTTATTTATGATAACTAATGAATTTCGACTTACGGTAGTTTCCGTGTCTCTGGGGTCAACTGCGTTCTGCTGGACATCAGTAGATGTTGGGATCAAATCCAACTGGGATCAAAACATTTTCCCTTGCTTTGAATGTCAGTGGTGGATTACCAATTAGGCTGAGTAGGCCCCTGCTTCTGACGCTAGAAACGGATTAACCACGAGGCTGAGTATACTTTATCTTTCTTTCTTTCTTTCGTTAAACTCTTGAGTTTTGTCTTAATTTTCATATGTAACAATGACAGATGACAAGACCAGAAAAAAAAAAGAGTGACGTCATTCATGAATAATAGTGGCGGTGATGTACACAAAAACTGATGACGAACTCACTCCCACTTCAAAATCTCAGCTCAGGTTTTTCTCGTTCTGGTGAAGTTAGAAAATCATATTTACAGTAACTATTGATAAAGGAGTTGAAAAGAGACACGTACTTTTGGAATGATTTTGTACAGAGAAATGAATTGTGTTTTGTTTGCTTTTTAGATTTTAATGAAGCAAAGGAGCTTGACATTAGCGCAGCCGAGTTTGTTTACTTGAATCATCAGCAACATTCGACACACATACACTGTAGTAAGTTTTTTGAGAAGTTAGTAAACGAAGGATTTATGTTGGAATTTATTTTCCGCATCAGGTGATAATTTGCTGTCAAGAAAAATTCTTTTATCATTCCTAAAAGTTATATAAGCTTGGATTAATTAAGCTAATCCGTTAGAGCGGTTTCTGTCCTCATTTTTTTTTTTCATTTTTATCATACATTTGCAAACCCGCACACACCTTCTGACAGGTCAGTAGAGTTCGTGCTACCTTTCGTGTCGCCGTTATCAATTATTGGATGCTGTGATAAACCCATTTATACGAACGGCTATTGAAGATTTTTTTATTGGAGAAATCGGAGAAAAAACCGGCCATATCTAGTCAGAAAATGCTAATCCAGCGGACAGGACGATCAGCTACGACAGCTCTTTCCCTTTTGCCCTCTCTCACATTAAAGGGCATTTTGCACATTCCCTCGCGATTGTTAGGCAGACTTACTTGAGCCATTTGAGCACACAAAAATTGCCAATATATATATAAAGATATTGCATGCAAATGTGTGTGTGTAGATGCGTGGCCTTGATGTATTCATATATTGCATGTGAGTATGCGTGCGTGTATATACATATACGTAAAAAATGACAGGGTTATTCTGTGTATAGCTCAGCTCTAAAGAGCCTATGCTTTTTTATTAAGTAATTTCTTTTTATATAATTTACGTATCCTAATTTCAAGTCTTTGCTCATCTCAAGCTATTTTGATGTGTGATCATGAAGTCTCAAGAGTTTTTATGACGTAGCAATAGAAATTATGTCGTAATAGGAAGGTAAATCAACAGATGAGATCATCACGTCTGAGCACAAACATATAAACAAACCAATAAACAACAAAATTTGCATATGAGCTCATTACATGTATGGTTGTATAATTGCGAGTGCGTTTGCTTGTATATGGATGAATGTGCGTTTTTGAGTATATGAGTACATATATATATATATATATATATATATATATATATTGAGTGTGTGTTTGTTTCTGTATGTATGGATGTTGGTGCGTGAGTATATGTCTATGAGTGTGTGAACTCAAGTTGATATGTATGCTTGTGTGTGTGTCTAAAAAGTATTGTCTAATCGATTACATGAAACACAAGAGACGGTGGTCGTTCGCGATCAAATTAAGGGACAAGAAAACTGAGAACGCAGGATTGGAACCAGGGTGTCAGTTTTCGATTCGTTTCTTGCGTACGTTTGAGGATATTTATTTGTTTTCTTATTTCCAACAGCTTGTCGATTTTCGTTATTCGTTTTTGGCGTGGCAACTCATTCGATGGAGCCATCGTTTTTCAACTGAGAACTGAATCAGTTTCGACATCGCAATCCCTCTTTTGACGTTGCAACTGATGCATGAATTGCGTGAGAAAGACGATTACCTCCCTTCAACTTCCTTCACACTGTCTCCTTTTCTTACATCCCGCTACATCTCTGTCCTACTCTTATCTAATATACTTACTTTGGCTTTCTTTTTATTATGTCAGCTCGGATAGTGTAATGGTTAGCACGTCTGCTCTTCGATTCCCTGTAGGAGCAAAGAGTGTTGAAAACCCTTCATTAGGACAAATTTCAAAAATATCGGGGACGCCTGTAACAATATAATAAGTGTAAACTTGACAGCTTATTGGATACTCACTAAATACGAGAAGGTTGGTAGTGAAGGGGATGAAAAGAAAGAGATAGAGAGAGAATTGACGGAAACAGACGACATCAGGAATCTCTGGAAAAAAGGTAAAAAGAGTGTGGAGGGAGAATCAGACATAGGCTTGAAAAAAAGATGAAGAAGGATGTATAGAACAGAAAGGAAAACAGCCGCTATTCGTGGACTTGTATCCTACCAGAGGGATGGTTACAAATTTAACTAGACTTGGGACTTGCAAGCGTCACTCAGCTGACATAGGCTTGAATTTCGCCCCTATACTCCATTGGGAGTTGTCTTTTCAGAGGCTGAATCCTTTACCTTTTTCAAAAAACGTCTTTTTCTCTCAACTCCGTCTCTTTTCTTTCCTGTCTCCATCCTTTTTTGTATCTATCTCGCTCTTTTCCCTTCAGACCACGCTTTCTTTTCTATCTAAGACCTTTTTTTTCCAGTCGAAGTCTTCAGTTGAATATGTTTGCCTCCGTAACAAGAACAAGAAGAACAACCCTCACTAAATTCGAAGGCATAAACTCGCCACTGTTTATCTATCATGTCACGTTAAACCAAACCTACATATAGAATTAAAACTTATTGCTCCGGGCAAAACGAAACTGGCCACTTATGAAGATTCCTAAACATTTTTTCAAGTCTTTTTTCTTCTTCACATTGTTCTTTAATAGACTTTTTATGACGTCATAAAAAGTGTATTTTCTCCAATAGTCGTGACGTTTTTTCGAGCTCATCTGTCAGTAAGTTGGTTATTTTTTTATGACGTCTTAAAAAAGTGTTTAGTTTTCAATCGCAGTTTGGACGTTTTCTCGAGCTAATCTGTCACGAAGTAGATCGTAAATCCGAGCAATCACTCGTGATTAACATTACCCTAGTGATTGGTTGGCTATTCTCTCACCAACTGAGCTAAACTGACAGGTCTCATATACTTACGAAGTTATTTATTATACATACAGTACCAAAGTTGTAGTAATCGTCTCTAGTCGGAGTAGGAAAGTTTCACCATGCTGCAACCAGGCTTGTTTCCCTTTTCCCCATTCTTCCTCCTTGCTACACTGTCCATCTCTCTCAGTCTTTCTTTCTTTTGTTTCTCTTCCTTTTTTTTCTCTTTTTATTTTCGTTCTCCCTTATTATTCCGTTCTCTCTTTTCGTTTTGTTCTCTTCATCTCTCTTTTTCTCGGCCTTAGCTATTCCTTTCTTTCCTCTTTTTGTTTCATAAGAAGGTTCAATTTACTATATTATTACAATGCAGAACTGGACGCTGACTTTATGGCCACTTGAAATCAAATCATTCAGAAAATTTATATTTATTTATATTTATATTCAGATATGATAAAAATCCAAAGAACAAAACTATCTGATGAGACATTCTTTCTTTGGGAAGTTATTATTGCTTTACTCGACTTTACTCGATAGTGACTGTATAAATATTATTAGTACAGACATCCTCAGTTTGTGATGTCAAAAACGCAATTATCATACTGTTGCGGACATCTCCGATATAGCACTGTTCGGCGTATATACACATTGTACAGATAAACAATATTTAATTTATTGATACAGGCATCCCCTGATACAACGCGGCACGTTATAATGCGGTTCACAATATATATATATACATATGTATGCTGATTATAAATCTTCTGAGCCTGTGGCAGAAGATTCAAGTAAGTAAAAAACTCTATAGTAATGACAGGCGGATTGTCTTTGTTTTTACAAACTTTCAATTTTTTCTTTTCCTTAGACCACGTCTATTTCTTCCTTTCTCCAAGTTCCAGCGTTCCCTCTTTTCATTTTTACACTCTTTTCCAATCGGAGACCATTTAAGAGCAGACGTGCACAGGTGTGGTGCCACAGCCGTTGGGGTTTTGCCCTATCGGGCATGGTACTGCCCTGTGAAGTCAAGACTAGAGGGTTCAAGATTTGTCCTGAGTCCTGAGAACAGAGGACGTGTCTTTGCCCCAATAGTTGCGAAGACTGGAGATAATCTTTTAAAGTTCCTACCAACACGCTTGCATGTGCGGTATCCTTGCGTAAAAACCGACAAGTCACATCCTATCCTCGTGGGGGTTCAGATAAGATGGAGCCTACATTCAATTCTCTCTTTCTTCTTTCCTTCCGCTTCTCTGTTTCTTCTCGACACACCCTTTTTTCCTCTTTTTTTTTTTGGCTAATTCCGATGTCGTCTGCTTCTGTCAATTCTTTCTCTCTTTTCATCCTTTTTACTACCTATCTCATTCTCACATTTGATGTAGTCAAAGGTCAAACGCTAGTCAAAGTCTGGAATTGACTTGGTTTTTTCTACCGTGACTGCATCAAGAATGACATGAACGAAAAGAATAGTTTTCACCAAATTTAGCGGAACGAAAGTCAACATTCTCTTACCGTGATCTTGAATCACGACCAACAGATTGGTAGTCGTGTCTCTCACCAACTGAGCTAAATTGACAAGTCTTGCGTATCTACCAAAATTTATTCTAGAAATATGTAAGTCCTTCTTTCATTTTAATTAATAAATACATTCATAAAATTCTTAAAAACACGATCGAGGTAATGGTAGCTGACTCTCTTACCGACAAGTCTGTATCAACGGAATTTATCGTACAAAGGCACAATGGTTTATTCCAGTGGTCTCCAACATTTTTCACGATACAAACCGAAATTATTTGAGAGTCTTGGAGAGAATCCCAAAACTTCATGATAGGATAAATATCTTTTCATTTCTATTTATTAAAAAATCTATACTATTTCATAAAAGAATTACGTATTAATTTAGAATCCTTTAAAAGTTCACGAGGAATCTGATTTTATATCAATTAAATAATATGAATCTGGAGATTCAATGACTGGGTCGGTTTTGAGGTTGTTTTATCAAATTGGCTAATGGTAGCGAGAACAAAGGCAAACAACCCTTTTTTTCCATCAACCCAGAATTCCTTTCCGCAGACCCTTCGGGTTCGTACGAATTAAGGTTGGTGATCACTGGTTTATTTCATTTTAATAGATGAAAACATTTATGACTACCATGCAACGTACACATGAGAGAGAATCATGCCTAACCTGATAAGGAGAGATCACAAGACAGCACAATGTATATTGGGAAAAACAAGAGTCTGATACATCATAGAATCCACTAGAAACCTCAAATGGCAATGGGTTGGTCATGTTGCAAGAATGGCAAACAACTGCTGAACATCACAACTCAAAACATGGATCCTCGTAGATCGAACGCGAAACTGAAGCCAGCAGAATATGGTATGACAAGATTAACTAGAAAAGTTCAGAAAGGATTGGCTCCATGACACTTATGATAGAGAGGTGTGGTGAATCCTAGGAAAGGTCTATGTCCGACAATTGACGATAAAAAACTGATGATGGTGGCGATGATGATGTTGGTGATTTTTTTAAAATAATTTTTTCACGTGTTATATACAAGGAAAAAGACCGATGAAGATTATGATGATTATTACTAGTTCAAAGTAATTCCCAAGGTCCAAAATAAATATATCTAAATAGAAAATCTCTTTACATTTCAGTCAAAAAGCTATTCAAGTGATCCATCATTGCTCACAATGTGGATCCCAAGAGATCATAAGCGAAACCGTGGCTGACAGGGAGTGAGATGGCGCGACGAGCTAGACAAATTCAGAAAGCACTGACTCCGCGATACCCACGATAGAGAAGTCTAGGGAAAGTATTTGTCCAAAGACAAGCGCCAAAAGAATGATGATGATGACGAAGATGATGATGATGATATTCTGACGGTTTTCGAAAAGGACTGAAAAGACGAACGTCTGATAGTCTTCAAAATGTGTAAATTAATAGCTGTTTGCTGCAAGCAAAGCAGGTTCAAACATGGTATTATACCACCTAACGATCAGGCCTTTTCGCATTGGTGGAGAGGCTCAAAAGTTGCAACATTGTAGTAAATAATGATAATGGTGCCGTTCATATATACGTCCATACATACTTCAAATTCTACCTTGATTCAAATGTGTATATACATAAATCAACCTTTCACTTGGGGTTATTTAACACACCATCTTTAAAACATAGTTCCAAAATATTTAAGTTACTTTTAATTAAATATTTTTGGTGCAAAATTAATTTCTATACTGTTTGTTTGCTTTGTTGTTTATCAAGTGATTGCAGTCTTTCATTGTTACAGAACAAAGAACGCTGATGTCCATACAAGTTCGAGACTTTTATTATACTCGTAGAACTAAAAGCTATAGTACTAATCATTCTTTTTTCATTCCATTTGTATTATGTATATATATATATATATATATATATATATATATATATATATATATATATATATATATATATATATATATATATATGCGCATGCGTGTGTGTGTGCTATGGTAAAGTTGACAGTATGGATGAGGAAAAAGAGACTACTCAGTACATTTCAATTATTCGTTTTATTTAGGAATGTAATAGCTTACGTACGTTCCACCCATGGACCCTGGGTTTCGTCAGAGCTTTGAAAGCAATGGTTGGTTTGAAAGAAATAGGGAAAATTGTTGGGTCTAGGTAGACACAAATGTTTTTTTTTTAACTTTCTTATTACTGTGTATTAGAGGGAATACTTCAATAAAGATTTTGTGATAAACTACAAGTTTCTTCCAATTTTTTCATCTCCCTGTTGTTTATCATCATTACTATACATGCGTATACATTCAAGAAAGAATAAAGAAAAATGGTATTGCAGAATGGAAAGTTCCGGAAGGAAAAAGAAAAAGAAAAAATAATTGGCTAGGTGCATTGGATACACTTGGTATTCGGGAAAGTAAAATTATCTTCATTCAATTTTGAAATCCAATTTTTTCTCGGCGTCTCTGTAATTTTAGACTCGGGTACAACGTGCATAAGATCATAACAGAAATGTCAAGAACGTTCCTTGTACGAGAACTCATCATCACTATAACCATTATCATCATCATTATCAGCAGCAGCAGCAGCAGTAGCCTTTTTGCGTCCTTCGTTTGACATGCACCTTCCCTATTATTCGCAAGACATCCTTATCATAGGCGTCGTGTGTTCAATACTCTCTGAATTTGTCAAGGTCGTCACGCCATCTTATATTTTGCCAGCCAAAGTTTTGCGTATGATCTCTGGGTTTTACGGTCTCTCAGTGATATGTTGAGAATGATTCCCTCCCGAGCATGGTTTTCAGTTTGAGGGTCAATCTTTTGGTTAGGTTCCATGTTTCAGCTCAGTAGATAATTATCGGGGAGATGCATTGATTATATACCCTTCTTTTTAGAACTGACATGATTTCTTGGAAGTTGTGCTTGTTCTACCGAGAGCTTGCCAACCTAGAGTGATTCTCCACTTAATGTCTTCTTCGTTTGAAGTTCCCTTGAGATCTGTTTTCTTAGGTAGTTGCAGTGGTTTACTTTCTTCGGCTGTAGTTTTTGATCAATACTTGTCCGCTTTTTTTTTTATTGTGATTGTCCAATTGTTCTATCTCCTATCGTCTATTAAATAGCTGGAGACACTGAATTGGCTACTGTTAGATAAATAGTCTTTTACCAACACGCAATTTGAGACACTTCCTTAATTCCATCCAGATATCAACAGCATCTCAAAACCTGCAGGGCCCGGAGAGGGCAGGCGGGAAAATTGTACCAAACCTTCTCTTGCACCGGGCCCCTCTCTACACAAATATTATAATTAAAATGTTGGTCTCTTTGATGAGAAATAAATGAACAATCATTTCTGCGTCGAATTCGTTTCGTTTTGCCTTCAATTGTTTAAAGAATCACTGTTTGTAATTCGGGCTTACAGGAATCAATGTATGCGTAACGGAAATAAATTTCTCTTACCAAGAAATTTACTTTGATTTTGCTGGCATGTATTTAATGTATAGATGTATTTATTTAACTATTGATGAAAATGCCAATTGGAAAGTTGAGAGAGAAACCCAATAGATACGTATGTTACCAATCAAAAACTTTTATCACCCTGTGGGCATATTTCAATGCATTTCGACGGGGACCTCCCATCCTTTTCAAAGAAAAATATTCACAGTGGTTCACAGGAAAAATTGCTGCTTACAAGTTTGATATTGAAGAGAGAGTATATAAGTCAATTATCTTTTCTATGTGTGCATAACTTGTTCTTTCCAATTACATACAATAAACGAACTTTGATGAGTGAATTTTGTTTTAATTTCTGAGTAAGAGAATCCCACTGGAGCTGAAGGGTCCCAGGCCCCCTAGGTCTAAATCTGGCCCTGAGCACCTGTTATTCCCAGTTTATCTTATCACGAAATCCAGAATATATCCGACCAAGTCTCTTCCGATCAATTAGAGATAGAAAATTGGATAAATAAAAAAACAACCTCTTCCGATAAAATCTGTCTGCACTGTCTCAAGACTAAACAAGATCCGTTTTACCGGAAGTTTCAATTGTGCCCACGAGGCTTGGAGTTCGACTTTGTTTTTCCGGGGTCGAAAGTCAATATGCCAAAAGGAAACAACATAAAGCAATGGACACGTCACGAATAATTGGCTTGACGACATAGAATAACAAAGACAGGTGTGAACGGAGGAAATAATAGTTATTTTTTTGTGTGTAAATGACAGGTTCAGTGTCCATTAGATAAATACACCAGTAGCGAGCCTCACCATGGGCTGATGGCTAGCACACCGATCATTACCTGTTGAAAAGTAAATTCATCGCCACCCGGTGTTCTATACCTGTTGCCTCGAAACAAACTGAGTTGAGTAAGTGACCCGTAGCCGTCAACTAAAACTTACATCAAAACTACCAACATAGATTTCTTCAGTTTCTAAATTGGTTCGGTTGGCTCTACATGTGTGTCTCACGTATACAGGGTAACACCGATGGAGGTATACCACTGAAATCTCAACATTTACTTATCATTATATCTAGGAGAAATATGTTATGGTTCTTCTTTCCCAAAAAGTTTTTTTTTTTTGTTAGTGAAAGAGTTAATTTGCAAAGGTGGTTTCGTGCTAAATTGATCACTTAGTTTATGTCTGGCAGCATTATGAATGTATTTTCCTTCAATTCTGACTTCTTTTTGAGTTACTGAATAATTGATCACTCTTTCTCCCAATACTTAAAATTGATCATCCCTAATACGGCATGGTGCCAAAAGCCGTTGGTCACGCAAGGGTTTCGTTTGAATGACAAACCACACCTGTTATATTAAGATCTTCACTGTAAAGTGATGGTTAGCAAGATAATCTACCAGACAATTACAAGTGTAATGGGTTCAATCCTCATTTGGTACACAACACTCGTGGCTTAGTTCAAACATTTAGTAAAGATATCGAAAGTTAGGGCACCTAACCGTAGAGTGATGGTTAATCAACTAATTTTGCCGATCATAATTACTGACTGAGAGTGAAATGACTATATCCGAAAGCCAATTTAAAAAAAAAAAGAAATTATTTGTAAAATTGCCCGTCTGATATTGGCCCATTTTACAAATAATTTCTTATATTCTAAAATAAAATTCCAAAATATATAAAATCATTTGTAAAATTGTCTTTCAGATATTGTCATTTCACTCTCATATTGTGTGATTGACCATAATCCATGCAAATACACTGGTCACATGCATACATAGCCAGCCAAACCAGCTTAAAAACTGAGGACACCTACATTGACAGTTTGGGTTGATAGTTTCTAATGACGTCATTGGTTGCATTTCACGTTATTTAATTTACAGATTTCGCTGGAATATTCGATAAAACAAAAGCAGAGAACGTAGAGATATTAATCATGACAAGCCTTTGTATGAAAGCTTTTGTAAATTACATTCCCCTTGCTCAATGTTGCTTCTCGTTGTTTCTCGTGTTCTACAGGCTGTGTTGCCAATCCCCCCAAAGAATCGTTGTGAATCGACCTCGAAGGAGCGTCAAAAAACGCCACAATACATGTGAAAAATCATTGTTAGCTATTTTACGTCTTTTTTGGTAGCTAAAAATTTCCATGCACATGTCTCAAAGTGTAGCAAAATAGTTAGAAATTAACTAAAATTGCTGAAAAGTTAGCACTGGGCGCCTTATACATGTGCCTTAACAAACCGAGTAATGACATTCTTTAATTGATCACCCCAAACATCTATTTAAAAGCTCTTCAAAATTACATCCCGTGTCGATTTTCGTTACCAGAATCAACAAAGATATCATTTATCATAAGTAGCAAATGTTACTCATGGAAATGACGATGGAATTAAACTCACTATCTAACGAAGAATAATCAAATCAAAGAGAGAAAGACAATAAGAACAGGTCTGGTTCGTCGCTCAATAGTAACCGTCGGTTGACCAATATATTTTGGTAGTATGCTGTGTTGGGATGATCAATTAGAAAATTGGATAAAGGGATCATTAATGCTTTTTATCGGGAATTGATAATCAAAAGTCTGAATTTGAAAAAAAAAAAAAAAACGAGGATGAATGGGGCTGGACATTAACTAAGGGTCCGATTCGGCATAAAATTACATTTCAAATTGGAACCCCACTAAAAACTTATTTAGGTGAAGCTAATTGAAAAATAAATTTATAATAAAAGTTTGTTCTAGACATCATAAGAAGTAGATATTTTGATTTTGTTTTCCCATTGATGGAGCCCGTACGCACGATGCATAAATAGATACATGCATGATAGTTAGATGTCAGTATCAGAATATTTCTTATATTCTGAAATAAAATTCCAAAATATACGGACACATTTGTAAAATTGGCTTTCAGACATAGTCATTTCACTCTCATATTGTCATATTAACCATAATCCAAGCCAATACACTGGTCACATACATACATACATAACTACTTACATAGCCGGCCAGACCAGCTTAAAAACTGAGGAAACCTATGTTGACAGTTTTGGTTGACGGTTTCTTATGACGTCATTGCTTATATTTCATGCAGTCATTCACGCTATTTAATTTACAGATTTGCCCGGGATATTCGATGAAACAAAAGCAGAGAACGTAGAGATGTTAATCATGACAAACCTTTGTATGAAAGTTTTTTTGTAAAATACCTTCCCTTTTCTCTTTGTTGCTTCTCGTATTTTACAGGCAATGTTGCCAATTTGAAAAAAAAAATCCGTTCTGAGTCGACCTCGAAGGAGCGTCATGAAAAGCCACAACACGTATAAAAAAAAATTGTTAGCCATTTTATGGCATTCTTCAAAGCTACAAATGACTATATATTTGTCTAAAAGTGTAGCGAAACTGCTAGAAATTAGCTCGAATTGCTGGGAAGTTAGCGCTGAAAACAGGCTAGAAATGAAGGTAGATGATTAATTTTAGCGCTACCAAAATACAGAACGCACTGCATTTAGCGTGGGAAGCGCTAAACTAGCAGCACTCTTTAATGAGCCTGATAAAAATGAGGTAATATTTGTTGATATGTGTTGTGAGTCAGTTTTGGTAACATTTCTATGAGAGCCTAGCTCCAACAAAAACAAAAGCCGGGAGATGGAGGTGATTAGCTGTGACCCAATTAATATTTAATTAATTACTGATGTTAGCAAGTTGGTGATTAAGAAAAGATAAAACAAGGAGAGAACAGGTATGGTTATTCACTCGATAGAAACCGTCATGTGAATAGGTTTTTTTTGGTAGCACGCCGTGCTGGGGATAATCAATTAAAAAAGTTAGAAAAAGGGGGATTAATGAATAGAACAACTCTCTCACCTTTTGTTGGTGGCGATCACTAAAAAAAACGCGCGAATTCTCAAAAAGCGAGCGTGAATGCTGTCAGACATAAACTGGGGGATTAATTTAGCATACAATTAGATAACAAATTGAAACCTCACTAGAAGCCTGTAGTTTTTCAATAAAAAAAAGTAGTAGAATAAATGCTGAAACTTTCTACCCTCTAGCTCCATAGGTGTAGCCTTACGTAGTCAACAAGCTACTCATCAAACCCGACCGGCCATCTTGAAAATTTATTAACAGTTTTGGTATTAGGTGTAATAAAGGGTATTTTCAGCCCTCTAACTCCATGGATACGCACGTACATAGATAGTCAGACCCACTTAGAAACTGGAGAAACCTGTGTTCACAGTTTTGGTTACAGTTTCGTTTGACGGTATCTAATACAGGCAAGGGGAAGAAAGAAGGAGAATATGGTAAAAGATACAAACAGCGAAAGAAAAAAAATGTCGCTAAAAAAGCCAGAAAGAGTCTCCTAGTTGAATTTACCTCGTCACCCTTTAAGCATCAGTTGTTTCATGACTTGATTAGATAGTTTTGTTTTTACCTTTGCCAACAAGGTTGGATAGGTTTATGTATTAAGTGGCGTCTTTCTGTCTTCCCTCCTGTCTCTCTGTTTGTCTATTCACAAGATATCTCCACAGGTACTCAATGAATTTCAATGAAGTTTTTGAAGAAGAAAAACAAAAACAGCTTCTGTATCACCTCTGCCAGCGAAATTCGAAAGGTGTATAGTTTTGGTCACATCTTTCCGTCTGTCTTTCCATCTGTCTCTCTGTCTGTCCACCGTATCTCCGAAAGTACTCGATGAATTTTTGGAAGGGTCAACAATGGGGTTAGGAAGAGGTGATAGAATTTTAGGGCGGAACCAGGATTTATTTTCTGATTAGAAGGCAATTTTCCGGGGTAGGGGGTCATACATTTTTGTATACGCTCAGAATAGTTCACACGATATTTCCGAAAGTTATCGAAGAATTTAGGAAATGGACAATAGGTTACGGGAGGAGTAATTGCATTTTAGGGTGGATCCATACTTATTTAAATCCCCTGGAAATGGCGTCAACAATGGTATTCGCTCTCTCTGAGTGCTTTTTACTCATTTCTTTGTTGTGGAGCAGAACGAATGATAAACCGTATGAGTATGTCTTTTTCTACATAACTTCCAGAATAGACAAATCGTTTTGCTGTAATGGTTAACAAGTTAGCCTTATAGATCCTAGCAACTGAATAATGAGTTTGATCCTCGATGGGTGACCCATATCTGTATCTTTGTGCAAAATCTAAGCTAACTTTACCTAATAACTACCTAGCTACCGAAGGGGTGCATTTCTCTTCCTCCGTAAGCATACTGCTTCTCTACACACAGATACATAATGTTCATGTTTAGATAAAACTTTTCTACCCGCAGAACCATTAACGGTATTGTTCAGATTAAAAAATTCTCTCTTTGCCATTCTGTGACAATAAATTAATTCAAAGATTAACATTTTGACAAGGAAATAAATTTGAAATCAATAGTTAGTTAAAGACAACGCTTTCTTCCGTTTTTATTCCAGCTGCGAGGAAAGTCGACAGTTTAGACTTTTTTAATCGGTTCATCGCGTTGATAAAGATAAGAAGATAAATGATATAAAGACTGGACAAAGTAAGAGGTATATTTTTCTCTGTTCTACGTCACAGTACGTCATATTCCCTTTTTGTAGAAATCTATTCTTCAAATAAAGAAAATAAAAAAAGTAAAAAAGAAAGGAAGAAAACAAAGAACACGGTGTTTAGAACAATGACTGAAGAAAAAGGAATATTTTTCCCCAAACAATACATCATTATATGAAAAGCTTGGAGATTTTTCTTTTTTGTCTACAAGACTTTAAATTCGTAAACGAAGAATGAATACATAAATAATGGGATTATATTTTTTCCCATCTTCTCAAAATATATCAATTGCTTCGTGTTCTTAAATTGCAACAATGCATCGGGGAATTTCAACGAAAGTTTTTAGAACAATGTTGACGGACATGGAAAGACTCTCACACTCACATATGAAGGACAGAAGGGATATATATATATATATATATATATATATATATATATATATATATATATATATATATATATATATATATATGTATATGTGTGTGTGTGTGTGTGTGTGCTTGTGTGTGTGTATATACATATATATATATATATATATATATAGTGAGAGAGAGAGAAAGAGCGAGAGAGAGAGAGAGAGAGAAGTCTGGTTCGTCACTCAAGAGAAACCAGCAGATGACCAATATATTTCAGCAGCATGCTATGTTGGGGGTGATCAATTCAAAAATTGGGAAAGGGAGTGATCAATGAATTCATTACTTCTCTCGCTTAAAAAAAAGTTCGACTTGAAAGAAGCCCCTCCCCAAAAAAAAACTAAGCCCAAGCGCTGCCACATAAGAACTAAGGGACCAATTTAGCATGAACCGACGTGGCAAGTTTAATCCCTCACTAAAAACCTATTTCTGGTGGGTAGGGTCAAGAAAAAAAACAAAAATTTTTTTTTTAGATATAATAAGGAGCGAATGTTTAAATTTTAGCCCTCTAGCCCGTTTAGAGCTTTAAAATTTTTGAAAAACTAAAACAAATGTGAACGCTACCTAACATAAACTAAGGGACATAGCCCTAAAGCTCCATTTATGCAGCATGTACGCTCAACACATACATAGATAGCCTGCCAGACTCACTTGAAAACTGAAGTAACCAGTTGTTGATAGCTTTGATGCTTTTTGGTTGATGGTTTCTAATAGATAGATAGATAGATAGATAGATAGATAGATAGATAGATAGATAGATAGATAATTAACCGCATGAGATAGATAGATAGATAGATAGATAGATGGATGGATTGATAGATATTTAACCGAGTGAGATAGATAGGTAGATAGATAGATAGGTAGATTGCTTGGAATTACAGGGAAACAGCTTCCGGTGTCAAATAAAATGTTCAAATCATCTGAATAGAGGAAGTGTCTGCTAACAGTAGTGAATACCAATGTACAATCTCTTTCTAAAAAAAAAACAACAGCTAGAATCTGGAGAATGCGGGGTACACAATCACGTACACGAACACACAAACACACGAACAAATAGAATAGGACTCCTTGCCACCCTTGGTGGCTATGTTTGTTCAATGACAATTTGGGGACTAAGTTCTTGCGAGGAACGATCTCCTCACTGTAGTGATCAAACGGCGTTGATCGGAAAATGAATGATAAGCCCTTCTCTTCTCGCAGTAATGAGCGATCGATCAGAGCAAAAACTTAGTTTCCAAATTGTCATTCTCTATCATTCTGTCGGATACCATTACCTATCCGTATATATCATTCTGTCGACATGGGAACAGTATAAACAATACATAGAAATATAAGTAATTCTGAGGTTAACATAACTAACTGAATAAACCAACGATCAGAGACGGAGATGAAGTAAGGGTGTAATTCGGGCTTCCAACTGCTGTGCGAGTCTTGGTAGCTGCAACCAGTGAGGACAGGCTTGGTTTGAGAGTGCTCCTATAAAGGGCATGGGTTTGAGTCCCTTCTAAGACTCATTATTCATTTCCCGATTCATACTGTTCGCCCAGTGCCGTGAGAAAATCGATCCGAGCGAAAACTGTCATTCTTTATAATTTCTCTCTTCAATATCCCTAGATGAAAAGATGAAAAGTTCAAGAATAGATTTAAGGATATATATCGATAATAATTAAACAAATCCAACCAGGAAAAAAGAAGTAGGACGATTCTCAGAAGCAATCATCCTAGTGGGGAGTGTCTGCCGGCCATGAAAATCAGCATTCAAACTACTGGTTTCCATACGGCTGCCAACAGCGACCAATCGGAAATCAACAACCATCACAGTCATCTGTCTATCTGTGTATCTGATGTAGTCTTTTCCAGTCTATTAAAAACTTTGGACCAAAACTGTCAGCATAACACAGGTTTCTTCTGTTTTTAGATCAGTCTGGTTGGCTGGCTATGTATGTATCCTGCATACAGACTGCATCAATATAGCTAGGGGTGGAAATTTCCAACATATACTCCTCGTAATATCTGGAAAAAAAAGTTGATTGTTTTTTTTAAATTTATTTTTTAAATGGGTTTTTGATAGGGAAGGGGTTCAATTTACAATTTGAATGTGTGCTAAATCGGTTCCTCACTTTGTATCTGGCAGCATTTGTGCCTATTTTTCGAAACTTCAGACTTTTTCTTCAGTAATCACGACACAATGAATTGCTGAGAAGTAACTCATTCGTTCATCATTCTTGTGTCCATTCTTTTCCTTGATTACCCTCAACATGGCATGCTGCAAAACGTCACCTGACAGTTTCTAATAAGTGACAAACCAGACCGGTCTTTTTACGTATCATTTTCCCTCTGATTGTCAGTCAGTTTTATCTCGTATATATATATATATATATATATATATATATATATATATATATATATATATATATATATATATATATATATAAGCTCGTATGTATGTAAATATGCTTACATCTATCTATTGCTTTTTGTCAAACTTCTAGAGTTGACTTTACTATAGGGAATTCGTCAGACATTGGAATTTAAGATTTTTGTTTTTAAGACACGAGTAAAAAAGAGAGGGGTAAGGAGAGAGTGACTATGAAATCATGTCATGACGCGTCTGAGAATAATTGGTATTTATCCGTAAATATAGAATTTCTCTTATGGAAAATATTGTCAAACTCCAACTATTTCAGTTCGTCACAACAATGACTATGATATCACAAAAAACAAAGACGTCATCACAATAAAAATAAGACTTTTGCACGCAAAAACTGATGACGAATTCACTCGCTGAACTCAGATCGACTTGTTTTATTACAGGAACTAGCAATAAAGGAGTTGAAATGGCTTAAATAGTTCTTGTATAATATCGTATGGACGAATGAATTCTGTTTTGTTCACTTTTTAGATTTTAATGAAGCAAGGGAGTTTGATTCCAGCACAGCCAAATTTGTATCCATTCATTTCCCTCTGCTCATCACTTCGGTTTTGTATATATGTTCGCATCTGTCTATAAATCTATCAATGTCTTTCCCTTCTTATGAATGCATATATAAATATGTATAAATGTTTTAATGACATCATTAACATCACAGTAATATTGAATATATTTTTTTCTTTGTGGCGAACGTACCATTTATTTTTATTTGTAATACATCAATATTGTTTGTCAACTCCGTTTTCAAACTGAATAACTTGTGACTAATTTCTTGTATGGAATTCGATATCTTTGTGACATGATGTTTTGGTCGTCTTTTTCATAACATTACGTCACGAAGATGACAAAAAATTCAGAACAAGAAATTAGTGACGTTCCAATCAGTTTAAAAACGGTGTTGACAAACAATTTTGGAATATTGGGAAGAAAAACAAGTACACAGTACGTTCACCGCAAAGAAAAATATTTATAAATGTGTCTATGAGGTAAAAACGCATCTGTGTCAGCATACACATTGAGTTCAGTATTGTAGACATGATTCGAATTTACAGAGGAACAAGGAACACTTTGATCAGACAAAGTGTATAAATTATTTCATATACTGAACACCTTATACTGACTTGAATTCTAACAGTCGAATATTGTGTCTAAGAAAGTATACATGCGTGTCTACTTCTCCCGTAATGGTGTGCAGATATGGCGAGACAGTCATCGACAAAGCAAGGGCAATTCTAATTCATTGAACGATACTCCACGAAGCGGCCCAGGGGCGGATCTTTGAAACGTGACCGGTGTCCATTAATGGGTGAAATCATGACAGCGTGAAAGGCAATAGAAAGTATACTTGTATGGCAAACACTTAATTATTCGCAAATTGCTCGTGAAGAACTCTTTAGAATTATCATTACATCTGGCATGATTCCAATTATATTTTGAAATTTCTAATGCATCCGTCTGAGAAACCGTCAACCAGAACTGTCACCAAAAACTTTTAAAATAGGTTTCTTCAGTTTTCGAGCTTCGGTTGGCTATTGGTCGCACTAATGGAACTAGAAGGCTGAAATTCAACCATCAAACTCCTTATTACGACTAAAAAAGTTATTAGGAATATTTTCAAAATCTCCTTATTTGCAATGTAGTTTTATGCTAAATGTATCCCTAGGTTTGTTTAACATTTATTTCATTCTTATATATACACATAAATAGAAAACGAGACGGACTAGATAAGAGGAATATGAATTTTTAACTTGTTGAACTTGTAAAAACTAGATAAACAGCAAGAGAAAATTATTTTCAAATAATGAATGATTTATAATTCATTAAATATTGTCAACCAAAACTCACACACACACACACACACACACACACACACACACACACACACATATATATACATATATATATATATATATATATATATATATATATATATATATATATATATATATATATATATATATATCATGTGTACCAAACGCACCAGTAGAGCTAAAGGTCTGAAAAGTTAAACAATAACTCATTATGAATAGAAAAAAGAAACAGTTTCCCGAATTGGTTTTTAATGAGGGATTAAATTTACGATGTAAATTTATGTAAAATTAATCACTAGTTGGTATTTAAAAGCATTCATGCATTTGTTTGAAAATTCAGTCCTCGTTATGTGTCCACAAAATCTAAACTATATCTTTCTCGTTGTTAGCAACAGTGTCCTTGTATCCAATTTTCATTTATTTTTGTTAGTTTTAGTTTCATCTTAATTGTTGTTGCTTTTTATTGCAACTAAACTCAGGCTGCGCACTCATCAGCTGTAAATAGATAAATTCACTGCGAAGATTGGAAATTAGAATAACTTCAAAGTGAGAATCGAACTCTCAGCCCTCTATACCGGAGGGCTGCTCACTTATTGTGCGACCGTTCTTATCACTAAACTACTGGAACTTAGTGACATGCGTCAAACCAAATACAATCCTTCAACTCACTTCCCATGTCCAAACTCTTCTGATTTTCTCCGCTCTGCTACGTTTCGAAAAATATTAAGACATTGAAAATTTGTCTTATACCAGGATAACAATGTTTGACTCAGGAAAAAATGAAAACTGAGAGGTTTCTGATCATTCTTGTATGAAGGGCAAATAAGCCTTGTTACTTCTATCTCATGTAAATGCATATTTTCAAGTGAGTAAAAATTGAAAGAATTATGATGAATTTGTGGGTTGGATGATAAATGCAGTAATTAAAAAAAAATCTGATACCAAATCAAGTGTGCCTTGCAGCTTAGAATAAGTAAACGGCGACGACGGAGAATACTTCAACAATCTTGAAGCGGTGAGGTGTTTTTTGAAAGGCAGGTCTTTTCTCAAGTGAGGAGGACAACGCTATTGTTAACAATATGTATTCTCAAACCCAGGAATATATATATATATATATATATATATATATATATATATATATATATATATATATATATATATGTATTTATTGAGAGAGAAAAAGAGAGAGAGAGAGGAGAGAGGGAGGGAGTAAGAGAGAGAGAGATTGATTGATAAATGAAAATGGCAATTGGAAAGTGAAGGAAAAAACTCAAGGGTTTGATGTTACGTCTAAATCTTTTTTTAATATTCTGAGAGTGCATTTCGTAATGATATTGAAAATAATAAAATTTCGAGATATAACACCTATCTTTTGAGTTTTTGTCTTCACCTTCCAATTGTCATTTTCATCTCTCTCTCTCTCTCTCTCTCTATATATATATATATATATAGTGTGTGTGTGTGTGTGTGTATGTGTGTGTGTGTGTATGTGTGTGTGTGTGTGTGTGTGTGTGATTTCAGGCAATTATTTGCCAATATTTGTTCATGTAATTAGTGTAATCTTTTCAGTGTTTTTTTTATGTTTTACGCATACTCTATTATGGTACTATGTATGAATTCATCTCGTTGGGATCATTAGTGGTTTACCGTTACTGTTTCAGGGATATATATATATATATCTATCTATATATATATATATATATATATATATATATATATATATATATATATATATGTGTGTGTGTGTGTGTGTGTGTGTGTATGTGTGTGTGTGTGTGTGTGTGTGTGTGTGTGTGTGTGTGTGTGCGCATACCCAAAGGAAATACTTTGAAGGAGACAAATAAAACTAGGTATGAAGGCTAATACTTTTCTTCATGGTTAAATTACCCGAGTTTTCCGAAATTAGCTTGCTTATCGTCGCTCTTTGATGACAAGTAAACGTTGACCAAATTTACCTCTTCTGTCACAGGGCCTCAATAAGAGAGTAGTCATTAGCAATGATGCAGCCATCGGTCTACGACTGGCAAACCTCTATGATTAAAGTATGCATACCATTTACAAATATGACTGATCAAATATAAACGCTGACGGCCAGAAAACATATCTGCTGAAAAAGCAACACATGCACTAAACAGATTTCCCCAGTCCTAAACAATTACTCGGTTGACAAACACTCTTTCGTATAGATAATTCATAAAATCGATTCTGTTTGCTAACTCCTTTCTTTTTCTTATTATTGACATTCACGCGCTGCACTTATTCGTAAGGAAATAAGCTAACAAACAACGCGATCCCTGTATTGCTTCTCTTTTCGGCTTCTTGCTGCAGAACCCGGACCGATACTGGTTGGTAGGGGAGAGGACGGTTGAAAATGGGGGGATGGGGAAGGGGTCCAAAGAGAGTCGGTTGCTCACAGCAACAGGCATCGTTCTGATTATAACGATGTACATTACGAATTGAAAAAGCGTCGAACGAATCCCCCGATGTATCAACAACGTATGAATACCAAACATACCGATTCCCCATTCTCACTCTCCAACTCTCCCTTTTTTTCTCTTTCTCAAAGTCTTCCCCTCGCTTTCTTTTTCTATCTTTCTCTTTCTCTTTTCTATACCTTTCTGTTTTTTCTGTCTCTCTCTCTCCCATCCCCCCTCTCTCTCTTTCTTTTCTCTCTCATTTCCACTTTTTCTTTTTTACTTTCCCTCTTTTCTCTCCTCTCTTTTTCTTTCTCTGTTTCGCCTTCTCTCTCTCTCTTTTCTCTATCTTTTCCCCCTCATTTCCACTTTTTCTTTCTTACTTTCCCTCTTTTCTTTCCTCTCTTTTTCTTTCTCTTTTTTTCCTTCTCTCTCTCTCTCTCTTTCTCTATCTTCTCTCTCACTCTCTCTTGCTTTCTGTTTCTCTTCTATCTATTGATTATTCCGTTTGAACTGTCTGTTTTCCTCTGTTTCTCTTTCTCTCTCTCTCTCTCTCTTTTCTTTCACTGTACTTCTCTTTCTCTCTGTATTTCTATCATTCTCTTTTTTCTTTCTTTTCATCTTCATCCTTCTTCTTGTCTTATATCCATTCCTTCACCTCTTTTCTCTCTGTTTCATCCTCTTTCTATCTTTCTTTTAATCATTCACTTTTTCTCTCTTTTCCTCTTCTCCTTTCTCTTGCCCTTCCTCCCTTTCTCGTTCTCCCATCTCATTCATTCTTTCTCTCTATCTCTCTTTCTCTCCTTCTCTTCTCATTCTCTGTTTTTCTCATGGTGATTCTATCCGTCTTGTCTCACTTTCTCCATCTGATTTTCTCTCAACTCCTTTCTCCATTTCTCTTCTGCATTTTCTTTTACCTCTCTTTCTCTCTCTCTTTTGTCTCTCCTGATCTTTCTGTTCGTCGTTTTCTTCCTCTCTCTATTTTTCTTCATCTTTCTTCCTCTCTGTCTTTCGTATTTTTGCATTTCTTGAAGCTTTTTCAGTTTCATTTTCACTTTAACTGGACCTTTTTTTCTTTTTCTCTTTAAGTTCACCCTCTCCTCCTCCTCCTCCTTCTTCTTCTTCTTCTTCTTCTTCTTCTTCTTCTTCTTTACCACTCATACTCGTTGTCTTTCACTTTCACACTTTTTCGCTTTCTGTCTTTCATTCTCTCTATTTCCTTTTTGCATCTTCCTATTGTTTCTTTCTTTTCATCTCTTTCTCCCTCACTCTCACTCTCTCCCTCTCCCTTGCTGTTTCCTATTCTCTCCCTCTCTCTTTTTATTACCCATTCTGTCGATATCTTTTCTTAGTTGATTTCTTTCCTCTATGTATTTATCCTTTTCATGCTCTCTCCACCCCCTCTCTCTCCCCCTTTCACTATTTATTCTTACAATGAATGGAGCCAGAGGGATGGAAATTAAAATATTTTCTTCTTATTATGTCAACAAAAAACACTCTTCCTAAATCCCCTCTCCCCAGTTGGGTTTTTAGGGAAAGGTTCAATTTGCATTGTACACTTACACTAAACTGGTCTCTTAGGTGGTGTCGGACAGAATTCATGCTTGTTCCTTTCCAAAATTCAGTTTATTTTTCTGACTACTGTCAAACAAAAGACGACAGCATTACCTTATTCCTTGATTTGGATTTGTTTCCAATTTTTTAATTGATCACCCCAAACACTGCATGCTGTCAGAAGGTATTGGTGAAGTGGCGGTTTCTATTTAGTGACATGCAGCACCTCTTTCAGTACGCTTTCTTCCTACCGCTTTCCCCTCAGTTTAACCCCTCTCTGTCTGTCAGTCTATCTCTCTTTCAACCCCTCTCTTTTCGCCAAGAATGCTCCTTCCTTCCTTCTGTACTCTCTCGTTTCTCCCTCTCTCTAACAACTTCCATCTTGACATTTCCTTTGTTGCAAACAAAGGAATATTGAATTTTGTTGAAGGGAGAGTGTGTGTGTGTGTGTGAGAGAGAGATAGAGAGGGGGAGAGAGAGAGAGAAATGGGAGGCAATAATGCAAGATAACATGGCTTCTAACGTATCCAAAGAGTTAAGAAAACAACTGATCCGGTTATTCAATCAATAATAACCTTCACGTGACCGATGTCTTTCCCCTTTGGGGGATGATCAATTAAAAAGTTGAAATGGAGACGACCAATGAATCGATTACTTATTCCACCTTCTGTTGGGCCGTGATCACTTAGGAAAAACTCTGAATTTTCTGAAAAAAAAACCCAGCGTGAATGCTGCCGGACATAATGCAAGGGATCGATTTAGCATAAATGTATATTGCAAATTAAATCATTTGTTGAAATTCTTATTTACGGGAAGTGGATTTTCACAAGAACAAAAAGGCCATTTTTGTCGACGTAAATCTCTAAAAAGTCTGAATTCTAAAAAACAAAAACAAACGTGAATGCTGTGAGCACAAATTAAAGGATCGATTTAGCTTAAACTTACATTGTAATTTGAATCCCCTTTAAAAACAATTTCTATGAGGGGAATTTGAAAGAAAAGTTTTTTTTCTAGTCATAATAAGGAGTAAAAGTTTACATTTTCAGCCCTCTGGCTCCATTGGTACGGCCTGTATGGGTGATACATACATAGCCAGACAACCAAACCAACTGGAAAACTGAAGGAGCCTATGCTGATGTTGGTAGTTTTGGTGGATTGTGTGAAATTAATAAAATATCGTTCATAAAATCGGGAGTGTACAATTTTTGGAATTCCCCAAAATGTCGGCTCGACCAGGAAGAGGAATAGAAATGAAGAAAAGAATTTTCAAAGAAGCCAACTGAATCGAACTCGACTTTCAGTTCCGACTGAAGATGATTACTGTAACTGTTGTATTATATACATCATCATCATCATCATCATCACAATAATAATAATAATAATAATAATAATAATAATAATAAGAAGAAGAAGAAGAAGAAGAAGAAGAAGAAGAAGAAGAAATAAGAAATATCAATATATGCTTTTTTTCAGTTCCGACGTATTTATCTATTTAAATGAAATAAGCCTGTGCGTAATTATAGCATAATATTCGTTCGTATGTAAGATTTGTCAATTTAGTTCAGTCGGTAAGAGACCAGACAACCAATCAGTTGGTTGTGAGTGCAAATCTCGGTATGATAACGTTAATTTCTACTCCCTTCAAAATTTGGTAATACAGGAAAAAAACTAATTCAACTTCAGACTTGGACCGAAGTTTTACAAAATGGAGAATATAAAAATAAATGTTCGTCATAAAGGAAATCCTGGATATCCAGTGAGGATGAAACTCACTACTAACAATTTGCATGACAAGGCTGTTAAATATTACACCACGATAATGCGCACTGAGATATTGATTCAGCTTTGTTCTGCTTGGGCCCAGCGACACAACAAAGTGCAAAAGCTAAAGAGAAAACCAGAAAAAGAATAGACTCTAGTCAAAACCTGCGACGTTGTTTATTCAATATTTGATAGCAGTTGGCAACGCTTGTCATCCTTTGTTTGTGTAATAAAAATACTTGTTTCCGATTGAATTTTTATTCTCGTTGAACGTCCGATTATGGAAAATGAATATTCATTGGATTAAAAATATAACTGAAAATATCGTCTAAAATACAATATAATTCATTTGGAATTGAAAACGTTATAAATATTTTTATGAAGTGAATACATTAGTTATAATCATTGTATGGTCTGCTTTCGTTCATTGTTTTTTCTTTCTTGCTTGCACTTTCTATTTTATATCTTGGAAATTGATCTGAAAAAAAGAGAGAAATAACTTGACGTTGTGTGTCTTCCTTCTACTTTCTTCGCTAACTCTCTCTATCGTTTCTTTCTTATTAACGCTATGAACCGATTTACTTCTGATCTGAATAAAAACCTTTTCGGCATTCATGGAACTGTCGCTGTTAATAAGAGAAATAACAGTGCAGCTACGATAAGAATAAAAGCGAGAACAATTATATCGGAAATATCAGGACTGACGAAGCTAATAACTTAACGAAGGAAAGAACAACGAAAGTTATGCGGTCTCTATACGCCATCAACCGGCAATAAATGAAACCTTATAACATTCAATCCCTTTCCTTTCACTTCATTGACAGTTCTGGCTGGTTGATACTTGCCCAGCGTGAGTAGAGAATAGAATTAATTTTCGCAAAAATAAATAATCGAATAGATAAACTAGAAAATAGTATGTATCTGATCCAGTATTCAGTGCGAAAGAGAAACCTACTATCAACAGATTGTAAGAACAGTTTGTCTACGGTGGACCAACAAACGGGTTTGTCATTGTTATTGATTATGTTGGTTCAGGAAGTACTGGCTCCGCGACGCCCATGATAGGGAAGTGTGGCAAATCCGGGGGAAGGTCTATGTTCAACGACGGACGCTAAAAGACTGATGATGATGATGATGATGATGATGTTGGTACAATTTACTTCCATCTCTTGCCGTCTTTTCATCATCATCATCATCATCATGAGTCAGTTAGCGTCCATTGTTGAACATAGACCTTCCCTTAGATTTAATAGACCTCTCTATCATGAGCATCGCAGAGCCACTAGTTTCTTAATTTATCGAGCTCGTCACGCCATCTCACTTTCTGCCGGCCACAGCCTTGCACCTGATCTCTTGGGATCTACGTTGTGAGTCGTGATGTCAAGCAGTTATCTACCATTCTTGCAACATGTCCAGCCCGTTGCCACCTGAGTTTTCTAACAGTTTCTGTGATATCCCGTACTTATGTCTTTTTTGTAATAGACTGAGCTGTCTTATGATCTCTCCATGAGAAGCCAAGCATGATTCTCTCATGGGCTCGTTGTATGGTTCTCAGTTTGGGGTTCAATCTTCTGGTTAGATTCCATGTTTCAGCTCCATAAGTGATAATCGATAGGATACATTAGTTATATACCCTTCTTAGTAGGACTAGAGGGATTTTCTTCTTAAAAGCTTTCTGTACCGAAAGGTTGCCATCATTTCGACAGTGAATAAACGTTGAGATAAGAAGTAAATAGGTGCATAAAATCTATCCATTTAAAGGCATGTACTCAATTTTTTCTCTGTTTGTTTGCGCTTTGATATCGTTGGTTGACTCATCTTCCTTTTATGACATGACAACGAAAGTTACGTCACAAAAAAAACTCTTAAAACTTCATGCCCGATCACACATTAGAAAAAGCTTGATTCAGCTCAAGAAAAAAAAATTTAAATTATGATACTTAAATTATCAAAAACAAATTGCTTAATAAAATAGCTTTAGGCTCTTTAGTGCCGATCGATACATAAATAACACCGTCATTTTTTTTTACAGCTATATGTGAGTAAATTATTTTTTTACAGTACTTCTTCTAATAAAATAGATATATAAGCAGATTGATGCACGACAATTACACACAGACATTCTTTGGAATTATACATTGGCCACTTGCCTCGAAGTTTGGTATTTCCTTCCGATACCAAAAGTCGATTTTCAAGCCCTGGTAAAAAGCTGATTCGAATACTGATTTTCAAGGCAGGCAGGACTCTATCAAGCCTCGCCACCATTCCATCTAGTCGCGTGTCGTACCAAGCTATGTTCAATAGATATCGTTAAAGTATCAATTTCATTTTACACTATATAAAAATGCAAACACATACACAATTAGATTTTTGTATTGGATTGTCCAGAAATAAGCGTCAGTTTCCAAATGGCAAAGTTTGAAAGAGCAGCCTTCGACTATACGGAAATTCCCAAGGTTATTGAGGTTATCATTCTACAAGGTCCAGACCCCGTATATGTCAGTATTGCAACCTACATACCGTCACAGGAGCTCGTTTATCAGATTACATGAAGACTCGGAGCCCTTTCAGCTACAAAAGAAAAGTACGACAAGGTGATAACAGCTCATCCAAACTTATCACACCCTACCTGGGAATGATCATCCGAAACTTACCCTGGAAAAAAAAATGGAAACAGAATAGACAGCGAATATATGAGAAACCTCAGATTGGCAGACGATATCATCTTTGCAGCAGAAAACTGACCAAAAAAACGCTAAATAATCTGAATAAAGAAAGCAAGAAAGTCGGCCTACACATGACTTCAGAAAAACAAAGATCATATGCAACAATCACGTCGGAAATAAACACACAACGATCAAAATTAAAAACGCCGAACTGGAGAAAGTAGACCACCACATTTACCTAAGACAACGAATCTCTTTGAAATCCTCAAAAAAGAAGAAATTAAGCAAAGAATCACTCTTGGATGGCAAGCCTTTGGCAGAACAAGCACCACCTTCAAGAACAAGAAAAGTATAAAAATACTGCATCCTCCCGATAGTAACCTATGGAGCTGAAACATGTAACTTAACCAAGTGATTGACCCTCAAACTGAGAAGCGAGCAATGTCCACATGAAAGAATCATGATCAACCTTACAGGGAGAGATCACAAGACAGCACATTATATCAGGGGAAAAACAGGAGTCTGAGACATCATAAAATCCATTAGAAAATATTTGCGAATCCTGGAGAAGGTCTATGTCCAACGACGGACGTTAAAAGACAGATGATGGTGAAACGGTGTAACTGTACAAGATGTAAGTTATGTATCGATTTACACTTTTCAGTCGAGGCATGAAAATCTTGAAAGTATAAAGATCCCAGTTGAAATAGAGAAAGGGGAGCTATTAGTTGTTCATTAGGTCCGTTAACATCGAGTTACCCGATTTTCTAAAAACAAACTACGTATTTTCAGTAATTAAGAGCCCAAGAATTAGTATGATTTTCATCTTAAGTTCAACAATCCCAAAGTTCAATATTTTTCCATATTGACGTGTGTTTATTTATATATGAAATGTTGGTTAACTGTTGGATAGACCGTAACTTACCATTTTTCAATTTCATGGTTTTTTCAACATTACAGCCAAATTTCAGCGAAGTCGGTCGTGATTTGAGATTTTCTTCCAGCTTATAAAACGTAAACAAACTCCCCGTCCCAAGGGAAGAATCTCTTCAGAAGTCTACTTCCAAAATTTCATTGAAATATATCTAGGAATCACGAGGTTATCCGATTAAGAAACTGACACAACACCGACTTCGACAACAACAACAGACTCCCATAGCGAAAAATAGTCCCCAGCTTTTCTCCCACTGGGGACAAGAAGTCTACATTTGCCTGTGCTGAAGAAATATGTTTCTAAAGTCAACAAACGCTGTAAAATCTTACTCAGGTTTGGAACCAGAGTTGTCCTTTTCATAGACTGGTTGCCAACCCAAGGCTACAGAGACCAAATTGCACTGCTATTTCACCCATAGCTGAGAGGAGAAAAGTTTGAAGGGATGAATTCATGACTTTAGTTGGAAGTGAAGATAAACATCCTCGGATCACTGATTCCGTTATCTGCATTGTGACCACCGCGCCAATCGAACCTTCTGATCATGTTTATTTTGCATATATACGCTGGGATTTCCTGTAAATGTAATCTGACAAAGCAGGAGACAACAGCGGAGTGTATCAGTTTTTTAAGGAACAATTACTTTTTTTCTGTTTACTCCATTCTGTGTTAGGGGATTTGTATGAACTTGAAAACCTCACCACGAGAAACTAATTTCTAACATCTCGCCGATGTTAATGTAATTTTCAAAGCATATTCAGCGCTCATACCGTGGATTAAACCATAGCGAGCTAATCTTATGTACTCAACAGAAAACGATTCGGGATTCAGAGAGGGAATTCAATAAACTGGACCAAAAGGCCTCTCAGGCCTTATTACGTAACATTAAGTAAGCAGCTAGTCGTTTCTGAGTGCAGTCACAATCCTATTTTACAAGGTCAATGCTTTCGCTGAAAATTAGATTAAAATTTGCGGTACTTGCGCAGGAACGCCTTCAGTTTCTCTCACTCTCTCTCTCTCTCTCTCTCTCTACTACTGTCGTGCCGTCCGTGTGACAAGACGACGTCAGGATAACTGGCTTTAAGCTTGAACTAATCTTCTGCTACTTCTAGTGGTTTCAGATTACATAAACCAAAGTATCATGGACATGTTCAAAAGATTACAGCACCGGGGAGTCAACGTAACGAAACTGAACCAACAAAATGCACTGAGAATAACGTATGTTAAATTCCATTTCCCATGGTCGTACCCGGTTGGCTGCCATAGATATTTCTGCTACGATAGATATTTTTAAAATGGTGTTAACAACATTACCAGTAGAAGCGGTGTTGCCCACTTGAAAAATATTTTCATACTAGTTTGACGGTCAAAAGAAGCTAAGAGCGCTAGATTTGAAAAAATAGCCAAAACGCTGAGAAAAAATCTACCTAAAAATGGTCTGAACAATGAATAAAATGTTTAAACACGCCTGCACTAATTTAGTGCTTTCTTGCACTGCTAGAGTAAGAGACGCGCTGAATCTGGTGCGAAAAGTGCTCAATCAGCAACACGGAGTGGAGAAATAGTTATTTTATTCCTGCTCATGTTACATTCAAGATCTACCTGGAAAGTATCCAGTTATTTCAAATATCTCAATCATCAGTTGCGTGGCCCTGATATCGCTAGAGAACCAATCGTAGAATAAATTGGAAAAAAAAGAAGATTTTGGTCGATGGACGAAATTAAGGGGGACACAACAAGGCAGCTGATGGTGATCCCGAAAAGAGATTTTGTTGGCTATTTTGAATGGTGGAAGTGACGCAGAGGTAAGTTTGTGAGGTCCCAGATAAGTGTGTGCCATCTACAACAGAATAGCGGTCATGTTATTTCTGTTCACCAAACGTTACAATCTATGCTCACCCTACCTAACATATTTCTAAATGCAGTCTCCACATAATAGTAGCTATGTTAATTTGATTCACCCTGCGTTATATATTTCTGTTTACTATAGGTAGCATATTTATAAAGTGGTAATAACTGCATATATAAGTAATGTTATTTCTACTCACCCTACGTTACAATTTTTATGCTCACCCTGCGTTACATATTTCTGAAGTGGTGTTACCAACTTCCCAAACAGGGGAACGAATGCATTATCCCTGTTCACTCAACGTTAAACAATTCAAAAGTGGTTTTAGCAACATCTTCACAAGAATTGCAGCTCATCATAGCAAGAGTCGTCGATATTTTTATAAACTAACTGATTTTACAAGTACACAGATTCTGTGGTGGACATGGGAGTCCGTTGCCATTTTTCTAGGGGAGGGGCTGCGGCAAAATGATATGTTCCCGGGTTGTGAGTGCAAAAGGATATAATAGCGACTAGCAAATAATATATTTTCTCATATATATATATATATATATATATATATATATATATATATATATGGAAACATCAGGTTGGGCTTGTTTAAAACAATTGTACTGCACCATTATTCTTTATTGACTATAAAGTTAGCATTTTCGAACCCACTCACCATCAATGAGAAAGCCTGATCTAGGGGAGGGGCGAAAGCAAATGCCCTATTTTGTCCATGATGGTGGGCTACCAAGGACGATTTTTTTTTTTTTGCTGGAATCTGGTGGTTCGTTTATTTGACACGAGCAAGGCTTATTCTTAAATCACCGATTTTAACTCTTTCAGGATTCCATGGGTGTGCATGACTTCCAGATGCTGCAAGCTATTTACAGTGAGTTTGATCTTCCCTCAGATCGGACCTCGCAGTAGATTCGATCCACTTAGATTAAAACATGACAGGAATGCTTTTCTTAGACGCACAGCTGCAACAGTCGCTGTCGTAGTAGTACCAAGCAAATCGTAACCAACGACAAGAATAAACATGCAAAAGGACTTCTTCGTATTGTAGAATCGATTCATTCTTTGTGGCGTGCCGGTCTAAATTGCTATTTTCTTTTTTAATTTCCTGCACGCAATAAAAATTTTTCTTGCTGTTGTTATTATTGTTATCATGATCATTCAATATCACCCGCCCTCCCTCACCGGGTTTCAGCCTAACAGATTTTTAGTTATTATTTTCTTTTTTTCTTTTTTTGCTTTTTATAATGTATAAATAAATGAATTTGAGAAAGAAAAAAACTCTCTTTAATTCTCAGCAAAAGTTTCCGCTTCTTTGCCGCTGTTCGGTAGTGGATGACAAAACAATTCGTCTTCCGGTACGCACGCCCCCTTCCCAAAACTCCCAAATGATGCAGAAAATCCCCTCTTTTTCTGCTTCTGCTTTGTTACCCTGTTTGCAGTCTTGCACAAAAGATTTAGGTGTGGGGGGAGGGGTGGCAGAGGCTTTGGTTTCAGATCCACTGAGAGGAGCGAAATATGAACGGAGCTTTTCGATCCCTACAGAATGAATCCGACGCCTCAGAATGTTTCCCATCCGATTTTTTTTTTCTCCTATTTTTTTCTTTCTTCTTATTTGCCTCCTTATAACGCCTTCATTCATTTCCATTCTTTCTTTCCCCCAACTCCTTCTTTTGTCAATATTCTTTCTTTTCTATCTCTCTCTAAATTATTACTTGTGCTCTCTTTCTTTCTCTCGTCCTACGTCTTCTTCTCCTTCTTCTCCTCCTCCTCCTTTTTCTTCTTCTTTTTCTCCTCCTCCTCCTTTTTCTTCTTCTCCTCCTTTTTCTTCTTCTTCTTCTTCTCCTCCTCCTTCTTTTTCTTCTTCATCTCCTCTTCCTTTATTTTATTTTTCTCCTCCTCCTTCTTTTTCTTCTTCTTCTCCTCCTCCTCCTTTATCTTCTTTTTCCCCTCCTCCTTCTTTTTCTTCTTCTTCTCCTCCTCCTTTATCTTCTTTTTCTCCTCCCCCTTCTTCTCCTCCTCCTCCCTCTTTTTCTTCTTCTTCTCCTCCTTTTTCTTCTTCCTCCTCTTATTCTTCTCCTCCCCTTCTTCTCCTCCTCATCTTTCTCCTTCTTCTTCTTCTTCTTCTTCTTCTTCTTCTTCTTCTTCTTCTTCTGCATATTTCCTATTCTTTTTCTGCAACCTTCCCCCAGCCCCTTTTCTTTCTTTCTTCCTCCCCTTCATTCATCTGCAACTTTATTTCTCTCTCCCTTCCCTACGACCATTTTATATTCACGGAGATTTCAGACCCTTTTTCATCTCACGGCACAGTGAGCCAGGCATTAAAATGGTCGAGTCACAGCTTCGGTATTTAAGGATAAGTTTGAACATTTAAAAGAGAATGAATGATTTTAATAATGAGTTCATAAGATAAACAAACTAATAATTTAATGATTTTATTACCAACAGTATATTGTTGATCATGGTTTTCAAAAGATTTTGAAAGGTTTGTGTGTATTTGTTATTACTATGTATTGAAACAAGATGTCATTCATTAAATATAATATGAGATCGGCAATTTTACTCTACGGAATTCAGGAGAGAATTTAAAACTGCTGTTCAGGCCCTTAATGAACAACACATTTATTTATTTATTGCATCATCGAAAAAAAAGGGGGTTTAATGTGCTTCATAAAAATAGCAATAATGTGAAAACATATTCAAATGTTATTTTTGTATCCGTAAAAGCAACAGTGTCCTACTGCTCTTGTTTGAGGGATTAGCAATTCTCTGCAAAACTGCCGCAGTGCACTTACTGATGCTTCACGGCACACTAAAGTGCCGTGGCACATAGGTTGAAAATCGCTGTATCATATCCGTTTTTTTTTTTTTTACCTTTTTCACTTCCCTCTTCTCTGTCTTCTCCAATGTCTTCTTTTCTTCTTCCGTCCAATCCTGTCAACTTTTTAGATTTCATTTCCGTTTCCTCTTCCGCCCACTCCATGACTTCTTTCTCAACTTCTTCTAAGCTCTTTTTCATTCTTTCTCCGTGACATCCTCTTCCTAAATTTGCTTCCTTTCGGGGGGACCACACAAACTCAGTGAACAAAAATAGTGTAAGTATAGTCTTCACACATTTCCCTCCGAAATCTTAACAGAAAATATTCAAAAATTTGAATAGATAAAATATTACAAATAGTCAACTAATCAGAGGCCAGCTTTTCACCGGGCAAAATTAGTTTGTCTTGGAGCCTGACAAAATGATATCCTAATCACTAACAGCAGAGCAACCTCTTAGCTTCCGGGCAATGCCGCTTGGCTCACCTCCAACATACAATCCACCGGCGTCTGCAATTCTCGCATTCACAAAACGGCAAACAAGTTGGACTATATACCCATATCTATAGATATATATGCATTTACTGACACTCATATCAATAAACTGTTAGTAACCTTATCCCTCCCTTCAACACATGCATACGTTAGCATACACACACAACCTGATCCGTGTACCTGCCACTAAAAGCACACACAAAATCACACACAGCTTGATACGTCGCTTGCGATTAAAATTACGCACGCAAATCCATATAGATGATCAAACCTTTGTTGTCATTGTTGCTGTTATTGAATGAAGAAATATATCATATTCACCTCTTTGTCATATGATCTATCGAATGCACTTTGAATATTAAAGTAGGTATATGCAGTAATCGTAACCCATACTTACGATAACCCCCGCATCTTGGTAGTCCCCAGCTCTCAGAGGGACATAACTTTTATACAGGTCATACCACATTTGGTAGACCCTGCCGCTTAATAGGACACCCGTAGCGATCTCAACACTTTACGTCATTCCTCCAACTTATACTTGATTTTTGCTTTCTTTTTAAACCCTTCTTCTTTCCTTGCCACCCTTGACCTTTCCGGACAGTCTAAGTTTTATTTTACCCCGTAACAAAAACAACAACAGCAATCCTCACCAAATTTATGGTAGAAAACTAGCAACTGTATGTCCATCACGTCAGGTTAAACCAAACCTATTTACGCCGTGAATCGAAATCAAGATGAAGTGATTGAAAGTTGGATCGCTTACCAACCGAGCTAAACTGACAAGTCTCGTATACTTACGAATATATTTATGATATCTACAATACAAAAGTTGAAGTTATCATCGTCAGTCAGAATAGAAGGAGAAGTTGGTTTGTCCCTGCAGCAGTCAGTCTTGTCTTTCTCCTTTTCCTCCAAATCCACCTTCTGAATTGAGCGTTTCCTATTCAAATGACAGGTGTTCGTGATCACAAAATGTTTTTTCTTAATCAAGCATGGAATAGTTGTTTTTTGATCTGACGGTTATTTTGAATATTCTCTCTCTCTCTCCTTCACTCTCACCCTCCTCTCTCTCTCTCTCTCCCCTCTGTCGTTCTCTCTCTTTCTTCCTTGTTCTCTCGCTTTTTCTCTCTCCTCCTCACTGCTTCTTTCTCTCTCTCCCTCTCTCTTCGTTTCGCTTCTCTTCTAAGCCCCTCTCTGTCCTAAGCCTCTCTCTGTCTATCTCTCCTTTTGAAAAGCAATCGAATCGTCAATATTTAATTTCTCTAAACATTCTACAATTGGATTTATATTCCTTCCTCCCTCAGTCTTTCTACCTAATGCTCCCCTCTCTCTTTCTCCTATTATTTCTATCACGTTCTCCCATTATTCATCTCTCTTTCTTTCGTTGTTTCTCTTTTTCCCACTATTTTAGGTCTTTCTCCCACTGTTTCTTTGTCTTTCTCCCATAATTCCTCTCTCTCTCTCTCTCTCTCTCTCTCTCTCTCTTTCCCACGTTATTTCCCTCTTTTTCTCACGTTATTACTCTTTGTACCGCTTTCTCTCCTCTCAACTCATTCCTCTCCTAAACCTCACTCAATCACTACTCTCCCCCTCTCTCTATCCTCTCTCTCCCCCTCTCTATATAATGTCAGTCCAATTGTCAACATTTCAATCTAAATATTCTTCCCTTTTAATTATTATATATATGTTTGTTGAATTTTCAGATTTGCTTATCGCTCGATCTCTACCAAACTCTCTACCCTTCCTCTCTCTCTCTCTCTCTCTCTCTCTCTCTCTCTCTCTCTCTCTCTCTACGACTATATCTCTCTAATCTGTTCATTTGTTTCCCAAACCTCACTCCCTCAGTCCTTTTCTGTTCCCCTCTCTTCTTCTTTTTCTTTGTTTCTCCATATCTGGTCTGTTTGTGTCTTTGTTTCTGTCTATCAGTCTCTCTCCCCTTCCCCGTCCCTTTCTCTCTCTCCCTTTCTTTTTTCACGTTCTCTCTCCTTTGTTTATTTCTCTCTCTCTTTTTGTCGCTGTTCCTCGCTCTCATTCTCCGTCTCATCTTCAATATCTCTCCTTCTCCCTCTTTCTCGATATCCATCTCCTTTTTCCCCTCTCTCTTACCCCTATTTCTCATTCTCTCTCCCAGTTTCCATCTCTCTACCCCTCTTTCTTTCCATTTATTCCATACCCCCGCTTTCTCTATACCCGCTTTATCTCTCACCCATTCTTTATTCTGTTCTGTCCGTTCAACAGTCTGTTTATTAACCTACACTCTCTCTGTCCTGCTCTCTCTCCCTCTCTCACCCATACACTCTCTCTCTTTCTCTCACACGCTCTCTCTCACACTCTCTCTCTCACACAATCTGTCTCACCCTCTCACACACACTCTCTCTCTCTTTCTCTCACACACACTTTTACACAGATATACAGTATCTCTCACACACTCCCCATCTCACACATGCACACACACGCTCTCTATTTCTCTCTCACACACATTTTCTCTCTCTCACTCACACATGCACACACACACACACACACACACTCACACACACACACACACACACACACACACACACACACACACTGCTGTTTGTACTTTGGAAAAAATATTTTTGTGGTACGGAGTAGTGTGGGTGTTCTCAAATTAATTTTCGCTTTTATTTAAATTGATATTTTCATTTGTTTCCCCCTCCCTCTCCCCACCCTACCCACTTGTTTTCGCAATCCTGGCATATTTGTGTTATTCCGAAGAAATTGTTATTTTCGAAAGGAATTTGTTTCTTTCCTTTTTTTCTTCATCATTTAATTCTTTTGTTTTACTTCGCAGCTTCCATATTTTTTTGATTTTGCGCGGCTTTCAAATGACATTTCATGTTTTTTTTCTCTCTTGACACCCCAAAGTCTTCCTGACATTTTTTTTCACTTCACCTTATCGTTAATTTGGGTTTCTTTCGTTTTCTTAAAACATTAATCTCTCTCTTCCTCTGTTTTTATTGCTCTCTCTCTTTTTCTCACTCTCTCTCTCTCATTGTTTTCCCTCTCTGTCTCCCTCTCTCCGTCTGTTTTTATTTCTCTCTGTTTCTTCCCCGTCTCTTCCCCTCCTTTCTTTTGTCAAACTCAAAATCTGGAGTTGACTTTTATTTCTACCGTTCAACAACAGCAAGAATATTCCTCACTAAAACTGGGGGCGTAAACAGATGGGTAAAATCCACATTATCCAATCGTTCTTTGAACCCACTGTCAACTGATTGCCAGGATGCTGCCTTACTGATTGAGTTAAATTGATCTGTCCTAGACAAACAGAAACGTATTGAATAGATATACACGGGCTTATTTCATCGTAATATTTTTATATATCTTGTTTGTTATAAATATATACAGTACAAAAGTTATATTCAGTCAGAATAGAAGTAGGGGTGAAGTTTGAACCTGCAGCAGACAGTCTTGCTTCGAAGCACCAGTCCAAGCTGAAGTTATTTTTCCTCCGTAACAAGAACAATAAAAACAATCCTCACCAAATTTAGGGGAGTAAACTCGTCACTGTTTGTCTATCACGTCATGTTAAAACGGAAATGTTTTTTTCCCGGGTTTTGACCGCATGACTATATGATCAGAAGGCGGCTGTCTCGCCAAGTGAGATAAACTAACAAATATATGATAACCTGCGAATTTATCACTTGTAGATAAAAAAATTGAAGTTGAGGTAATCATCCTTAGTCGGGTTAGAAATCGGAGTTGAGTTCGACCCTGCTGCAATCAGGCTTGTTATAAACAGTCCACCAAAATTGTCAACTGTTTATTCAGTCTTTATGTTGGGCTGGCTGGCTGGCTGGCTATCTATTTATCACGCATACAGGTCATACTAATGAAGCTAAATGGCTGGAAATTTCAACATGTACTCCATATTATGTCATGAAAGAAATTTATTTTTGTTTATCTCCCTCAAAAATTAGGAGAGGTCTTATCTACAATCTAATTCCGTGCTAAATTGCCCCTTACATCTATTTCTGGCAGCATTCACGCTTAATCTTTTTTTGTTTTTATTTTTTTCTGTTTTGTTTTCAGTGATCACTTCATTGATTACCCTGTTTTTTAATTATATAATATCTTATCACCACTAACGTGGCATGTTGCCAAATGACGTTGGTCACGTGACGGTTTCTATTTTGAGTGACTAACCAGACATGTCTTTCTGCTTTTTGATCTACTTTTTATTTCTCCCTAAACCCACTTCGTGTTTTTCTCCTTCAAATTCAAATACCAAGTCTAGTATAATAATAATAATAATGATGATGATGATGATGATGATGATGATGATAACAACAACAACCACAACTGGAGACTTGAGGAGACTTGCTGTCACTCAAACTCCAGCAGTTACCACCAGGCAACTGGTGTGAGATTGCAAAATAATAATAATAATAATAATATGAGACCGTACAGACCACAGCACTACTGGGAACTGCACGGATACTGAGGAAGGTGCTAGAGATATAACGACTGCAACGAATTTTAACCCTGACATTATAGGTGAAAGAGAGAGGAGACGTTAACTGAGGACCTGAGGAGACTTATTGTCACTCAGCCTTCAGCGATAACCACTGGGCAACCAGTGTGAAACTGTAAATCGCAGAATTACTGCGACTTATGAGTACTAGGAGAGGAGGGCTGGAGACTTGGGGAGACTTGCTGTCACTCAAACTCCAGCGGTTACCACCAGGCAACTGGTGTGAGATTCCAAATACAGAAGAACAGAAAGGCTGTAGGATAGGAACCAAAGGGGCAAACGATTTACTGTACATAGACCAGATGATCTTAAAAGAAGTAAGGAAAAGGAAAAAGAATATCGCAATGGGATGGATAGATTACAAAAAGGCATACGATATGATTCCACATAGCTGGATACTCGAATGCCTTAGAATGTTCAAAATTAGCGAACCAGTGGTTAAATTCATTGGTAATTCAATGAAAGACTGGAAAGTAGATTTGACAGCCGCAGGGGACAAACTAGCCGAGGTAGGGATAAAAAGGGGAATCTTCCAAGGAGACTCGTTGTCCCCATTATTATTTGTTCTAACAATGATACCGCTTAACAGAATCCTGAAAAAAAGGAAAGGATACCACTTCTCTAAAACAAAAGGAAAGGTCAACCACTTAATGTACATGGACGATATTAAATTGTTTGCAAAAAACAGGGGAGAGCTTGAGACTCTGTTCAACGAAGTGAGGGAATATAGTGAGGACATAGGAATGGAGTTTGGGATTGAAAAATGTGCAATCATGGTGATGCATAAAGGAAGGCTTTCAATGACTGAGGGAATTGAACTTCCGGACAACAACAAGATTAGGGCATTGACTGCACAAGACCGATACAAGTACCTTGGTGTCCTTGAATGTGACACGATAAAACGGGAAGAGATGAAGGAGAAAATTAAGAGAGAATACCTCAGAAGGATAAGGAAAATATTAGAAACCAAATTAAATAGCAGAAATCTAATAAAAGGAATGAACACCTGGGCTGTGTCAGTAGTTAGGTATACAGGACCATTCCTAGGATGGACAAAGGAAGAGCTCCAATCAATGGATAGGCGAACAAGAAAACTTATGACGATGCATAAAGCATTACACCCTAGGGATGATACAGATAGGCTATACGTTAAGAGAAAAGAAGGTGGTAGGGGGCTCATCAGCATAGAAGATTGTGTCCAGAGAGCTAAAGTAGTCCTAGATAGATATGTGCAAACAAATAGTGAAGAAATCATAAAGAGCGCGAAGGATAGTGCAACAAACAATAAAGTAGAAAACAATGGAACAGTACAGCAAACTAGAAAAGAAAAGTGGGAAGGGAAAAAATTGTACGGCGAGTTTAAAAGGCAGATAAAAGATATAGCAGACGAGAAATCATGGACGTGGTTACGAAAGGGGAACCTTAAGAGAGAAACAGAATCGCTCATCATGGCAGCCCAAAACAAAAGCATAAGGACAAACTACATAAAAGCAAAAATCCACAGAACTCAGACAAACAGCAAATGCCGCATGTGCGGTGAAAGAGATGAGACAGTAAACCACATAACTAGTGAATGTAGTCAGCTCGCCCAGAAGGAGTATAAGCACGGACACGATAGAGTAGCAACGATGATACACTGGGAACTAAGTAAACAAATGGGATTCAACCATGGGGAAAAGTGGTATCAGCACAAGCCAGAGGCAGTTTTGGAGAATGACAACCACAAACTACTGTGGGACTTTGACATCCAAACTGACCACCTCATCCAGGCAAGAAGGCCGGACTTAGTAATAGTAGACAAAAAAAGAAAGGCCTGCCAAATAGTAGACGTTGCTGTGCCTGCAGACCATAGAGTAAAAAAGAAGGAGGGTGAAAAAAGGGAAAAATACCAGGACCTAGCAAGGGAGTTAAGGAAAATGTGGAACATGAAAACCAGGGTAGTACCGGTCATAGTGGGAGCACTAGGAACTGTCCCCCAAACGCTGAGGGAGAGACTGGAGGAGATCGGGGTTAGGGGGAGGATAGAGACCGTACAGACCACAGCGCTACTTGGAACTGCACGGATACTGAGGAAGGTGCTAGAGATATAAGTACTGCAACGAATAGTAGCTCTGCCATGATATGCGAAAGAGGGAGGAGACGTTAGCTGAGGACCTGAGGAGACTTATTGTCACTCAGCCTTCAGCGATAACCACTGGGCAACCGGTGTGAAACTGTAAATCGTAGAATTAATGCGACCTATGAGTACTAGGAGAGGAGGGCTGGAGACTTGAGGAGACTTGCTGTCACTCAAACTCCAGCGGTTACCACCAGGCAACTGGTGTGAGATTCCAAATAATAATAATAATAATAATAATAATAATAATAATAATAAAAATAAAAAAATAAAAAAAATCTGATTCAGTTGTGCCAATTGTCCAAGTGGGGAGATTCTGGCCACTTGCACACCTGCTATAAGAAAATCAGCATTCAAAATACTGGCTTGTCCTGATTCTGAACACCAACAACAGACACCGGTGGGAAAATGCACAGCTTACCTTGGACATTCGGAAGGCTAGAGTTCTTCATTAACTTCAGCAGGCTTAGCCTGACTCGAAGCCACATGTGGAGGGCATTGAGTGAAAATAGAACTAACTATAATAGTCATGGCCTCAGAGCTTAGCTTGCTACTTATTGCATCATGGTTAGACTGTCTGTCTTCATTTTTCTTTTTACAGTGTCACGAGCTGAGTGACCACTTAAGAACAGCTGGTACTGAAAGCGACCTTAGGCTGGTGTTCCAGACTCAACAGAAAATTTGTAAATAGTAATTATAACCTGAGTTATCCCTCTTCGTAAAGAAGCGTCACCAAAACGGTCAAGATAGGTCTCTTTAGTTTTTAGGTTGGTCTGGCTGGCTGGCTGGCTGGCTAAGTGTGTATCCGTGTATGTATTTACAGGCCGCACTTATTGAGCTAGAGGACTGAGAATATAAGCGTTTACTTCCTATCATGTCTAGGAAAAAACGTTCTTTTTTAATTTGTAAAAGTCCCCTATAGAATATTTGTGGAGCTAAATTTGCAATCAGAGTTTATGCTAAATGGGTCATTTTCTTTGGGTCCGGCAGTATATACGCAAGTCTTTAATTTTTTTAATTCAGACTTTTTTTAAATGATCACTACCCAACAAAAGGCCAAAAAAGGTAACTTTAACATTCATCATACGTTTTCGAGTTATTTTTCAAATTTATCATTGGCTTGGTGTCAAAAAACGTTGGTCACTTAATAGTTTCTAGTGAGTGACTAACCAGACCTGTTTTCTTGTCATTTCAATCCACTTTTTACTTCTACTCAGCTAGTTTTTTCTCTCACCCAAATTCAATTTCGATTTTTACTAAATTAAGCCTAATTCAGTACAAAGTCAAATTTCACTTATTTATTGATCACAGCTTTTCCCAATTTTTAATTGGTCAAGCTACTTGAAAATATTCTTTTGGGTGACTAACCAAACCTGTCTTTTATGTCATTCTTTTTTTTGTACCTTCTTCTTCATCTTTATTTTTTAATTGTTTTTCTGTTATTTTCCTTCTATCTTGCTAATTCTGTTTTCCTTCTTCCTTGTAATTTTCTTTGCCTTCTCAACTCATTCAATTAATTCTATTTCTTCGTTGCCTTCTCCTTACTTTTGAGAACCATGAAGACGGATTCTGATGAATAATCAAAATTTGTTTCTTATGCCAGAAAAGAGAGGAAGATAAGAATAAGTTTCTTTCCATATTAACAAGATTGAACAAGCGACTGTTTACGAACATCCAAGCAAACACTGATGTATGCATATATATATATATATATATATATATATATATATATATATATATATATATATATATATATTATACAAACGCACACGCACACACACACACACACACACACACATATATATATATATATATACTGGCATTTCTATCATATATATATATATATATATATATATATATATATATATATATACTGGCACTTTTATTATATCATACACACACACACACACACACACACACACACACATATATATATATATATATACTGGTACTTATATCATATACATATATATGTACAGGTACTTGTGTCATATATATATATATATATATATATATATATATATATATATATATATATATATATATATATATATATATATATATATATATATATGTACATATATGCAATTACTCGTGTTGCCACACAAGTATGTATTGGGAAAACAATTTTCTTTTCAAATCTATACCTTTATTCTCATGGCATGTTTCGCTTTCAAAAAAGCATTCTCAAACTGGCAGAAATGAAAATACAAAAAAGAGGCGGAAATGATGATGCGGGGGTTACTGAGACTAGTGGGTGTGATTTTATCTTTGATGAGACTTTGAATGAGAAAAATGTCGAGAGAATAAATGATTTTTTGAAAAATTTGTTTCCACATTGCCTCTCTCTCCTTTATCATAATATCAGAGAAATCCTATCCAATTGTGTACACACATACACACAGACACAGACACACATATATATTTACATACTCATATCTTTAGAAATGCGCGTCAGGTTGTACATAAAACGTCGTTTTTTTTCATAGTAATATGAAGCAACATTAGTGAGGTATAAAGAACAAAAAGTAGAAAATTAGTCGAAACATGATCCATTTGGGGGGCTGGATTTTTTAAGGGCTTTTAGGTGGTAGCCAATAATAATCCCCGATTTCAACATTAGAATAAAGTCGGGTAACATCATTGACTCGTACCCAGATGCCCTCAGAACATGTAGATCCATTTGGATCTTCTTTGCAATGATCCTCTGCTGATACTATGCAATTTGTATTTTTTTAAAAATCTCTGGATTCAGTGATGAAAAATTCAGTGAACGTGCAAATAATGGGTTCCCCATTATTGAACATCATATTATGGATATGAAGTTCAAAATGTTTGGAAAGATTATCATCTGTTGGGGAAAAGTGGATCTGGATGCAGCTACAAGATTTCATATTCCAATTCGCTAAGCTTAAACAAGCCAAGTTAGATAGATGGATTGACAGACAGACAGACAGATGGATAGATAGACTGCACTTATTGGTATGAATGTTGGCAGTTGTTGCAAGGGAACATCACCAATCTAGACGTTCAGTGATGAAATATATGAAAATAAGTGCGTTAGTTATATCATAATGGTCAGCACGCCTGCTTCACGGGCAAAAGTTCCCAGGTTCGATTCTCGGTGGGAGTGAAGAGAGTCGGAAATTCACTATCAGGGTAGATTTCCCTCTGCATTCAGAAGATAATTCAGTGCACTAAGGTGGGGGTTTCTCTGCGATGAACTTACATCATGTCAAGAGGGTGGTCATAAGAACAAATTGTATGTGAAATCCTGATCTCGGTCAGACTTGAGACTTGCAAGTATCACTAAACTGATAAACTAAACAGATGAATTCGTTACGAACCGTCATAAATCCATCGGTAACATTAGAGAAATTCATATTTTACCATTTATATGTAAATAAGCAAACTAAAACTAACCACCACTCTGGAACAACGTAAAAATTAAAAGATCTTTGGAACTACGTAAAAATTAAAAGATCTTTCTTGCATTACGTTAAGGCAAGGTATTTTAATCAATGTATGTGTGTTTGTACGGAACCAATTTCTTCATCAGTATTATAATAATTTTTTTTCTACAATGTTTTGACCGGGTACCCACCGTCCTTCGTAGAGTGTTTTTTTTGTGTGTGTGTGTGTCGCAGAATGTCATCAAATCTCGCTCTGAGAGTGCATGTGCATCCTTTGTCATTTCCGTCACATCTGATGCTTGTGTATTCTTGAGATTGCCTTCCGACCTTTGGGCTCAGTCCGTGATCTGCAAATGTACCTGTTGAACTTAGCTGGCGTTTTCATCTCTTGGATCATGCCTATGGAATCCCAGGTTTATCACTCGTTCTTTCCTGATTAATAGCTCTTACAAGCGATTAATTTCTATGCTCAGCCTGCAGATTGAATTATCTCAGCACAGTATATGTGTGGACTCGTTCAACCTTCTTATTCTCTTGTGTAACTCACAGACCATTATTTTTTCATTACATAAATGCTGAAGTGCCTTGCTCTCCCTCCAAGTATGATTAACTACACCTGATTTTGAAATGTCTCCAGGGATTAAGGTATAACTTGGTTCTTCAAGTCTTATCTTTACTCAACATTTTACCATATTTATCTTTAAAACAACAACGATGGGGAAATTCGACTTAACCAACCCACATACAATCAAATGAATGCAGGTCCTTATGGAATGACGTTCAAATTATAGACAACAAGACCAATTGGCCAAAAGATGCCTGAAGGAAGCAGCATATACGCTTTGTTCAGTCGAACCAATTAGCAAACCAAGCATCGATATAAATAGTATCTTGGAAATTCTTATAAAAAAAAGCCATTCGTTGAAAAGCAAACCGGTCACTAATGGAAGCACAGCCATTTGGAATTTGACACCAAAACATAATATAAGGAAACATATAAACAAAAACCACGATGTGATAATGTCTGATGTTTTTAAACAACATTTCGGAATTTTACTGGAAATAAATATTAATTTTATACAATATAATGGAAAAATATCTCAACGCACTACTACAGTCAATAATTGAAGAACCGAAATTTTGAAGTCATCTAAAACAAATTCTATCAAAGAATGAATATGGTCAGAATGAATTCTGATCAGGACATCACTGGAAAAAATCTAAAATTGAGTAAATAAACATTTAGAAATATCTAAATCTTGGAGAACTTATGTTATTAATAAACTTGTCAAAATAAGGCACCCAAAAGTAAAAAAAAAAAAAGCTTTTTCCTAAAAAAGAAAAGATGCTTTTTTTAGAAGTGGTCTAGTGGAGTACTGATGTCAATTTCCAAGTCTACAGAGAAAACAGTATGATAATGAGTGATGGTCCACACAAACAGACATACATGAACACAAGCACAAATGAAGAAGAATAGAACTAATGGTTGTTCAATTTTGCCATCTTTGATGGCTATGGTGGATCATCATCATCATCATCATCATCATCATCATCATCATCATCATCAGTCTGTTAGCGTCTGTCGTTGGTCACTGACCTTCGCTAGAGCTCTTCATCATGGGCATCGCAGAGCCAGAACTTTCTGAATTTATCTGGCTCGTCACGCCATCTTACTTTCTGTCGTCCGCAGCCTCACACCTGATCTCTGAGGATCCACGTTGTGAGTTATGATGTCTAGTGGTTGCCTGACATTCTTGCAACATGTCCGGACCATTGCCATTTGAGTTTTTCTCACAGTTTCTATGATGTCCCAGACTCCTGTCTCTTCTCTGATATACAGTACCCTCTCATGATCTCTCCATGTATGGTTGTGCATGATTCTCTCATGTGCACGTTGCATGGTTCTCAGTTTGAGGGTCAATCTTTAGGTTAGGTCCCATATTTCAGCTCCATTGGAGACCATCGGTAGGATACATTAGTTATATTCCTTCCTTTTTCGGACGAGTGAGAATTTCTTGTTCTTGAAAGTCAAGGTTGCTCCACCAAAAACTTGTCAGCACAATGGAATTCTTCGCTTTATTTCTTCTTCTTTTGATGACTTCATCGAGACTCGTTATCCCAGGTAGATGAAGTGGTCTATTCTCTCCTGCTGCGCATTTTCGATTTCAATCATCATGTCTTTGTCCCCAACAAGTTTGCTACGATTGTTCAATATACGTATTTCAATTCTCGCTTCTGTGTTTCGCCCTTATTTTAAGGTTTGCTTGTCATCAGGTGATTTCTCAACAGATTGTTGATCTAAGTGGATGAAAAATGTGGATAAATATATATTAAGTATAATGACAACGAAAAATCAATGGGAAAATCTTGGAAACCTAGCTTTATTAGCCATCAGTTGACAGTGCGTATCTAGGATGTGATAAGTATGCCACGTGCCCCAGGCGTTACTTCTGAAGGGAGGGTATCACTGAGCAGTTTCTAAGCAAGTCATACAAGCTATCCTCGGTGGTGTTGCCAATTTGGCGCTTCTTGCGCTAATTTTAGTGCATTTTGGGAACGCAAAAATTTAACTTTTAGCACTATTTTTACACCTACGTCCTCGGCAGTTGTAGACATTTTCAGCTATTCCCTGTACAAATCTAGACATTTTAGCTATTACGGTGGCCATAAAATCATTGACAATGTCTTTTGGTGCTCTTGGCATTTTTAACGCTTCTCCAAGGCCGATTCAGCGCGAAATGTGTTTCTAAGTTTGTAACACTGATTCCCGGATAGCGAAAAACACTTTTCTTCAGATGTATAACCTGTATTTGATAACCATGAATGAGAAGCATTACAGAATGAAGATGGCTACATCGTTGAACCTCATACATAAATGTCACAGATGTTTTGAAATTTCAGTGCTTATAATAGGCGCTATTTTCTATAGATACGCCCCTGGTAATTGATCCTATCGAAAGTCGAACTACTTGCTTATCGCTTCTGTACTGTATTTGCTTGACTATCCTTTTGAAAGCGTATACGTATCAGAAAGATAGATGTATGATTCTGTGTATGTGCAATGTCGATATCCTTTGTAGTCACTAGAATCGAATAAAATCTGATTAAATGCGATGATCAGGCTTTACGGTTGTCTGATGAAAACAGGAGGTTCAAAGATACGTTACTCATAAAATCTTCCACCCCACAAGATGATAGAGGCACCAGAAGAACATAGGGTGCAGCAGACGCTTGGAAGATTTGACATCAGCGAGACTTGAGTGATATCTGAGGAGATCTATCTTTGGTCAGTGGACGCGAATGGTGACGTTACTGAAGACATTGAGAAATAGGTGCCACCTCATAACAACGTCAGATTATTTTCATTACTGTAAAACACACACACACATAAGTTTATACATATACAAATATATATTTTATCGTGTGTGTGAATCCATGTATATATATATATATATATATATATATATATATATATATATGTATATATAACAATGTTTTATATATATATATATATATATATATATGTGTGTGTTATATATATATATATGTGTGTGTGTGTGTGTGTGTGTTATATATATATATATATATATATATATATATATATATATATATATATATATATATATATATATATATATAACAATGTTTAATGGAAATTTGATCTATTACAATGATTTCCAACATATATATGGATGTATGTATGTATCTCTCTCTCTCTCTCTCTCTCTCTCTATATATATATATATATATATATATATATATATATATAGTGAAGCAACGATTATCCATTGTAATAGACTAAATTTTCATTAGATATTGTGATGTTTACTTGACAAAATATTGAGCACTTCTGAAATGAAAAATAATTACAAAAATTATGTAAGATTTATTGTATATACTTTTTTATTCTACCTATATCTATCCATCTATCTCTGTCCGTCCGTCTGTCTGTCTGTCTCTCTCTCTCTCTTTCTATGTATATATATATATGTGTGTGTGTGTGTGTGTGTGTGTGTGTGTGTGTTCATGGCCGGACAGAATTATTGGCCAGCCTTTTTACGGACGTGTACATTTGACCGAACGGACATTTCACATTTAGACACTTGGCCGAACGGACATATAACCTAATAACCATATAGCTTTCTGAATTTTGACAGTCTTGTGGTTGATATCTGGTATTTCTACGGTTTAAACACTGACATTCCCGCTGCTTCCAGTTTGAATCTTTTCTCTCAGCCAGGCTACTCTGTTCTTAGTTTCATATCCTGCAACTTTTAAAGCAGTAACACTGTAATAAATATATTTTATAGCAATACTAACATATATATGTATTGCACTTACGTCAGCTTTTCATAGTTTTTATCCTTTGTTTTCATGAAGCCGTTACTATGCAAAGAGGAAATAAAAAATAACGAGCAAATTCAAAAATGTTTCAATTCGGTGAAATGTCTGCCACTGGAATGTCCATTCGGTTCAATGACCGTCGGGGGAATGCCAATTGGTGAAAAGTCCTCCGATCTAACGCCTATTGACCAAGCGTCCGGAATCTCCACTATCTAATGTCAATTTATCTTGGCTATGATCTTTCCACTGGTACTCCACAATATTAGACGGACAAAAAAATGATCGAAATGATCTTCACGACGATTGCAATACCTCATGATATCCTGCCGTGGCAATCGCGCTAAAATAACTGCTATATCCATTGCCAGTTTTGGCAGATTGTGAAACACACATATGCACATACACTCAAACTTGCGTGATCAAGCACACACACTTACACGTACACACACATAACACGCACACATACACACGCACACATAACACACACATACAAACTCATATATATATATATATATATATATATATATATATATATATATATATATATATATATATTTATATATATATGATTGGCATGTGATGGTTATTGTGAAAGGGTGTGCAACCATGATGAACCTACTACATCAGAGGCGTAGTGGAAAGTAGTGGGGACTTTTCTTGAAAACACCTCAAATGCCCCCAAAGGAGGGGCCTCGTAAAACCACATAAACAATAATTTACCTACTGCATTTCTTCTACTAAATCCCACTTAAAGAGCCCAGGAGGTCCCCCGAGACCCTCCCAAATCTCTAGCGACGCTTCCGTTGCAAATAGTAACCTGAACTTTATTTGAATAACTTAAAGTTTCTGTTTATTTTCGATAATACATTTGCTAAAGAACAATCAGAAAACTTCTACTGTCAAATCTCACTACCTGTGGGAGATGCCCCTGAAGGGGCCAACCCCAGCACCGAAACCCCCCTTCTAAATCGATGAATACGCTTTAGTTGCTATTTATATCAGTACCATACATGAATAGCTCAAAATTACTATTCATGTTTTTTAATAATACATTTGTATTACGTTTGAATGATTTAGGTTTTCTGTTTATTTTCAGTAATATATTTTCTATAGAATAAACAGAAATCTTCTGCAACTACTGAAAAATCTCACTAAATATAAGAGGAGCCCTACAAAGGGCCAACCCCGCCTCTGAAATTCCCTCCTCCTGAATCCATACGCCTCGGTTGCAATTTGTAACCTGTACTATATACGAACAGCTCAAAGTTTCTGTTTATTTTCAATAATATATTTGCTAAAAAGTAAACAGAAATCTCCAGACATTCATCCATAATACATTCTACAAAGTGCGATTGATATGAATTGTAATGCATGAATAAATCAACTGAATCTGTAATATTCTATAAATTGTATAAATTGCAAAATAAGAGTTGAATTTTATCTAATGCATAAATTTTAAAATAAAAGCACAAAATATACTTCTTTCAAATCTTGAGAGACGGAGACGTCGATCGCATTATTTCGCCTGTCCGTCCAGATAATTTCACTTATTGAATTCACTTGTACGCCGGTGTATTTTTTCATCATCCCAATGTCTACAATACATTTTAATTTCAATTTTTCTTCTAAGCAACCACAGTCTTCCTAATTCATATTATTTTACTTATATTCATTTTTTCTGATTCATTGCATAATTTCCACAACCCGGAAAAAGAGATCATGGTTAATACAATTTCAGCTAATTTTATTTCTTATCTTCGTAGAGAAAGTAAATATTTTTGATAATAATAAGATATTTATGTTCAAAGTCTGAGTGTGGTTTGCTCAAAGAAATAGTAATGTAGATTATTATGCCCCGTTGCTTATTCAATGTAAACAATTATTTAAAGACAAAATTCTCCGGTCTGATACATTAGACACGAATCATTTTCATAACAAAATTTTCTCCAATTATTCTTCTTACGAATGGCTCACATTCATTCCAATAAAACCAACATGTTTACGAGTTTCAAGCGTTTTTATCGACAAGCATCACCTTGTCAAAAATGTCAGGAGGTGCCTAAATTTGTAATCTGTGCAATATATGAAGAGCTTAAAGATTCTGTTCATTTTTTCTAATGATATATTTGTAATCTATATCACGTATAAATATTTTGGATTTTCTATTTATTTTTAGAGTTGAATTTTATCTTTTGCATAAATTTTAAAATAAAAGCACAATATATACTTCTTTTAAATCTTCCACTTGTACTAGAGGTGTTGTGGGCGGCTGAGAGGCCGATCATATTATTTCGTCAAGATAATTTTACTTACTTAATTCAGTTGTGTGTAAGTAAATTTTTTCATCATCCCAAACTGTACAATACATTTTGATTCTAAAAATTACAAAAAAGCAACTACTGATTTTCTCCAAAAAATATTCTATACTTTTATTGAATGTTTTCATGTTCATATTCATTGAATAAATTTCACAATATCCTGAATAATAAAATTTCAACTGATTTGATTCTCTATCTATATAAGAAAAATGAATCATTATTAATCATAAGATATTGTATGTTCAAAATATGTGTGATTTGTCTCAAACTGTTAAAATGCAGTTTATTACTTCCCATTGTTCACACAATATAAACAACTTTTCAAAGACAGAATTCTCCTTGGACCGATAATTCAGTAGGGTAGATCAAAACAAATATTTACTAAAATTTGATCGAAATTTTCATAGTATAATGTTCAATCAATGTTATTAATTGAGATTTTTGGGTTTAACGAATTGACGAAATGGGAGATTATGTTAGACACGTACATATCTGTTCGATAAAATAAATGTTCTTCTCGCCATAAAGCAGTGGACATATTGATTTACACACGAGTATACAAATAAGATACAAGTAAATTCAAAGAGAGGTTACACCCTCATTCTTTTTCACTGGATATATTTGTACGCTAAAATAGTACCTGTAAAAAATTATTCTTTAATTTCAGATTGAATAGATTGATATTTTAGAATATTTCTGTTTTTAAACATCGTTTGAAGTCACAAAAGCCTCACCTGTCCCTTTCTTCAATCTGCTTCAATGCTGATGTCTTCCTGACAAACATACACTCGGTGACAACTGTGTGTGCGTTAGCTACAGCAGTTGATCACACTTTAGCTGCTGGCCACATAAGTCGCATAGATCTTCCTATCTTCCCCTTTTAATCAGCTCCAAAGATAAGAAGAGGGTAAAATCTATTTCATCGTGACATGAAGAGGCAAACACATCTGCAAACAAACGAACAAACTTGGTGACTATCGTCTTTGTATGTATAGATTACATATCCAAGGCCAAACTTTTCCCTCAAGGATGAGTTCATGGAGCGCCAAATCAGAAACAAACTCACTTTCAATAGCTTGCGAGGCTCAATGCCAGATACACTGTTTTCTTTATAAATCCTGTTTATTACCGCCTGACTTTTATCAAAGGATTCTGTCACGTCTTCTTGTAACAAATATAATTGAAATAAATCAATAAAAAGAAAAGCCAGCACAAATTAAACTCCAACTTCAATTTCTTTAGACATTCAAATGAAATAAGACAAAAAAACAAAAAAACAAAATACGACTCCAAAACAGAAAGGAAAAAAAATTAACTCCCAAAACGTCACGTCTCCATTTAAGATTTCATAAAATACGTCATGTTACGAACTTATTTTTTTCGCGAAATAGAAAGACTGAAAGCAAAATTTATACATTGCAAATAAAAGCAAGCCACTCGGGGTTCAATTATAGTGAACGGTATACTAGGCAGTTTCAAAACCTAATAATTATTCCTTGTCGACAGAAATGCAAAAAACAAGATTTCAACACGCTGATATAGACTAAGAAAACAGATAAAGATTGATGTTACATATTCGTATTAATGCTCTTACCATTGAGCTAAACAGCTACCGGGAATGCAAAGACCAAGATAACTGCCTTCAATCGAAATTCTCATCTCGTTTATTCTAGGTCTATTCGCTCTTGTCAATACGACAGTTATGTAATAATAAATGGATATATGTGATCCGACAGAAGGATTATAAATTGCGTTATATTATATAGAAACTTATTTAAAATGATCTCCCGTCATTACACGGTTAATGTATCACTCGCCCAAGACTAAGTGAATAGAATAAATGATTAAAGAAAATGGGACTTTTGCTGGAATCGAAACCTACCACCGATAGGATAGCTGCTTAAACGTAGAGATGTTCTTACCATTGAGCTAAAAGTAACGCGAAGGCCCAAATAACAGGTTTCAACCCAGATTCTCATCTCGTTTATTCTCGGTCTATTCGTCTCTTTCAACGCGACGGTTACGTATTAAGAAATGGATATATGTGATCCGACAGAATGAATTATAGATTGTGTTATATTACATAGAAACTTATTGGAAATGATACAGATCTGGTAGTCAATGGATAGAAACGATCTCGTGACGTCTTTTGGCAGCATCCCGTGTTGTGGGTGATCACTTCAAAATTTGAAAAGGGTGGGGGTGATCAATGAATAATTAATTTTTTTGCCTTTTATTGGATCATCGAAAGCCTGAATTTTCAAAAACGAAAAAAAAAAAAACCGTGAAAGCTCCTGGACATAAACAAAGGGGTCGATTTAGCATAACTTTACATCGAACATTCACCAGGGGGTATTTTAAAAAAGACAATTTTTAAGGAGTAAATGTTTAAATTTTCAGCTTTCTTGCTCCATTGGCGTGCTTTCCGTCTGCAACACACACATTCACAACCAGATTCGCTTAAAAACTGACGATACCTGTGTTGACTGTTTGATGGCAGTTTTGGTTGACGATTTCGAATAATTTCCTGTCTGGAACAATCTGGATTCTTTAACAGGTGCTGTAGACTTAACCAAATCCGCTTGTCAATTCTTGGATAGAGGTAATTTTTTAGACGACAATATTTATTCTGTGATTGTGTTATGTTTAATCAATACCGTTGCAACTTTGATTTGGAGTAGATACAGTATGGTTTTAAAGAAACACACTTTTCATGTTTCTATTTTTAAAATTCTTGGCCCTCTCCTCATCAATTTTCATTGGCTTGCTTTCAGAGAATAAACTTGAACACAGTCATTTAATTTTCCCTTGTAATCAGTATTACCATTTTAGCGCTTCTTCCGTTGGATTCTGCGCGTTTCTGGTTTTAGCAATGCTAAGAAGCGCTAAATGATCTCGGATGGGATTTTTTTTTCCTTTTTGGGCGTTCTTTAACGATTTTTCGTAACCTTCTGTGTTTTGTGGTATTTGTGACGTTTCTGGCTTTCTTAGCATTTTTGAGCTATCAAACTAGCAGGGAAAATGTTTTTTCTTAGTTGGCAACACTGCTTGTAATATAGACTGTTGATAGCAATAAAATATTCAAATGTTAATCTTTCGTGTATCTTTTATAATGCCATATTATAATAGACATTCGCAGAATTTAGTCTCAGTCCGCGGACACTCTGTGAGGATGGCATTCACTTCATTTACCTACGTGAAAAGCTTACTGACTCTCCCAATACAGTAGGCATTCACTGACATATTATTGTATTTATTTGTAGTCCTTAGAAAACTCGAATGGCAATGGGCTGGTCATGCTGCAAGAATGACAGACAACCGATGGACATCACGACTCATGATATGAATCCCCAGAGATCACGTATGTAACCGAGTCTGACAAAATACGAAATAGAGAGATGAACCAGGAAAGTTTTTAAATTATTGGCAGCGCGACGCCCATGATAGAATGGTGTGATGAATCCTGGGGAAAGTCGATGGACGATAAAAGATTGATGATGATGATGACAATGATGAGTCCTATAGCTATCATCATCATCATCATCCTCATCTACTGCTTCTGCAGCAACGGCCTTTTAATAAGCGTTTTATGCTTTAAATCAAAATACTTGTCACAAATTAACATTAACTACATCATACAGATATTAATTTTGGTGTTTGTTTAGGATTTGTTCGTGTGGATTCACATTGAAATCTTAAGCAGGTCTCTCGAGAACAAGGATCTATCCTCTTGTTCGGATTTTCTCGAATGCTTCGCTTTGATAACATCATAAGAAACCGTCGACCAAATCTGTCACCAAAACAGTCGACACATGTTTTTATCGGTTTTCGAATTAAAGTTCAATTGGTGTCTGTGTTTTAGTGTCTGGCTGCAATCGCGCTTGCTTTTCTAAAAAATTAAATTTTTTTAGTGATCTCTGTCAGACAAAAAGCGAGAATCATCCCTTTTTTCATAATTTTTGATTGATCATCTCCAACACTGCCTGAGTTTCATGACAGTTTCTATTGTGTGACTAACCAGGCCTGTTCGTGTTCATTTTTTCTTTTTCTCTTTTTTTTTGAGTTTGTTCGTGTGGATTTGTATTAAAATCTTGAGCAAGTCCTTCGTAAACAAGGATCTATCCGTTTGTTAAGACATCCTCTGATGCTTCGCTTTCGAATCATCATTTTTTTTTCTTTTTTTCTTTCGAACAAAATTGTTGATTTGCATCGACCGAATCAAATCTGGCACAGAGTCCAAATTAGAGTGTTCAGAACTGATCAGAAAGAGAACGAAAGTAATGGCTTGTAAGATTAGCTTGCTAATTATTTACGACAGGTGCGATTTTCCTCTGCTAATTAAGAACACGTACGGACGCGAATCATATGCAGCGTGACTTTAGCACTTGTATAGCGATGGTAAGTATGCCCGTCATGCTGTCATTACTAATGGATTCGTTTCGTGTTTTTTCTGGGCGGGGAGGGGGGTCACCAAGCCAGGCTTAGTCGTGCCTAAGGCTGTAGTTGCACACAGTGAGATTCAAACTAAAGTGACTTGCAGGAGAAACCTGCCAACCATTATACAAATGTACTAATATTGAAAGGTGTCCTAATATTTACTGGGCTTTGCTAAGTCTAGTTCAGTGGCTCCTAACTAGGGAGCTAAGATCAACCCCCACCCCCTCCCTAGGGGAGGAATTTAGGAAGTCCTAGGACGAATAAGGCTATGAGGTAAAAATAAAAGTAGCATTGATCGTTTTTTCCCCCGAATATTTCCGCTCACTTTCATTGAGTAACAAATACAGCAGCGACTCCACAAATATAATATTAAAGTATTCTTGTCATAAAACAGTCCAATTATAAGAAAAGTAAAATGATTATTTGAAATTATTCTTTGCTGCAACTCACTTGAATGTAATTGGAGAAAACAAGTAAGCTTATTGATTAAAGAGGACAATGACCGTGAGAGAGTTGTAACTCCTGGGTTTCAAAATGGTGGGGCATTTTGCAAGGATCTAATTAACTACAGTGTAAAACAATCTTGGTAACAAGCATACTAAGTTAGATTCTCGTACATAATCTACAAGGCTTAACATAGACTGACTCAAGGTCAATCAAATCGAGCCACTAATGAGGATCCAAAGGCGGGGACACATTGCTATCACGACACGTGCCCTCATGTGAGTTCACACGAGCGTTTTGTACTGTGTAGGCAATTTAATGCTAATTTGAATTGCCAGGAGACACACTGCTGTAACGGCTGCAAGTCACGTGATATAACAAGTCCTTGCCCGTCCGCTCACGTGACTTCACATTTCCTGTTTCTGCACCCATTTGCAGGATGTGCATGATGGCGTCAGGGCGTATTTTTTCTAAAGTACACATGTTATATTTTGTGACCACACCTGAAATCACGTGAGTAGACGTCACACAAGCGTGAATCCTACAGCAGATTTTCATGGTTTGGAGAGCCCGTGAGCTTACATGAGTTCATGTGACGTGATAGCAATTCGCTACACGAGAATTGGTCGGCAAGACAAGTCTGGTCACTATCACAGAACGTTACACTAGCTAATATGTTTTATTAGACATAGCTTACACTACTCACATTACTAGGCTTGGCTTAGTCTGGTTAAAGGTAACAATTTCGGTGCTACTAGTGAAGATTTAACTAATTCCACCTTCAATTCGATCTGCCTGACGAATTAGTTGATCCTCACAGTAGAATGGGAACCCATCGAAATCATTGCCCAACAAATGTCTAAATTGCGTAAGATGTACTCAAATACTGTATATGCTTCCTGGACGAATCTTAGTTTGTTGCAAGGTCACATTGATAGAGTAACAATTGAGGACAGTACTCAACTAATTCGCCCTGATAGTATGATAGATACCGACACTTCGTTTAGAGACAGATACTTTATCTACTTATGCGACTGGCTCAAAAGTCATTTGTTTGATCATACCAACTTGGGCAAATGACAGTTTTCATAGAATGTCTTTGAAGGAAAAGTCTTGTTCCTGGTCGTTAGTAAAACAGGCGACCCAGTCAAGGTTATTGGCACCTGACTTAGAACTGGTTTTGCAGACTATTCGCTGGTGTAGTGAGTTCGTTTCTCAGTGGGTGTCCTGCTATCGTGACCCGATAATCTATGTATGATCAAATACCTTCAATACTCTCAAATAGGTTTTAATGACGGCTGAATGGCGTCATGAAACCATATTCTGTCCAGTAAACAATCTTGTCAAGCCAGGCAGACAGGCTGGAACAATTCTAATACGAAAATTGATAGCTGAACTTTGAGTTTCCGATATCCTTCATTAATTTGTTTTGAAAGCATTGATCGATTTAGAGGAAATAGTCTCTTCATTGACAGCATTCCATTAAACCAAATTTGAAATAAAATGTGTCTGGTAAATGTTTCTTTGCAATGTTAAACTTGTAATGTTTTTATTAGGTTTTCATACATATTTTCTATCACTTGAATTAATATATATTTTAATGTTAAATGATTATTTACCTCAGTCAACGGAGTTGAAAAGAGGTAGATGTATTCGGCTGCATTGGTTTGTCCGTTTCACTTTTCATTAATCTGTCCTCACGATAACTCTGAAAGCACGCAATGAATTTCAATGAAACTTTGTGGAAGGTTGGCCAATGGTGGAAGACAGAGATGATAACATTTTCGGTCGGATTTCTGTTTGAGAGATATTTTCCGGTTTCTTTTTCTTGACTACATTTATGTCTACTCTCGTGACTGGCCACATGATACCCCCAGAAGTTTTAAACAAATTTAGATCAGATTTTGTAGAAGGGTAGGCAATAGACTATGGGAGAACTGATTAAAGTTTGGAGTACAATTACATCCCTTATGTCGCACTTATATGTCCAAGCCACACACACACACACACGTACATACACACACGTACACACACACACACACACACACACACACACACACACACACATATATATATATATATATATATATATATATATATATATATATATATATATATATATATATATATATATAGTAGAAAGTGAATTCACAACTCCAACACGTTTATGTTCCTACTCTGTTTGGGCCTCTTCAGGCGAATGATTAAATATGTTTTAGATTCCGGCTTGGGAAATTTTGGGAAATTTTCGTGGGTATTGCTAGGTAGGAGTAGTTTTCCTTTATTTCATTGTTATTTTCTCTGTTAGGTTTGTATTATGTGTCTTTTATTGGTGATTATAACTTACGTGTCAAGAGGTATGGTCAGGGATATATGTAAATGCCAAAATATTGAAAATCCATGTCATCTGTCTAAATGAGAAACAGAAATATTCAGTTTTGCTAAAATAACAAAAAAACACTATAATAGATTTATTAAACAGGAAAAATGAAATTGTATCAACAAGTATAACTCAATAACGCAAACATTAGTACATAAAAGGTAATATAGCTAGTTAACCCACATTGTCATCTCAAAGAACCACCGAATCAACACTGAGTAGACCCCTCCTCGTCCATGTAAATTAAGAACAGTACAATCCCATCATGGTCATAAAGGACCCTATCATGGGTAATGAATCTGATTAAGAAAATCAAGGTTGAAATCAAGACATTCACTTAGAACATACAGCTAAACATCCATTTATGAATAGCTCCAAAAACCAGAGACCACACTCCTTGACATGTTACTTATAACCACCTGCAAAACACACTCTACAAACTTAATAGACAAAATAACAATTAATTAAAAAAGAAACTCTACCCACCATAGCATCACCTACGAGAAAAATTCCCTAATTCCCCTAATAGGAATCTAAAACATACGTAATCTGATGAGGCCCGAACATGGCAGAAACATAAACGTGTTTGTGCATAGAATCTATTTCTTGCTATATTTCCAGTTCTACTCCAAACCAACTTAACAGTTTACAGTTGAATGTATTGAGCACTCTATGAAATAAATCCATCACATATCAGACGTTGCTTTATATTATATTATGTTACGTTATATTGCAAACCTGATTTGTACAATATATATATATATATATATATATATATATATATATATATATATATATATATATATATATATATATATATATATATATATATATATATATCTTTATTTGATAGATAAATGAATAAATAAATATGATCATTTATCAGTTCGAACCGCATACTTCGGGGCATCTGGTCGTGCTTATTAACCCTGGAGCCATTATCTGGGATTCGTATTTACCTATGTTTGATGTAACTAATTATCGAAACGCAGGTCCAACAAAACATTTTTTTTTTTTTTTTGCGATTTACTTACTGCTTCCGCACGGAAAATTGGGTATTATACGAACAGGTCTATTTAGCCTGTTAATAGGAACTCTCTCGTGACTAACATCTTTTGGCGCCATTTTGTGTTGGGGATACTTAATTAAATAATTGTAAAGAGGGTGATCAATGAACTAGTGAGTTCTCTCGCACATGGTTGGGTTGTGGTCACTGTCTGATTTTTTTTAAAAAGCAAATAAATGTGGATGCTGCTGCACAGCAAGTAATGGACCAATTTAATACAAACTTACATTGTAAATTTCACCTTGACTAAAAACCTATAAGAGGTGGGGGAAATATCTTGACATGATGAGAGATTAATGTTTAAATTTCTCATATATAGCCCGTCAGATAGACCAACTTAAAAACTGAAGAAATTTATGTTGACACTTTTGGATGATGTTCTTTTGAATAAAAAGTCAGAATTGAAAAAAAACAAACAGCGTGAATCACACTACCTAAGGGACCAATTTCGCACAAACTTACATAGTAAATCCCCCTCTCCATTGAGATTTTTTGACATAACGAATAAATGTTTGTATTGCACATAAATTGCCAGCCAGACCAACTTAAAAACTGAGCAAACATACGTTGACAGATTTGGTTGATGGTTTCCAACACACCTGACATCAATCACAGGTAGACACCAACGTCGTCACGTGCATAACTTTTCTTATTACTTTCCCCTAACACCCTACAAACTACAAACAAGTTTATCAACTTATCTACAAAGCGAATATCTATCTTAGCATCTGCGTTGTTGTCATTATTCTAATGACTATTATCATTGTCGACGCGTCCCTATTCCGAAACAACCAAGACAATAGGGAGGGGGATAGGGTTTGCTGGAAGCAATTAAGCACTTCATAAATATATGTACGCATTTGGACTGGCAAGGTGGGTCATGATTGCTTATGGGTTTAAAGCACTTTATTAGATGTCATAAGGTGCGATACACCGACTTGAATTAGTTATTTGTTTTAACCAGGGCAGCACCCCTTCCAAAGGTGCATGTTAGGAAGGGGGTCGAATTTTGTGATGTGCTGAACAGCCAGAGTTGTCATGTGAAACAATTTTTGGTCCGTCGTACGAGACTAAAGCTTCGAGGTATTTCGGTCACTATCTCTTCAGTGTTTCCATTCTTGATATTGCAAGATTACATTTGGATTAAAGGGAATAACTTGAAGAAACTATGGAAAAAGATTTATGTTTTGTAATTGAACAATTCTAGTCATGAAAGATAGTGAAGGATTCTATCCTTTTTATATGCGTGTGTGCTTATTTGTTTGTTTATTGCAGCGCTCATGACCACACAGTTTTGTCTATCGACTATTAGGCTCCTTCTTTTTGTAATTCTTTGATATTTTTTTTTTAGATATAATGCCTTTTTTAGCCTTTATGGTGGCTTATTTCTGATGAGTTTATTAATAACGTTTCCATTATCCAGAATCTAGATTTTTCTGGATATTTTTTTACTTTATTTTAGATGCTTTCTTGTGACAAACGCCAGCGATGGCCTAAATAGTAATCATTCTGACCATATCCATTCTTTGATTGAAATTTTGATGCAATGATTATTCAATTATTGACTGTGATGGCGAAATTTATATTCATTTTTATCCAAATAACTCCACACTCAACAGGTAAATATTTTTCTATTTTATTTAGGTACTGGCATACTTTGATTTCGGACTTGGTGTAATATATCGGAGCTTATAAACAGGGTGTTGTTGCTGAATTAAAATACAAACATATAAACTCCAGTCGGAGCATTAATACCCTTGAGAAAGGTATGAATCCATCTGAGCGAAAAATAGCCGGACTGATTGGGCCCTCTGACCTTTGGAAGGCAACCAGTGTAGGAGAAGGATAACTTTTGATTCCCAAACCAAGTAGTGGAGCTGTCTTTGACGTTCTTTGTAGACAAGCTGATGCCAGACCTATCACTCTCTGCTTTTCTCTAGGCTACATCAGCAGGACCAAGAAGGGTATTCCCAAGTTCCCCATACGCTTTGCCTAGGCATAGGCCCTGGAGGGGATGTTCCATTGTCTGCAGAAACAGAACGGGGCCATTCACACAAGTCTAAACTCGAGAAGAGAACGACCACGTGTATGTAACGACTGATGTCGCTAATATGCAGAAGAACGATATAATCATAATCATATTTGAACCAAGATCAATGCAACAAAGACAGAGCTCATCAGCAGTAAAAGGCCGCTCGCGCTATTCAACGCGTAACATGAAAGTGTCGGAGAATCAAGAGAAAAGAGGACGTTAATTTCTGGCGACTTGGTTCAAATATCGTGGCTCAGTATACGTTGCTGCTGAGTCAAACTATATGGTAGATGACTATGATAATAGAGACAACACAGCAGCGGGTAAACTAGGAAATGAAAGAGCATCTATCAGTGAGCGGGTACAATTCTAATCAAGAGTGACTCAAAGCTGAAACGAGATATCATGAAAGGGATACACGTACAGAGATGAATACAGGCAAACATGTATATGAATATATATATATATGTGTGTGTGTGTGTGTGTGTGTGTGTAAGAGACATGAAGTGTTCATATACTGATACTACATGCATACACATACACACACACACAGATATATATATATATATATATATATATATATATATATATATATATATATATATATATATCAAATCAAAAGATGGACAAATTCATATCAGACAGAATAAGATAATAATTGTCATTATAATCGTTAGTTCAGTTGGTAAGAGCAGAGCTGTGTACAGACAGCCCCATGTTCTTTCACTGAACATTCGATTTACGCTGGCTAAGCCAAGTAAAATGTTACCGCGTAATGATGGGGGGGGGAGTCATTTCAAATGAGAGTTTCAATATATCATAACGTACTTCATAATCGAATACAAATATGTATATGAAAAGGAAGTGCAAGTCTACAAGAAGGCGGAAAATGCATACTAGAATTCATGGAAATAGTACACCGGTTAACTGTACCATGAAATCTCTTATGTGCCCATTTTTTACCCGAAACTTTAAATCCCTGGCTTGGTTAAAAAGCCACATCCGTTCATAGTAAAATGAGTCTTTGGAATGATATCATGTGATGACACATATATGTATATATATATATACTTCAAAGTACAAATTAAAGTTGACATATATATATATATATATATATATATATATATATATATATATATATATATTAAGTAATGGATGTGTATGATCCGACAGAACGATTATGAATTGCGTTGAATTATATTGAAATTCTTATTTGAAATGATCTACCGGCATTACACGGTATATGTATCACTTGGCCCTAACAACATGAATAGAATAAAGAAGTTAAAGAAAATAGGGCTGCTGCAGCTATCAAAACCTGTAACCGATTGGGTAACTGCTTCAACAAGATGAGATTTTAGAGTGAAAACACTTATTTGAGCCTTTGCTCAATGGTAAAAGCGACACTATATTGAAGCGGCTAACCTATCGGTCGCACGCTCGATTCCTGCAGCTGTCCCATCTTCTTCAATTGTTTATTCTATTTACGTTGTCTTAGCCAAATGATATATTAACTGTGTAATGACGGGAGACCATTCCAAATAAGTGTGTCTGTATAATACAATGCAATTTTAATCACACACACACACACACATATATATATTTGACTTATTACAATTCAGTAATTCAGTATCCGATGTGTGGTAGATTCGTTTCTGCAGATGCTCAATACATCCAAAATTAAGTCAAGTTAAAGTAGAGCTTTAAATATTGCGAAATAATGGATTCCCTACCTGAACACGTTTATCTTTCTGACCTTTTGTGACTTCTTCAGGCGAATTATTCAATTCATTAGGATCTCTATTCAGGACATCAGACCCCCCAAATCCCAATAAAAATAGGAATCCAAATGAACAGAATCATTCGCCTGAAGAAGCACCACAAGGGCGAAAACATGAACGCGTTTGTTGAGCGAATTCATTTTCTCTCCATATATATATATACATATGTGTGTGTGAGTGTGTGTGTGTGTGTGTGATTGTGTACGTTTGTGTGTGTATGTACGTGTGAGTGAACCTGTGCACTTATTTGAACTTCGATCTTGCACAATTTGTTTTTTTCCTCGCATGAAACATCGAGTCTCACTTTGAAGTTCATTGTTGATGCTTTTGGGGTGAGATAGATAATTTTTTATGTTAGTTTATTGGTTAATTTAGGTACTCTGTACTCCCCGAAAAATATCAATCCCTTATATATATAAAAAGAGAGAGAGAGACAGACTGATAGAAACAATGAAAGAGACAGAGAGACAAATCAGGGCCTCATGCTGACTCTCTGTTTCACGTCGGTGGGATCTCTAGTCCACCTATAAACATAGATAACCTTGAAAATGATAACAATATATACATCCACTCACACGTACACACACACACACACACACACACACATATATATATATATATATATATATATATATATATATATATACGCACACATACTCACACACATATATATAATGATACATATACAAGTTTATAAGTTACTTTAAATCTATTTCACGACTATAAGTTTCTTGCGAACGCCACCAGGCATTTTGCATTCGTCAGGTGAAAGTCAATTCTGTAGCTTTTATGACTGCCCACAGTTTGAAAACATATTTATTGTATAGGAAAAAGAAAAGAAATGAATATGTTCTCAAACTATGAACAGTCCCAATAGCTATCATTGACAAATTAATCATCAGTAACAAGGTAAGAAAATCAGAAAAAAGATGCCTACATACTCGTGAAGAACCACTGTAAGAACTTCATAGACAAATCCACCACTAGACTTATTAACTTCACTAAATCACAGATAGGAAAAATTAGTAAGAAAATGTTTGAAAACATAAACTATAACACGAAAAACGACTACGACCGAACTGATAGATAAACACCAATGAGGCCGTTACCTGGTTTAGCAACATTGAGAGGAAAAATGCTTGCACTTTTGTACAATTCGACTTCATAAACTTTTACATCTATATATCCAGAGGAATCTTTAAGGAAGCCATGGAATTTGCAAAAGTCTCCTCTTATATTAACAACAGAGATATAGAAACAATGGAACCCTGTTGACGGACGGTACTATCCAACCCTCAGGAATATTAGAAAGACCGCCGTATGCAGTTTTGATGTTTCAATGAGTAGTCTCGATTCAGCTCAAATGTCGGACCTAATCGGCTTGGATATTTTTTATGACCTCACCAGAAGACCAGACACTAAAAATATGCGACCGTACGGGGACAAAGGCCTATTAATTTTAGAAAATAGCAACGCACAAAAATGGGAGAAAAATACATCATGAAAGAAATGAAAAAACTGAACTTTAAAGCTGAAATTAAGGCCAAAGTCGAAATTCTACATTTTTAGATAGTTATTTTATATACTATATTTCAAGATCTACTCTAAATCAATTTAATGCTTAAAACCTGAATACATTGAGCACTTCGTGAAATGAATTCATCATACATAGGATATTGTATTATATTATATTGTATTGCATTTCTGATTTGTATCAGGTGATATGCATATATATGTATATGACTTGGCTTCATGAACAAATATTTTTCGAAGGTTTTTCACGGGTGCAGGCCCTCAGACGTAGTGGCCTGTACGCAAAATATCCTTCAGGGCTGCACTATGAAGTTTCAAGGTGAAGGAAGACTTATGCAGTACCAATGTCACCATTTAAACCAAATATTTGCGTCCTATAATATATAAAGTGGTGCGTATGACTATAAGACAAAAAATATAGGTAAATGTCAAATTTTGGTCGAACACCGGATTCCATTTCGTTACATAAGAAAAGAAGGGTGGGACAATCAATTTTAAAATCAATTTTAGTTATTAGTTATATTTGCAAGTTTTGAAAAAAATACGATAGATAGGTTTATTGTGTAAATCACAGAACTTTCAAGCAATAGACAGATCACTTATGTAAATATTTCCTTTTTTTTTAATGATTTATTATAAATAATCAGTCTGAACTGTCACCAAAACTGTCAATATAGGTTTCATCATTTGTTAAGCTGGTATATGCGTATGTATATAAGTACATAAGTATATATCACGTGTACAGGTTGCACCAATAGAGCTAGAGGGCTGAAATTTCAAACATTCCTTATCATGTCTAGAAAAGTGTTATATTTAGTTTTCGAAAATTTCTTCCTGATATATACATTCTAGTGAAGGGGGTTCGATGTAAATGTAAGTTTATGCTAAATCAGTCGCTACTGAGAGTTGTGTTGCATTCAGGCTTGTTTTTGTTTTTTTTTCTCGAAAACTCATACTTTTCAGTGTCTAACAAAAGGAGAGAGGAGGAAATTATCAAATGATAACCTCTTTTTTTCGATTTTTTATTGATCACATTGAAGCATGCTATTAAAAGACATTGGTCACATGACATTTCCTATTGAGTGACTAACCAGACCGGTTTGTTTTTTTTAAAAACACAGCCAGTGTTAACGAGATCCACAAACCCAATGGCGACAACAGAACATACAGTCTGTCTAACGTTATTCTAACGTTTTCACATTAACAAGCACCTCTATATCTGCATGTGTGTGCAAGAACAAGTGTTGATGGGTATTTTTTACGTTGGAGAATCATGCTCAACCTCTCATGGGGAGATCACTAGACAACACAGTATATCAGGAAGAAAACGGGAGTCTGGAATATCATAGAATCCATTTGAAAGGTTAAATGGCAATGGCAGGTAATATTACAAGAATGGCAGATAACCAATGGACATCACGACTCACAACATGAATCTCCAGAGATCACATGCGAAACTGAGGCAGACAGAATACAAAATGGAGAGATGAACGAGACAATTTCAGAAAATACTGGCTCTGCGACATCCATGACAGAGTATGTGGCGGATCCTGGGGAAAGTCTATGTCCAACGACAGATGTTAAAAGACTGATGATGATGATGATGATTATGTGTGTACGTATGTATGTGCGAATGCGTGCATATGTAATGTGAATGCAGGATATAAAAACCGTAAACTAACATTGTCAATACAGGTTTCTTCAATTTCTAGGTCGGTCTCGCTATCTATCTATTTATCAATCTATCTATATACATATATATATATATTAGAGAGTAAAAAGTATTTTCAGCTCTACTCTAAACCAACTTAACACTTATAGTTTAAAGTTGAATGTATTGAGCTCTCTACTAAATAAATCCATCACATATCAGACATTGCTTTATATTATATTATGCTATATTGCCGACCTAATTTGTACTATGTATACATAGAATCCATTAAAAATCTCAAATGGCGGTGGGCTGGCCATGTTGCGAGAATGGCAGACAATCGATGGGCATCGCTACTCACGACATGGATCCCCCGAGACCACATGCGCAACCGAGGCCGTCAAAATATTAGATGGAGAGACGAGCTAGACAGGTTCAGGAAGTACTGGCTCCGCGCCGCCCATGATAGGGAAGTGTGGCAAATCCTGGGGAAGGTCTATGTCCAACGATGGACGCTAAAAGACTGATGATGATGATGATGATGATATGTATATCGTAGAGACTGAACCAATGAGGCTAGAGGGTGGAAAATTTACTCATTCTTTTGTCTACAAAAACTCGTTTGTTTTGGGGTTTTTTGTGATCCTCATGGATTGGTTTTCTGTGTGTTTCGGGAGAGGGACGTTCAATTAGCAATGTGAATTTATGTAGAATTACTTCTTAGTTTGTCCCCGCTTGTTTCTCTGAATATCCAGACATTTCTAGGATTACTGCCCAACAAAAGACGTGAGAGGTAATTTTATTCATCGGTCACCCCTTCTTCCAATGTTTTGATTGATCACCTACAACAAGTCATGCTGCCAAGGAACGTTGGTCATGCAATGGTTTCTATTGTGCAACTAATTAGACTCGCGTGAGTGTGTTGTATTTTCAATGGTGATGAATGTTTGATTACACAACTTAAGCGAATGAAATTAAGCGCGGTAGAGTGCTACTCTCTAAATATTGTATTTCACGCCTCGTTCAACACTATGCAACTTTTTGATTGACCCCGATTCAGGAAGCAATTATTAGAAGGGAGAAAAAGTCAGCGTAGTACATAACACCAAGTATTATTCACACCATCGGGACCTGATCTTGTTTTGATTATCACGCACTGGAACCACAACCGATTCTGATACCAAGGAACACGTACTTTTCGACGAGGAAAGAAGATCGAACGAAGATAAGGGGAAGGGAGTGAAAGAAAGGATAAGGGATTTGGGAAGAAGAGAGGAATAGGGACGCAAAGGAGAAGGAGAGTGAGAAAAAAAAAAGGTCCGAGAAGAAAGAGAGATAGAAGTGAAGAACAAGGACGGAGAATGAAAGACATAGAAGAAAGATAAGAAAGATTTAGCATCTAGGAATTTGAAAAAGAAGGGATAAGACAGGTCGGGTTGGTCACTCAATAGAAACAGTTGCGTGGACAACGTATTTGGATAGCATGCAGTGTTAGGGGTGATCAATTAAAAAATGGAAAAAATTGTGATCGGTGAATAAGTTACTTCTCTCGACTCCCAACATGGATTCCCCGAAACCACATGCGCAAACGAGGCCGGTAGAATATTAGATGGAGGCACGAGCTAGACAAGTTCAGAAAGTACTGGCTCCGTGACGCCCATGAGAAGTGTGGCGAATACTAGGGAAGGTCTATGTCCAACGAAAGACGTTAAAAGACTGATGATGATGATGAATCACTAAATGAAAGTCTAATATTCCAAAAAGGAAACGTGAATAATGCTGGACACAATTAAAGGAACCAATCTAGCTTAAACTTACATTGAAAATTGAACTACCCACTAAGAAATTATCTAGGGGGCACTTAAAAAAATATATATTTCTCGAGACAATAAGGAGTAAATATTCGAATTGTCAGCTCCCTTGATGGGTACTGTACGCGCAATACATTTATTCATACATACATAACCAGCCAGACCTGCCTAAAACCTGTAGAAACCTATGTTGACAGATTTGATAAACGGTTTCATATTCGAAGAAATAGATTAGAAAATAAGGAGGAAGGAAATAGAGGAAAGATCAAAGGAAGAAATAATACATATATTCATTATTTTCTATTAGTAACGCAGGCATTAATTCCTAATCACAGAAAATCCATGCGATGCATAGCATACAGAGTGAATGCCGAAAATAACCAAAACACATTCAAGTATAAAATAGAATAATTTGGTGTCCAATCATAATAATTATCCTCAGTTAGAAATTTTTACTTTAGTGCAGAAACTGGCTATATCTAAGTGGGGAAGTGGTTGAGTGACGTCAGTAATCAGCGATAAGAAATGTATTCTGGATCCAGCACAGTCAGCACTTAAATACAGCTGGGATCATTGTTATTTCTTTTGCTCCTACAACTGAAGTTTTTCATATCACTATATATGTAAATCAGTAGGAAGAGTGAAAATTTCGACGCTTATGCTTGATTTATCCTAAACCTGAGGCCATGGGTATGGTGAAGTGAGTGACACCACTCCGGGTGCTTGCTGCTTCTAAGTCTATTTCACATATCATAAAAAAACGTCAAAGAACTGCGAGACGTGGAGAAACTTGTAAACTGTTGCTGTGGCCAGCGTTACTTATTTGATATCAAGAGTCACACGAATAGCCATTAAGTAAATAAAAATACGATGGGGGGAGGGTGAAAAGTAGAAAAGACTATAAACTAGCATTCCGAGGGAAATTATAAATCACCGCCAACCATATATGCTGCTTTTTACCTCGTAGATTAAGCAGTGGTGTAGGTAAAATTAAGTTACCTTGATGAAAATAATACCCGTATGATAAGAACCACAGATTCATGACTTAAAAAATAGACATTAATTAAAGGACTAAATCGGAATAGAATTTCATTGTAAATTGAACCCCCATTAAAAATCTATGCGGAGGGGGTCAAAATATGGGAAATACATTTTTCCAACTCGTTGAGGTGAGTATGTGAGCAAAATTTCAAGCTTTTGCTATGAACGGTACGGGTTGGGCGCATATATACATAGATAGATAGATTCATATGATTTCCAGAACTCATGAATAGCTTAAACACGACAACAGTCTTCAAACTGGTCTGTTGTGGGTTGCAGCGATCAACTAGCATTTCAAGGGTAATGATGAATCACTGCCACCCATATATTTAGCTTCATACCCCACAAATTGAGCAGTGATGATGATAGAATAGGGTTGCTGTGATGAAATTGCTACCAGTATGATTTGAACCATAAATCCATGATTCATAAAAAAGATGAAAAAAGGTCTGGTTGGTCACTGAATAGAAACTGTCAAGTGACCAATGTCTTTGAGCTGTGTGTTTGGGGTGATCATTCAAAAAAATTGAAAAAAAGGAGTGATCAATGAATTAGTTACTCCTCTCGCATTTCACAGTGCAGTGATCACTAGAAAATTCAAAATAAACTTACTTTGTAAATTTAACCCCCCACCATTAGAAAAACTATTTGGGGGCGGGGGGGGGGTAAAAAAAAGCTTTACAGAACACAGATCGAAAGAAAGAGAAGATATAGATATCGCCCGCATTAAAGGAACTTAACCACATTTTTCCTTCCATGAAATAGCATTCAGCATTTGTTTTGCAGGCTGTTGATATAGAAGCAGAGCGAACTCTCTCTCTCTCTCTCTCTCTCTCTCTCTCTCTCTCTAACACAGTTTCTTGTACCTCCCACCAACCAAACCCCCGATGACAATCTATAATATCATCATCACCATTTGGAAACGTTCTAAAAATTTTCCCATATGAATAATGGTAAAAAGAGAAAAGTATGTGTGGATCAGTGGTCCCCAACCGGGGAGAGGATTCTCCCAAGGTTAATCCAAGAGAAAAATAAGGCTATAAACTGAAAAAAATGATTGTTTTGGGCTTGAGAGTATTGAAGAAGTGTGATCTCAGATGGAGATAACTGAACAACCGAAGGTCTGAATTATCCTTAGCAGTTTTGTTTATTAAATTTGAACAACCGTAGCCAACAAAGTGGACAAAATAACCTTTTTTTTAATTGTGCAGATATTTTTATGTTTGTTTACATCTACCTGGGATAGCGAATCACTACGAAATCATCGAAAGAAGAAGAAATCAAGCGAAGAATCACTCTAAGATGGCAAGCCTCCAGCAGAGCAAGCTCAACCTTCAAGAACAAGAAATTCCCATTAATCCTAAAGAGAAGAGTGTACAACCAATGCATCTTCCCGAAAGTACTGTTATGGAGCTGAAACATGGAACCTAACTGAGAGACTGACTCACAAACTGAGGAACATGCAACGTGTACACGAAAGAATTGTGTTCAGCCTCACGTAAAGAAATCACAAGACAGCACAATACAAGTGAAAAATGAGAGCCTGAGACATTGTAGAATCTATAAGAAAATTCAAATGGCAACGGGCTGATCATATTGCAAGGATGGCAGACAACTGATGGACATTACGACTCACAAAATGCATCCTCAGAGACCGACAAACTAGACAAATTCTGAAAGTACTGGCTCCGCAACGCCCATGATAGAGAACTGTGGCATATCCAGGGGAAGGTCTTTGTTCAACAACGGACGATAAAAGACTGATTATGATGATGATGATGTGTTAGCTCATGTGTTTGAGTGTTTTTCCGCGCTCCTGGTTACACCGTTTTGTCTACAGACTTGATATCAGTGGTACTTCACTAGACCCATTCTAAAAAAATCTTTTTTTTTTAAATTTTTGTAAAAACATCTTCTCTTTTGACAGGGTTCACCAATAATATGCAGATTCTAGAGAATCAAGATGTTATAAACATGATCAATCAGAAAATTGAAAAAAAGGGAGGAAATGGATAAGTTACTTCTCTGGCATTTTGTTGGGCAGTGATCTAAAAGAAATCTGAATTTTAAAACTGAGTAGATGCTGCCGGACACAAACAAAATACTCAATGTAGGATGGACTTACGTTGCCATTCCGACTGGAAACTTATTTGGGGAGAGGTAAAAATATTTCAAAGAAAACGATATTTTTATTCTATTTCAGGTGTCTTCAAGTGCAAAATGCAAGCGATGTCATTTATAGAATTTATTATGACTATATTTACTCTTTGATGGATTTTTTTTACATGACCTCAAGTTTGGACTCTACGGTTGTTCAAATATTGACTGCGTGGGTTATTTTGATCTTAATTTTTTTGTCTTTTGTCTTGTAACTTACTTCAATAGAAGTGAAAAGACTTATAACCTTATGAACAAAGATGGAGAATGACCTTGGAAAGGTTACAAAAATGAAGGAAACGAAAAGGAAGAAAGAAAAGGAAGAACAACAAAATCAAAGAGGTACAAATATCATCTTTCTTTAGATGCGTCGTAGCATCGCTATAATGCACTTTTCAGACGGTGTGTCGGTCGGTCCTTAACATGTTAAATATCAATTTTTTGTTCATGTTGGATTGATACGAAACGTGATTCAGATATTCAGGTGAACCATGCTCATCTTTCTCTTTCTCTTCCTCCTCCCCCTCTTCCTCCTCCTCCTGTTCCTATGCTACTACCACCACGACTAAATATAAATTTTCTCAAATGTATCACGTTGGGCTGATATAAAACTTAGTTTAGATGAACCATGCTCATTTTGCTCTTCCTCTTCTTTCTCCTCTTCCCCTTTTCGCCCCATGCTACTACTGCCACAACTAGCAGTGCTAATTATCGATTTTCTCAGTCGTATCATATTGGATTGATATGAAATTTGGTCCACACCTTCGAGGGGACCATTCTCATCTTCTTTCCCCTGTAACTACTTCTATTATTACTGCTATAACTAACTGTGGACGCATCGTTGAATTTGTTCTTGTTCCGTTGATGATGATGATGATGATGATGATGATGATGATGATATGCATGAGTTTGCATATGTGTTAGTGTGTTTTCCAATGCTCCTGGGCATACCGTTTTGTCTACGGACTTGATATCTACTCCTCTAGACCCATTCTGAAAAATAATTCTTTTTTTTTTCTTTTTTTTTTTTGTATAAATATCTCTTTGACCCTTTCCAGGCCTTATTTTGACTGGGTTTACCGATAACATCTAGATTCTGGAGAATTTAAGACGTTTCTGAAATGATCAATCAAAAAATCGGAAAAGGTATTCTTATGCATCTTACACATAGTTTCTCACAAACTATGCATTAAATAGCGATCACTGAGGCCTTTTTGCCGATTCGAACGAACATCTGGGGCATCACTGTCAGTTATTTCATCTTTTTTGGTAGCGGGTCGACCCACTCTAAATAGCGTTCTTGCTTGCATTGCATGTTTGCGAGGGAATATGGCTAATTAGACACTGCAGTCGTAGCAATCTTTTCGAAATACGGGAAATCGCGCTCATGCAGAGAAGAGATTCAAAGTTTTCTTTATATCAATTTAGGGATTCTCTCCCGAAGCACACACACACAGGCATCAAAAGTGGTGTTTTTTCAACAATTCTTTAAAACTCTTCTGCGATAAAAGTCGATTCTCGTTTTTATATTTCTGATAGCTTCATGCCTTTTTTTTTTAAAGTTTTGTTTTCATTTTACATTTAAAACCTGGAATAACTCGCCATCGCAATCAATAAATGAACAACCGTAGCGTCAGAATTAGAAGTCATGTGAAAAGATTCCGTCGGAGAATAAATTCTATTCATTGGAAAACATCTAAAACTGATTTTTTAAAAAAAGAAAAGAACATCTGAATTCTGGAAAATCTAGATTTTTTTTAGAAAGGGTCCAGTGGAGTACTGATGCCAATTTTCAGATCTGCAGATAAAACGGTATGACGAGGAAGGAACACACACAAACACACACACATAAAAAAAGATACAAACCTTCGCCATCTTTGTACGGTTGTTCTATTTAATATCTTACCTGTTAAGATTATAAAAACAATACAGGTCTAGTTGGTTACTCAGTAGAAACTGTAACGTTTCCAATGCCATTTGGCAGCATGCTGTGTTCGGGATGATCCATTAAAAATTGGAAAAGAGGGTTATCTTGTTTGTAATATTTTGATTCGTAATACAAAAAAGCAGTTTTGTACTCCCTGTAAAACTGTATCTACTTGGTGTTTTGATTTAAAACACAGGCGTGGAATGAATTTTTTTATGTGCTTGTCCCCCGTATATATATATATATATATATATATATATATATAATAATCGTGTCATTCACAGACTGCTGTTTCGTTGTATTACAACTCTTCAATGTGGCTATATGCTAACCAATATCCCCTTCAGTACTGCGAGGTAGGGTCGAAACCTCTGCTTCAGACCTAGAGAGAGATATTCTACCCCTGCCCGACGCAGCAATGGACGGTCAATATGACCGAATTAAGCGATATATTCACTTATGCATGCACACACACACACACATACACATATATATAGTTTTGTTCGTAAAACAGTCGCGGTTTGTTTGGTTATATACATTAACAAGCCACAACGGTCTTACGAACAAAACTTGACATCAAAATGCTGGAGAATTGACTATAAATTCAAATATGTAAATGTTTTTTGAAAATAACAGATTTGTCGAATTTGGTCATACTTTTCTTTATGGTGTTGATAAAATAGTATTCAACTTTTTTGAAATCAGGTAAGTTATACCTCCAATAAAATAAGTTTATTTTTATCCTTATTTTTATACTGAACGATACCCATGGTGTTTTTTCTTATGTAGCATTTTTGTCTCAAGTCTTTACGTCCGATTGCCCTTTAAAACAACTTGAATTAGATCAAACTAAAAATTAAAACACTTGGATCATTAAAAATAACTTACCAATTAATTAGCTATATGCTTCTTGGTTCCGAGCCATGCATGAATAATCCCGTCATTTTTTACGGATACATGCTAGTATATATATATATATATATATATATATATATATATATATATATATATATATATATATATATATATATATATATATAAAGGATCCTGATATCTTATTAAATGAACTTTATGCATTTATCGGTGCAATAGAAATTACAGATTTTCGGTTAGCCCGACACTGAGCCACGATAGAGGTACATCCTGTGTTGATTGTAGCACGGACTTGGCAAGGTTATCTTGTTTTCTATCGCTCGGTTACAGGCCTTGAAAATATATATTAACGAAGATTAACTAAGTCGGACACAGATCCATGATACGAGGGTTGATCGATGAATCCGTTACTTGACATATTCAGAAGCTGAATTTCGATCGGAAATTTTCACCGTATAATCTTCGAACTATGTGACTACTATAATAACTTTTGGTTAAGTTCAATATCATCGTTATTAAGAGGATTATCATTTTCATCAATTTTTTGCTACTATTTACCGTGATCTTATGGCGCAGAAGAGATCAGGGTAGGGAATGAGTTCAAAGCTTACGTTGGGTCTCACGCTTGCCACTAAGTTCGTGTAGCTCATTGGCAAGAGCGGTCATGTATTACGCGAGGTGGGTGAGTTTGATACTCACCGGGACTTTACTCAATGCTGAAGAGAAACTAGCCTGAGTTTAGCTGCCAAAAAAGCAACTACAATCAAAATGGAAGCAAATAATATTTTTTTTAAAAATGACAATGATTTACAAATAAAAAGATATCTAAAATAATAGATTATCTTGGGAAAGTATTTGCTGTGCAGGATAAACACTTTCTTCATACTTAGCTACGGACTTATTGATATACCTGAGTAGTGTGACTCCCTGTGCGGATCGAACTCACTTCACAAGTATTGATCAAGCAAAACTAATCTGATATCCACAGTTCTGCGATAGATACCACCAGTAAGATATTTATTTGCCAAGCAAAAAGTCAAAACATTTAGGTACCAAGCGGGCGAGGATCGAACCCATTGCATAAGCAAGACAAGCTCGCAAAACTTCGCTCTATGGCATGCGCCCCATCCAACGGCGTTTTAAGGATTTTAAGAAAAAAAGCTGGTATCATTAAAGAGGAAAAATTGATAGAAATCGGAATAAATTGCTGGGCATTTTCATCACATGCACAGGGTAATAAAACGCCCGTGAATTATTCATTGCAAGACCTTAAAGAGGAGAGAGAGCAAGAGAGAGAGAGAGAGATGGGGGAGGGGAGAGAGCTGTTGGGGAGGGAAGGCAAGAAATAAACAATGCTCACAAAGAAAGGGACAGAAAGAGGAATAATACTGAAATTAAGAATAACTTGCCAGCAAAGTCAATAATTGAACGACCATAGCGTCAAAATTTAAGGTCGTGTGAAGTAAAAAAAATTCCATCTAAGAATAAATATGGTGAGAATGAATGTGATTCATGGCATCACTGGCTTTTCCGACCGTAAAAAAACAACATCTGAAATTGCGTAAATAAAACATCTAAAAACATCTAGATCCTGGATGATCTAGATTTTACTATTAATTTCTCGACAAAAGACCCTGAAATGATACCTTTTTTTGAATTTGAAAAAAAAATCTTTGGAATAGGTCTATTGGAGTATGGATGCCAACTTTTATGTCTGTAGCAGTATGGCCATATGCGCTGGAACACCCAAACACATGAATAAATACACAACCATACGCACTTATAACATATTTAATGGCTACCGTAGTTCGACAAGCCTGCCTGCCAGCCTGTCTGCCTGCCTGCCATGGCATCAAATTCCATTTCTATTCTGACTGGTAATAGAGCCAGCTTGCAATCAGTAAGTTATGATTTCAAATCACGGTACAGAAAGTTAATTTCATACATGTTTAGTTTAATGTTACGAGATAGACAAACAGTGGAGAGTTTACATCCCTGAATTAGGTGAGGATTATCCTTGTTGAAGAGACTGAATGTGGTCAACTCTAACTTGGAGTGGAGTTTGATGATAAGTTGCTAGATTTGAGAGTGGAGGGTTCTTGATGTGACAATATTCGAAAATCGATGCCCTGTTAACTTTTCAAAGAGTGTGAGTCGTTTGACTAAATGTATATGAACATTTCTGGGGCTAAAGGCAAACCGATTCGTGTCCGTTGGAAAGTGAACGACGTAGGGAAAGACCAGGGGGGGGGCAATATCATGATCATCATCATTATCCATTGTAGGACCACCACTGGACAAAGACTTTTTCCATCTCCTTTCAAGACGAGTGTGAGTGCGCTGATCTCCACCAAATATTACTGATAAACTTCGTCTCTTCATCTTTGAGTGGTCTTTTCCTTTTTTTTTTAATTGTTCCACGAGTGCAAATCGGTTCGCATTTTGTTTCGTCTGTTGTCCATTCGTCTCACTATGTGCCCTGCCCATCTCCATTTTCGTTACTTGATTGCTTGTACGATATCCTTTACCCTGGTTCTCTCTAGGATCCGTGTTGTTCTTCTTATGCTTGAAACGTAAACTGTACCATCAATGCATAATACCAGCTATGACACATGGTTGCAGAGCCTGGAAACTTTATAAAGTCAATCGAAAACCAACCCAGACCCAGAGGGCAGTAAAAAGTGATAAGAATGTGAACAACCAGTTTGGTATTGGAACCTTTGTCTGTGTCCATTTCAGCTATTCCTACCGTATTCTATGACGAAGTTCACGGGTACTTGACGAAAACTGCAATCGTAAAATCCGGATATCTAGTTTTAAGTGTGCATCCAGCACCCCCAACACAACCAGACACAAAAACCGCAGCGTTTGCTGTGCTCAAAGATTATTACAAAGCAAAACAAGCTTTCCTGGATACAATAAAATGAATTCAGAACGAACTTAGAAAGAACAACAGCAAACAAATGAAACGAAAAAGAAAAGAAATCAGACGAATAATAAATACATTAAGGGAATTATTTTAATGAAGAGAACCGGTCCAGTCTCAATTTGACGTCAACTCCGGAAATAGTCCAGGTGAAAATGTTTGCTTCGCCGATGGAAAGGCGAAGGTTGGGATTGTTTTTATTGTCGAGCTTTTATGATAGAAGTTGACAGGAAGGTAAAGTTTAGTTTGTAAGGAAGAGAAGTGACAGGTAAAATGAAAAGAAATGAATGACGCTTCATTGTCTTTAATTGCCTTTTGGCCTCTGGAAAGTGTTTTGTTCCAGAAAAATGATTGTCACATAATGTCTTTGAATGGTTTCTTCTAATGACTCAGTAAGTGTTTGTGTTCTGCTTTTATGTCTGGATGGGGAAATATATACAGTTCTAGTCATAAGTATTTGGGAAAGCAGACATTTTGTTTTTTATCGTTTGATCTTGAGAGTTTCGTTTATTTATTTTAGGTTTTGCAATTGTATCTTTTAATTTTTTATTTTACTCAGAATCATCGTATTCGAAGCCCAGGGACCACACTAGGCTTAGGGTTAAAGTAATTTCAAGTTCACATGATATTTATTGACCCTGGATTTAAAAAGATGGATATTATATCCAGCAGGGAAAGCGCTCTCGGGGAAGTGCGTTTCACATAACAGCCGTTCGGGGGATGAGGATGTTGGAGTGGAAATAGCAACAAGTACGTGGAATGGTCAGAAAGTGTGGATGGGATTCATTTGAGATGGCAAATCGTGCTCTGACAAGAAGATCACGTATTGGTAGAACCAGGCAATTGAGCTCCTCTGAACACTTTCCATGAAAATATCGATAGAAAAGTGCCAGCAGTTAGAGAGATGAGAATAGCTCTTCACCAACTAAAGTGACCTTACACAAGAAGAACGAAATTTTCGCAATCAATACAAGGCATGCATTTAGTCATGTTTTGTGGTTCTGGATGCTTAATTTCTGGGAATTATTTTTTTATATGGAATGAACTTGTTGAATAAAAAAAAAGAACAAGTTTTTATTTTCTATTTAAAAAAAAATCTTGGTCAGAATTGATCGAGACTTCAATAGTCAACTGACATTGCTACATGATACAGTTATCAAACTAATTAGTTGATTTTCAACCCTCCAGTTTGGAGTCCTTAATGGCCCCTGGAAACTTTGGCAATAAAAACAGATTTCGTGCTGGTTCAAATACCTAGGAACAGTGTACCATAGAGAGTAACGCTTGTTAGTATTTAAACGCATTATTTCTATTTATTTTCATGGATACTTTTACATTTTTTTTTTTTTCATTCGGCAAAAAAAAAAAAATTCCGTAGTATGAATCACCTCAATGATTTAACATGGCAGCTATGGGCGTCCGCTAGAAGGGGAGGGGTTGACCGGGGCATTTAACACCCCGTCCCCTGCTGGATCAGTCCTTCTCGCTGAAGGCGTGGGGGTTTGAAAATTGGAACCTTATAAAGGATTATAGTGAAGTACGATTATTTTGTGCAACCCTAACTTGATGTTCCGTGTAAAAAGACTGGATTATTATCCACTGATAACAGGGTTGTCATTAGGATGTATTCTGAATATATATTTTTGTCTCTACATGGAAATATATCCTTTTGCCCCTCCCCCTTTGGAAAAGTGGCAGTCGACGCACATCATGGCCGAATAGTAAGTCAGCCGAACGAGAAAATAATGTGGAGGGAAAAAATTTACGAAATCTGTGATACTCGCACAATATTAATATTTTTCTCGATAAAATTCATACAATCGATTCCTTGAGAATCTTTTCTAAACAATACAGAAAAATTATTTTTTTCTGTCCCCACCTCCATGAATTGTGAATATCAGGACCCTTTTTAGTATTCTTTCTGACTTTGGTAGTGCCATCGTCTTGATGGTCTTTTTTTTTTCTCCCCCGGACTTCCAGTTCCACAAAACTTCTTCTAAGTTCTTAGGCATTGTTCTTGGGGCTCTGATCACAATAAGCACTACTGTGACCCTCGCAATCCAAAACTTCATCAGCTCACCAAATATTCTTTTTTTTTAATTAAAAAAACTATTATCATTATTATTACTGTTGAGGTTTCTATCTATTGTGAGCATTTCACAGAATCATTTTTTACTTATCAAACTAATTGTTGAATTGATTATTTGAGTCTCATTTTGTCCATGATATTAATCTTTATTCAAAAGCTTAAATCTATAATTGGATAGACTTGTTTGAGAACGAATACAGAGCGGCATGAGACCCGACCCCCACAATATTATTAATGAGAAATGATCGATAACAACTTGCTTGTTGATATTTTTAAAGAAATAGGAAGAGCAATATCGTTTTTAATTTTTCGTATATGATATAATCTGAAAATGTTCGATATTATATACATCTTCGTCAGTCAAAATTTTAATGTAGAAAAAAAACTTTCAAAACCTCCGTGGTGCGTTCTGAAATGAAAACCGAAATGGAATTCGAACGTCACACAAGTATAATTGTTGTCGTGGGCTTTGGTTTCAATTTAGATGAGTCCCCAGCCGGATCTTAACCAAAGACCTAAGCCTGGTAACCTCGTAAGTTATGACAGGCAGGGCTTTAAAGAGAGAGAGAGAGACACAGAGAGAGAGAGAGACAGAGACAGAGAGACAGAGAGAGAGAGAGTGAGAGAGAGAGGGGAGGTACTATTATTATTATTATCATCATCATCATCATCATCATCATCATCATCATCAACAGCAGCAACAACTTTAGCTTTATTTCTCGTGTACACAATTCTTTAAATATCACCATCATCATCGTCATCATCATCATCATCAACTTTGATATCGGTATTTTTACTATAATCATTATCCTCACCTTACTTTTTTTTTTCATTACCGTCGCTGTTACCCTTTTTCTTCTTCTTCCGTTCTCAGTCCTTCTTCTCCTCCTTTCAGTTCTTTAATCCTCTTCCCTCGGTTTTTCATTCGATGAAGTAATCCTCCTTCGCTTCCTATTCTTGTTCTCCTTCTTATTCTTATTCTTTCCTCTTCTCATTCTTTCTTTTCCTCTTTTTAATTCTTACTCGCCTTCCCTCCATTTTCCATTCAAAAGAAGTAATTCTTCTTCTTCTTCTTCTTCTTCTTCTTCTTCTTCTTCTTCTTCTTCTTCTTCTTCTTCTTCTTCTTCTTCTTTCCCTCTAATCTATTTTTTTCCCGCCTTCCCATTGTACCGAACGATTACCGTCAGTCACTTCTCGTGTCGATGACACAACAACCAGCCCGTCTGCTTGTACAAAACCCTCTAACCCGGCACCCAAACTTCTGATAGCTTCATCCGACTATCCATCCATCTATCCATCCATCAATTCGTCCGTCTGTCAATCCGTCCGCCTGTCAGTCCGCCTGTCTGTCTGTCTGTCTGTCTGTCAGTCCGTCTGTCTGCCGAGCGGATTCGGTTCACTTGCTGCCGGCTGCGTCGCTCGACGTAACACAGAAGCAATCATCGTCACTGGCTTGTATCGCAGTTGCAACTCTTTGAGAACATGTAACACAGTAAATGTTCTTCTAACAACGAGTAGCAGTAGCTGTAAAAACTCGCAGAGCTTATACGGTGGCAAACGCGGACGGACTATCTCACGGCACGGCAGGCAGCCCTTCCTTGTGTTTACTACGAATCACTGGAAACGAGCGAGAGAGATTTTTACCTTTACGCATTTCGGGGCCGAAAGAAAAACGAGCCTGGATTCCAAGTTTTGTGTATGGTGTATCATCGTTTGACGAAAGCCGGGAAAGCACTGGCTGGCTAGGCAAGTCTATTTATTTGTTTATATATTGGGTGGTGCATGCAAATCAGAGTGTGTTGCGTTGTTGGTAAGTAAAAATGCATGATCAACGAGCAAGTGATTGATTTTTTTTTCATTTTATTTACCTGTACATTAAGTCATTCATTCATTCATGATGGGTTAAGTGATTTTTTTTTTATCTGAAGTTGAATCGATAAACTGATTGAAGTCCAGAAAAATTATTGAATTGCTAAGTGAATTAACTTCAAGAGTGATCAAAAAGAAGAAATATTCAGATAGATAGATAGATAGATAGATAGATAGATATGAACGTACTAATATAGATTGATGGATAGATATGAAATAACTGAGTCTGAAATGGATGGATGTGAACGGAACTGAGATAGATAGATAAATAGATGGATATGAACAGGTAGGTAGATGGATAGATACAAACGGACTGAGATAGATAGATAGGTATGAACAGACTGGGATAGATAGATAAACATATACAAATGAACAGATAGATAGATTGATATGATTGAATGGACTGAGATATATAAATCGACATGAACAGACCGAGATAGATAGATAGATAGATAGGTAGATAGATAGATAGATAGATAAACATAAACAGCCCTAGGTAGATAGCTTGATAGATGAATAGATATATATGAACCGACTGCGATAGATAGATAGATAGATAGATAGATAGATAGACCGAGATGGATAGATAGATAGATAGACCGAGATAGATAGATAGATAGATATGAACAGACCGAGATAGACAGTCATAGATAGTTATGAACAGAGATAAATAAATTGTGTGTATGAATGCGTGCATCCGTGTGTCATGATGTGTTTTAAATACCCTCTGTCTCTGTCTGTCTGTCTCTCTCTCTCTCACACACACACATACACTCACCTACACATACACAGAGTTTGTGATGCTATTAAAGCCTTCTAAATGCGCAGGTAAGTATACGTATACCTGGAAGAAGTTTTACTTTTTCTGCTTTAGGTCATTAATAAAGCTTCCGTATACGCACCTGTAAATGTTATATCTACGTGTTGTGATGAATTGCGTGTATAAGCCTGTGTGAGCAAGCGCGTGTGTTTTCTCTTTCTTCCTCATTAGTTTTAATTTCTGTGAACGCATAAATTTGCATTTAGTTTATATTAGTTCGGCACGAGGCCACAATAATGGAGTCCCCAATGAGAATCAAACACCCCAGCAAATTTATATACATATACATAAATGCTTTGTATATATATATATATATATATATATATATATATATATATATATATATATATATATATATATATATATATATATGTGTGTGTGTGTGTGTGTGTGTGTGTGTGTGCGTGTAATTGTATTGTCATTTGTTGTAAATACGGACACTTGTTTGACTTGTCCTTGTACCAGGTGACACATTATTATTATTATTATTATTATTATTATTATTATTATTATTATTATTATTATTATTATTATTATTAAAGAAGCCTTTCATCTCTCAAAAAACTTCCATAAATGCAAGTTACGTTTGCATCTTTAGCAACTTGATACAATCATAATATCATATTGTCTTTGCCGCAGACATCAGGGCTTACTCCTTACGCTTATCCTCTAAGTCAAATAGAGAAGATGTTTTCTGGGGAACAAATGCCCTTAATTTTTGTTGAATTAAGGGGCCAAAGACTAGGGAAACAAAGGTGTATTTATTTTACATTAACACTGTTGCTCTGGAGCGATTTGGATCATAAAATATCAGCAGTTGTGAGACATTTCGTTCACAGGGGTGTCTACGGGTGGGTGTTAGTTCATTAACCCATTTATGCCTGAAGTCAGATTCTCCAACCGATTCTGGTATCATTAGTAATAGGGGGTAAATGAGAGATTATTAGCATGATAATTCAAATTTATTTGTAAAAGAAACTGAAAGCTGGTTACTTGTTATCTTGAAGGGTGTTCATGTGTAATTCGACCCGCTTTCTTTCATAAGGATATTTTCTTTGGCAAATTTTTCGGATGGACTAAATATAAGCTTATATGAATTATTCGACTCCACTATAGCTAGATCTGGCTCCAAAATGGCTAAATTCATTCAGTACTTTTAGAGATATTTAGCAGATAAGTAATTATAACATGATTCGTTTCAGCGCGGTCCGTGTTATAATGCAGGTGGATAGTTGACAAAAAATATCAACCCATTTCTGCCTGAAGTCAAATTTTTCAACCGATTTTTGTATAATTAGAGAAAGGAGGTAAATGAAAGTTTATTTGCAGGGTGCTTTTTATATTGAGAGGGTTCAGGTGTAACCTGATCTGTTTTCTTTCACGTGAATATTTTCTCTTGCAATTTTTCGGGTGGACTAAATATAGACCGATGGGCATTAGAGTTGAGTTCGGATCAGCAAGATATTTTGTAGCTGTTTCATTGATGAGTTTTGATTTGGGATTTTCATTACAAAGCTTCTTTGCCTACGCAATGATAGGCTTGACATCTTTCGTCGTTTCTCAGTATCCAGGACTGAATGACGACAATCATCTGCAGGTGGGGTGCATTTTAGAGATCTCAAAACAGCACAGTATATTAGAGAAATCATAGAACCCATTAGAAAAATCAAATGGCAACGGGCTGGTCATGTTACGATAATCTCAGGCAACCGATGGATATCACGACTCACAACGTGCATCCCCAGAGATCATATGCTACACTGTGACCGCCAAAATATCAGATGGCGTGACGGAATAGATATTTTCAGGGAGTAGAGGCTCCGCAACACTCATGATAGAGAGGTCTGGCGAATTTCAGGGAAGGTCCAACGACGGACACTAGAAGGTTGATGATGATGATGATGATTTAAACTTGAACACCAACTGTTGACGTGGGGTGGGTCTGACCGTCAGTGGTGTTGCTTAGTCCAACGGCGCCCTTCACTTGCAAATTTTTAAAAATCAATTCGTGGATTTTTTAAAGATTATTTTCAAGATTATTTTTTTAGATTGTTTTTTTTTTTTGTTGTTCTTTTAAATGATTTTCCTTGTTTTTTTGTTTTTTTTTACATTATTTTTTAAATGGTTTTCCAGGGTTCCTCGGATATATTGCACCCCCAGAGCCCGGTTCCCCCCCCCTTTTCCCTGTCGTTGCAAGGTCTGCAGGTCACATATGCACCGCCTCTGTCATTTGCCTGATACATATTTATAACTGCTTTTGAACTTTGAACCAGCGAACGAGTGAAAAATGTGTAGATCCTAACGTTAGCATGCAAACACACACACACACGCACTTGCAGACAGACATATATACACACACGCACATACATGAATGAGAGCGTTGTCACGCAAACATGCACACACAGTTACACACTTACATAACACAAATGCACACACACACACACACACACACACACACACACACACACACCACAGCACACTTATGCATTCGTTTTTGCACAGTGTGTCGAAAATTCAATTTTTGAATAATCCTGTTATCGGAATGTCAATAGAATGTATATATATATATTTTAATTTTAGGTAAATGTTAATAGACAAGCGGCCAATATTTCTAATATATTTATAAAATTAGGAGTTTGATAAAATATAACTCGAAATTTTAAAATATACTTAGAAAACTAAGATAATAGAATGAAATAAATAAATAAAAGTTGTTTTTTCTTTCTCGTAGTCCATTGAATATCACTTACAAACCATCGTCATTTCACTGGTGACACGCTTGTCATAGGTTCGCCGACACCGCCCCAGCACAAGGCCAGGGTGGTCGAGCACTCTCTATATTAGTGAATAAATCCGTGAGATGAGCTTATAAACTATTGTGCTATGCTAAGCGTCAATTCTCAAATTGATATATATATATATATATATATATATATATATATATATATATATATATATATATATATATGTGTGTGTGTGTGTGTGTGTGTGTGTGTGTGTACATACGCGTGAACGTTGCTATTGCACCCGCTGTAATTCTATTCTTTGCATTCTAGTATCGATAGTGTAGCACGATTCCGTGGATGGGCCCCACTAGCGTCACCCCCATGCTAGATTATGATAAGCTTAATAAATTTCTCATTGGACGATGGACGAAACGGGATAGGTTGTTAGATAGTTTCGCAGACCAATGATAGTTCGGTGGGTTCGATTCACGCTGACTACCACACCCTTTACGTCTTATACCATACTATGCTTAGCTTAGTCTTGTACAGATATGCAGGCATTAAATGCATATAAACAGATGAGGAATGCAAACATATTTTATCCGTTGTAGATGTTTAATCACACTACTGGATATTCAACAGAGTAAATAGAGCTATTAATGTATCAAAAAAAATAATATTTACAAGGACATGTATCCGGTGAATGTAAACAATTCGTGTCTCTCGCACTCGTCAGATACCGGGCATCTGTTGTTTCCTTTGAATTTCTTTTGAAATTCGCCGGGCTAATGTCTTCGTAAATATTATTTTATATGTATATGATGTGTATTTCGGCATCAATTTTTTCTCATGGGCATATTTTGTAAAAACGACGGACACATTTTGTCGATATAACTTTTAATCATTTATTTTTCTATCTGCGGATCAATCGTTGAACAACTAAATCCATCAAAAATTGTAAAAGGCTCTAACCTTTTTTTTTTTATATGTGTGCATGTTTGTTGGTTTGTGTGTTTCAGTGTTCCTGGCCATACCGTTTTATCTGCTGACTTTGGCATCAGTATTCCGCTAGACCCCTTCTAATTTTTTTTTTCTTTTTTGAAAAAATATCACTTCTGGTCTTTTGTAAGCATTATTATACGGATTTGATAATAACATTTAGATTCTCTGGAATGTTTTTTTAGATGCCATGATCATATCTATTCTTCGATGCATTTGTTTTTTACATGACTTTAAATTTTGACGCTACGGTTGTTCAATTATTGACTGTGTCGGCAACCTTTTCTCTTGGGCATATTCCGTTCAAGACAACAAATTTTGTTGAGTTAACTCTTCATTTATTTTTTTTTCTGTCTGCAGTTGAATTATTTACTAATTGATTATATATATATATATATATATATATATATATATATATATATATATATATATATATACGCGTTTGTATTCTAAATATTGGTTAACTCCTGCTCTGGGGCTGTCTTTATTTCCACCTGCTAACAACAATGATAATGACAGTGGCAACAACAATTATGACCCTCACCAAAATTACAAACCCTCCCAGGCTACTAAAGAGACTGAAATTTGAGATGCTGCCTTATATCAATCTCACTAGAAGATTTATGAAGAAACTAACGGTCAGGTTTGGTCTGGTGCTTGTCTCTGAGTTCCAGTTATTCAATGGTAAGAGCGTTGCACATTAAGCGGGCCACACTCCGGTGTAGAGGGTAGTGAGTTCGATTCTTACCTCGATTCCGATTTGCACAGTTAATTTATTTACTCTGAACTGGAGCAAATCCTGTCTGAGTTTAGTCACGATAAAAAGCAACAATAATTAAGATGAAGGTGGATAGTAGGAAAAAATTAACAATGATTTACAATACTTCATTTAATAGAAAAAGTAAAATGCGATAATTGGGTTATATGTATTGAAAATTTGGAATGGTAGTTGAAATAGTTGCATTTTTCTATTCATGTATGGGTTACTTGTAAAGACTTAACCGTTCATATAAGTAAGTGAAATTTTGCTCACACACACACTCTTCTTTATAAATAATGAAAACAATAATGGCTGAAATAGTTGCGATTTCCTGTCTATGTACGTGTCACTTGTAAAATCTTAAACGTTCGATGTAGAAATTCGAAATATTGCACACACGCTAACCACAGTGACTGAAGAAAACGTTCTTTTTTTGTTTTGTTTTTTGAAAAATTGCCTGAGTGGCTGAAAGGTTCGCATTTTTCGATTCATGTATATGTCACTTGTACATTTCCAACAGTACAAGGTGGAAATTTAAAATTTTGCACACACACTCCTTTCAACGATTTGGGAAAATGCTCATTTTTTTTTTTTGAAAATTCGGACTCGTGGCAAAAATAGTTCAGTTTCTCTATCCTAGTATCTGTCGCTTGTACTGTCCTAACCGTTCACAGTATGAATTTGAAAATTTGCACACACACTCCCCTCAACGAGTAGTGAGAATGCTTCCTTTTGTTTTCTGAAAATTCTGTCTAGTGGCTGAAATAGTTGAGTTTCTCTATCCTTGATATATCGCTTGCACAGCCCTAACCGTTCATAGCATAAGTTTGAAATCTCACACACACACATATCTATGCACCTCTCAATGAGTTGGGGTAGGGACTGTTTTTTTGCTTGTTTTTTTTTTAATACGGACTAGTGGCTGAAAGAGTTGCATTTTCCCTCAGTTTATGCATCACGTGTGGAAGTTGCACCAATCGAATAAGGGTGGAGTTGAACCCTGAAGCAACTAGTCTTGTTACATCTGCTGCCGTTACAACTAGTTTCGTTAAAAACTGTCAACCAGAGCTGTCAACCAAAACTATCAGCATTATCATAATCAACATCAACATAGGTTTCTTCAGTTCCCAAGTGTGTCTGGTTGATTGATCATGTACATGTGTACAGGTCGCACCAATGGAGATAGAGGGATGAAAATAGAAATATATAATCCTTATCATGTCTTGAAGAGACCTTTTTTTTCCCGCTCCTAATAGATTTTTGTTGGGGCTGGAGTCATTTTTCTATGGAACTTTATACTTAATTGGTCTTTTAGTTTGCGCCCGGTAGCATTCATGGTTGTTTTTTTGAAAATTCAGACTTTTTTCAGTGATCACTACCCAGCAAAAGGCGAGAGAAGTGACTAATTCATTGATAACCCCCGTTCCCATTCATTTTTAAATTGATCACCCCTACTCGATACAGCATGCTGGATGACTACCAAGTTCCTTGATACATTTATCTATGTACATATTAACCAAGATTTCTTTTGTCTGGCACAAGGTCACAATAATGAGTTACCCCGTATGGATCTAACCTTCTAGCGCATAGTCCGTGAAAGTACTGTACCATCCATTACTAGGTGGTAAGACCCCTGTTGCGTTCGTGTATGCAAATAATTACTAAGCTTTTAGTCTGACACAAGGCTATAACTGTTAGGTACTCCATGTGGATCGAACCCGCTGACTCATGGTCCGAGTGATTGAAGTTTTGTTATTCTTTCTACTGTAGTGATCTTCAAACTTTAATTTTCAATAATTAAATTTTCTAGGGAACCCCTTTAAAAAAAAAGCATATATCCCCTCTACGTATATACATTTACATACATATGTAGCTATCTCATTTTGGTCTTGTTTGCACGATTATCCAAAAGTGTATGAAACCACATAAGAAGGAATTGTTAATGTAATGAAGTATATTTAAGTACTGCCATAGTATCCGTGAAAAAAATGACGGGATTTTTGTTATCTATGGATAGAAATATCCTAAAATATTGATTTATTTCTGAACATCGTTTCCAGTCACACAGGTCTCACCCCCTGCTTCGCTTGAATCAGCTTCAAAGATAGGAAGAGAGTAAAAAGTGTGATTTCCTGATAAACTTGCATACAGGCATAACTAGAGCTGTGTCAGCTACAGCAGTCAGTCACATTTTAGCTGCTGGTCACAGAAGTCTTCTCGTCTTTAATCAGCTTTATAGAGGGAAAGAGTAAACCTCGTGTCTTCACTGTGACTTGAACAGATAACGAACATAATCATTCATCATCATCAGTCTCTCAACGTCCATAGTTGGACATAAACCTTCATCGGGATTCACCACGCTTCTCTATCGTGGGCGTCGCAGAGCCAGTACTTTTTTTGTATTGCCCCGTCTTTTCATCTAGTACTCTGCCGGCCTCGGTTGTGCATGTGATCTCCGGGGATCCATGTCATGAGTTGCAATGTCCATCGGTTGTCTG
>OY735198.1:10126446-10151446 GCA_963457665.1 Thysanoteuthis rhombus
AGGCCAAACGAAGAACAGCCCGGACAATGAACTCGAGGGAAGTTCAAATCCTGACGAGAGCAATTTTTGATTATTTTCCACTTATGCCTGAGGGAAAAAGGCATGAATCTTACCCTAACCCCAGCTTTGGGTAAAACAGCGCTTAGGAGAGTGGGTGACGCCATTATTTGCCTCTAACTCTATTCCACATGGACAAGCAGGGGCAGCTGAAACCGTAGCAAGCGTCAGGGCCCGACTAATTTGTGTTTGTATATATATATATATATATATATATATATATATAAGACGAAGAGTACGAGGAAGAGAAAGGCCTCTCTCTCTCTGTCCCGATAGACAATGGAACGACCATGAAGTGACCTCTTCAGGATGCAAGCCTGGGCGAAGTGTACGGAGATCGCCGATGAAGTACAGAGGAATTCGGAGCGTGATATGCTTAAAATCTTCTTGGCAACAAGAGTTGCCGGGAGGACGTCAAAGTTCGCATCCAACCGCCTCAAGGAGGCTCAACATCCTGGCTAAGAATCAGACTTTTCCTTGCCTTGTTGTCCACCTAAGGCTAGATATTCCAGTCTACCCTGATATTTTACCCCAAGCCGAGGGGGAAAAATGGATAGTCACACCGCTAAATACCAATGCAGACAGATTTTCCTCCTCAACAGGTTAGTACAGAAATCAAATATAAGACCAATACTCCTTGAAAACATCAAATAAATAAATTACACAACGAACACTCTTCTAAAATCTTGAATCACCCACACTCATATACACATAGAATATACCAATGTAGACTAACTCTCCACCCTCGACAAAATACCCACAACAACGCACACTTACGTACGCTACATACACACATACAATTTTTCTCAATAATGCAGTCACTAGATTCAACTATGTAGACATATACAAAACCCTTATCATTTTCACTCTCCATACACAAATGATTTGAACTTTGAAACAAAGACATTTTCTATTTTCGCAAAGGAAAGATAAAAAAAAAGAATTAGAACAATAATAACTCCGCATCCACCTTCCTCTCCAAACTTTGTTATTCGCAACGTTTTATTATTGTTCCTTTCATCAGAAAGAGCTTGTATCTTTATATCACCGGAAACTGTTGGTTTACTGCACCAAACGCGCATACATGGGTTTATTTATGAGCATATATATATATATATATATATATATATATATATATATATATATATATATATGTATATATATATATATATATATATATATATATATATATATATATATATATATATATATGTTTGTATGTGTGTGTGTGTGTGAGAGAGAGAGAGAGGGGGAGGATGTTTTCCATCAAGGGATGTTCAGAAATGTTATCAATGTTTTGTGTTCAACAGATTAGTTGTATTTTTTTATCATCTGACAACGAAACACCTGATATAAGATAGAGCTAAAAATCCAAAGTTTTAATTTAAAATCGAAAGCACAGCATTGCATCACTTTGTAACACAGTAGTTACTGTTTGGGCAGTAGTTATAGAGGGCTGGGTTTTTTTTTTTGTAAATATTTGCTTAAACATTATAGTATGTTAGAGATATGACATTTTCTGTCAAGATATCAGGTTAACATGCGCGTCTGTTGCCATTTTTCAAAGGGAGTAGGTCAAGAGAATATATTCAGAAAATATATAAGTGGCAACTCCATTGCACGATAGACATTCCATTTGTGGAGAAAATGCTGCACTCACTGCCATTTGTAGTGTAAGCAAGTACGTCCCACTGTATGATCCAGATGTCAGATGGTGCATTCGACCGTTGACGGAGACGTATGACCTGACCCTGGGATGACGCGATGAAGTGAGCATCAATGATTAAAGATAATGCAGTCGTTCAATAGGAATATTAAGTTTGGGGTTACATAAAACAATTGTACTGCACCGGGATCCTTTAAAGACAATAAGGTTTCAAACACTCTCGCCTTCGCTGAGAAGGCCGGGTCCTTGATGGATATATGACCCGTTGGTCCCCTCACACCCTAGCAGACACCTTTCTGGTGTTGGACCTTTCCCGGGGTTATGCACTAAGTGAATATAAGTATGAGCCGAGAATTGAACCTGGTTTACCTATACCGTTTTCTGTATTGTTGAGCTACCTTGCATTCAAGTATACATCAATGCAGGACCTCCGGGAGGAATATTATAATGCAATGATGCAGCCCCAATTACAATGCACAGATACCCTCGTCTTTTAGCCATCCTGTTTCCATTTGCTTTCACAGTTATAGCACGCCATACTATCTTCACCCAACAGTGAACGATAGAGTTAATTTATATTAATAATGGACATGTCGTATCGACTTGAAAATTTAGATACTTAAGTCTACCTAAGAAACTCTCAGGACCCTTTCCTTGGCTCTCCAGGACCCCCTGTGGGGCCCTGCACCCCTTCTTAGAGACCCTGCATTAATGTGCTTTGATCTCTGCCTGTCTATCTGACTGTCTTCATCTATCGATCAAGCTATCAATCAATTTACCAGTTGATCTAATTAGGTATTATTTGGGTGTTGATCGTTCTAATTAGTAAATATTGATTCATTAATTTTTTTTTATTAGCGAAAATAATTTCTTCTCCGTTTTGTGACTGACCTTCTCATTGGTTTATCTCCCCAAACACCTAATTAAAGTTCAGGTATCGGCAGCTATGGCGGTCAGATAGAAGAATTAGTTGAAATTAATCAATCTCCCTACTAAGAAGGCAAATTATTTGATTCTCGCTTATGAAGTATTGCTGTTCTTTTCTCCACCTCAAAAAATAATGCTAAAACTGGGAGATCTACAAATGTAATTGCATTTTTTCTGATTTACTGTAAACTTGTCATCACAATCAATAATCGGACAACCGTAGCCTGGAGTCATTTCAAAAAAATGCACTGAAGAATAGATATGGTCAGAATAAATTCTATTTATGAGATCTCTGGCGTTTTCCACCGGGAAACAGCTGGAATAGAGTGGAAGACATCAAGAAATATATAGATTCTGGAGAATCTAGAAGTTGATAATAAACCCGTAAAGATAAGGTTCCCAAAAGGCAAAAAAAAGTCTCTATACAAAATAGTATGGCCAGGAGCGCCGGAACACACAAACACATCCACATATAAAAAGTATAGAACCTTTCACCATCTTTGATGGCTACAGTTATTCAATAGTGACATATCTGGTTGTTGCTAAATAGAAACGGTCACATGATCAACTTATTTTGGCAGGATTTTGTGTTGGGGATGATGAATAAAAAGTCGGAAAAAGGACAATCAAAAAATAAGTGACTTCTCTTGCCTCTTGCTGCGATCACGAAAGATGTTTGAATTTTCCAAAAAAAAAAAAAAACCCTATAAATAAAAAAACAAGTCCGAATGCTGCCTGACAGATGCCAAGGGGTGAATTTAGCAAAAACTTTCAATTTGAACCCTCTCTCCCCACCCCCGAAAAAAAACTCTTGGGATTGGGGGTTAAAGAAAAAAAAGAGTCGTTTTTCTAAACGTGATAAGGAATAGATGTTTAAATTTTCAGATTTCCAATTCCTTCGGTGTGTGACCTGTAAGCGTTATGCATACATGGCTAGCCAGCCAGACCAGCTTAAACACTAGAAAAAACCTATGTTAACAATTCTAGTGACTGAAATCTTTGGTATTTGGCAGTTTTAGAGTTTTAATCTCCAAATACGATTTCAAATAAAAACATGATGCCGTTCAACCTGATGACAACACTATCAAAGCATTTAGAGTGAACATTTCTTCACGGCGAATATACTAGTGTCAGTTCTATGCTAGATTGTACAGCTCTCAGTTGACTATGGCTTAATTCAAAGAATCTTGATATGACGTCTGGCTGCATCCTCCTTATTCTCCTAATTATTTTTCCAAAAGATTATCGACATTTCAAGAATTTTCAACTTCATATCCGTAATAAAATGTTCAATAATTGGGAAGCCATCATTCGTGCTTTTATTGAATTTGTGACCTTTGAATCTAAAGAATTCTATAAAGATGGCATATTATCTTTGGAGAAAACTGAAAAAGGTTATCGCTTCAAATGGTTAATATTTTGATCAAATATTTACTGCTTTTTTTTTTTTTCGTCGTTTATATCATCATTCGTTTTATTATTCGATATGTATATGTTATGCCGATTCGGTGAGATTACCAAATTTGGAGAAATTTTACCTTTTTTTTTCTTGCAAAAAATAAATACATTCGTAGTTTTAATTTGATCAAATGTCCATTTAATCAAAAGAAAGTAATGAAACAATTTTTCTTTTTACAATTAGAAGTTTGTGAAATGAAACTTATTTTTTTACAAAAAATTAATAAAAAATGCGTAGTTTTAATTTGATAAGAAGTTTATTGAATCAAAACAAAGATAGAGAATAACCATTTTTATTACATAATCGAAGAAAAATCAAACTTTTATACGAAAAATAATTATATTTAGCCAATTTCACCGAGATGGAGTAACACACACACACACACACACACACACATATATATATATATATATATATATATATATATATATATATATATATATATATATATATATATATGTATATATGTATATATATAATTGTTAATCATCGTGAAAAAAGATTACAGATATGCAGGCTTTTCTGTAAACTGAAATGGCGTTAAGTGAAGAGGCAATCATCATCATTTTACATGGGGAAAGTATTTGAGCGTTCCCCGGCCCATTTTTTGGTAAGAATAGTTTGACACGCTGAGTCATCAGAGGTTGCGGTGGTGGGAGGTACAGGAAACTCAGCTAACGAAAAGAGAGGAATGGGATGTGTGCTGTCAGTATAATGGCTCGCATCAAAACAAAAGCTGAATACTTCTTCCGCTTTTAGCTTTTTCTGAAAAATCTGGCACCTTTCAGAGATCATGCGTTGAAACTAGGCACTTCTTAGTGCCAGGATGCCGGAATTTAGCATCATCAAGTTCCCGGACGTTGGAATTCTTAGCATGTACAAATATTTCCAAAATTTAAAAAAAAATTGTAATTCGAAAGAATAATAATTTCTCCTTTCTGTACGTAAGTTTCTGAGAAATGTCGACCAAGATTAAACTGTCAACTACAACTAAAAGATTACGATTAATTATATTTAAGAATGTATTTCTACTGCGTTTGCAAACTTGAAGTTGGCATGTTCTTTGGAGTAAAATTCGAGTAGCTTTCTGAATTACCTCCCTTGATTCATTGCGAAAAAGTCTTTTGATATTCATAATGATAATCATCATAAAATATGACAATAACTTCAGGAAATGACGTACAATAAGTATACAGAATGTACAGGGATAATCAAAAAACAGTCGCTTTTGAATCCATCATTGTTACTAGAAATTGAATTAACGCAAATTTACTGAATCCACCATCTTGTTTTAGGTTTGTGTGACAGTGTATATAATTGTGCTTTGTACATTGTTATGTTGCGAATAAGTAGAGACGGAAAAGACTATCAGATTGTTTTCAAATTTATTCGCTGAGCTGTGAAAACACAAAGAGACTGACAAACATATTTATGCATAAGATGGTGATGGCATTTTGTAACATCTGTAGTATACATATATGCATATTTTTCAACACTTATACTAGTTACACGTGTATACTTCCATCAGAAATCTGTAGAAATAGCTAGATTGGGTATTAGTTTCTCTTTTCATGGGTTCCTCATTAAAGTGGGGGCATTCTGTCGCTGGGATTGATAACAAATTCTCATTATTGTGGGATTCTGGTATTATAACTTGATTTTATTAATATATCAGTAGATGAGTGAGAATAGATAGATAGATAGATAGATAGATAGATAGATAGATAGATAGATAGATAGATAGATAAACTGGCACATGATCTATATACCCAATAACGGATTTAACGAGTTATTGCTTTTCTGCCGCACATGCGCAGATAGGAGGTACAGTGGCGTCAAAATGTTTCCAAACGCTACCTATAATCACTGGGATCTCCCTGAGCTGAAGAGAATGATTCAAACAGAGAACTGTAATATAATTAAACATCGAGCAAAATTATTTACACTACGAATTAAGTATTGTAGCCATTGTTCTCTTAACTTTTGGGGGGAGGGGGATGTTTTGGTCACCGCTGTACATTACACACACACAAAATGCAGACATACCCTAAGCCTGAGGTCGGCAACAAGTGAACCGCAGCCCTCAAATGGGAAACTGAGGTGTTCATTGTGGGCCTAGGACCTTTCCTAAAAATGATTTTTAATTTTGTTTATTTTTGAGCTGTTGATGGCTTTTTGGTAGTCTCTTGTATCAGGATTTGTTTGATACTTTGCTCACACAAACGTTGCATTGTATAAATTTTGTATTATAATCATGTCAACGGACTTTTGACAAATTGCACCATGTGTCAAGACACCGAGATTCAAAACACCAACCAAAAATTAAACAGTCTGCGATTTCCAAAATTTTCTTTTTACTTGCAGAATGAATATTAAGAATTTATAGGCCACAATGGCAGATAATTTTTGAAAGATATGTATATGTATATGATTATAAATGCGTTATATTACCTAACTCTATTTGAAATGAAGCCAGTTATTATACAGTGGATGTATCATTTAGCCTAGACAGTGTAAATAGAATAAACAATTAAAGAAAATGGGACTGCGGCAAAATTCGAATCTGTGACCGACGAGGTCGCTGCTCTAACGTAGCGATACATTTAACCTTGAGCTAAACAGCTGCTGGTAATGTAAGAGGTACATATAACTGCTTCAACTACAAGTTCTCCTTTTGTTCATCCACTATCCATATCTGCTTTATTCATTTCTAGATGGGGACAATCATGCTATTAAAAATGGACATATAATCCGACAGGAATAATTATAAACGCGTTATATTACTTTGAAACTTTATTTGAAATGATCTCCCGTTACTACACGGTGCATGAATCATTGGGCCTATGATGGCGGGAGGGGGCATGAGCAAAAATAAAAATGTCAAAAATCGGCCATTTCAAAACGAAGTGGGTGATCACTGCTCTACGCCATGTGCGTCCACTAAGGGCGGGGGTCAGGCCTCCTCACCTAGGGCAAGGTCATTTGAAAGCTGGAACCTTGTAGTCAATAAACGATAATGATGTTTTGTGTAACCCCATATAAAAACATGGCATTGTTTTTCGCTGGTAACAGGTTTGCCGCTGAGAAATGTCCCGATTGTATGTTTCTGTCCACCTAGATATATCGTTTGATGTCCCCTGGGAAAGTGGCAGCGTACGCCCTAGCTCTGACAGTTATGTATGCTTGCTACTCATGACAATCTGCCAGGTCTTTTGCTTTTAGATCCTGACGTTTCCCGTGTTTATCGCCGTCGATCTTTGACTAGGAACTAGAACTACAGGTTTATAACCTCAGGCGTTCTGACTGCAGTGAATATTGGAGATGTTTGTTAAAATTCGACTTTAGCGAAATCAATGCTTCTGCCCATTGAGACATGACCTCCGCATGCAGTTCTAAAGTGAATGACTGTAACGAAAAGCGGAGTGAAGTCGAAGGACTATCGGTAAGCACTATATGATCAATGGTCCAATCTGAGAGAAGCGAAGCTGAAAATTTCGAAGCAGGCAAGCCACGTCTCGTTGGAAGATTGCACAATTTGCTGTTTCTATCTAGTTATTCTTATCACCTTTTGTGTACCCCAGTGCACTTTTTTGAACTAAGATCTACTCAACAAATCAATACACATACACATACCTGTTGTATATTGTGTTATTATAAACACTCATGTATGTTGTAGAATGGAGATTCGCTTCCCGTTCTACAATATTTCCAGCTCTACTCTAAACCAACTTAACATTTAAAGTTGAATGTATTGAGCACTCTATGGAATAAACCCATCATACATGGAACATTGCATCATATTATATTACATTGCATCCCCGATTTGTACTATATATATATATATATATATATATATATGTGTGTGTGTGTGTATATATATATATATATATATATATATATATATATATATATATAAGGGAAATAGATATACTATCTGATTGTATAATTTTGTATGCGTTATATTGTTTTGAATTCTACTTGAAATGACCTCCCGTTATTAAACAGATAATGTGTCACTTGGCCTAGATTGCGTGAATAGGATAAACAATTAAAAAAAATGGGGCTGCTGCGGAAATCAAACTTGCAACCGATAAGGTAGTCCTTTCAACGTGGTGTCGCTCTTCCCATTGACTTAAACAGCTCGTTGGAAAGGCTAAGGCCCAAATAACTGCTTTACCCCCACGTGCTAATGATTTATCTCTCTCCATGATAAAAATTAATAACCGTACCAATATATATGCATATATATATGTATAACTTTCCGAAAATTGATGACATTTTAGACAATTATTTCCCAATATCTGTTAATATAATTTATGTAATTTTCTTCAGTGTCTTTTTCTTTTCTTTCAATGTTTCACACAAAATATGGGGATCATCGATTGTTTACCATGTAACTATAACAGGGATTTGAAGAAACAATACAGTCATATCAATGTGGCTCCCCAGCAGTGTTAATCAGAAAACCTGACCCGCTTGAGCTATGATTTCATGTCGTATATGAATATATATGTGTGTGTGTTTGCAGGTGTATCATTATCATCAACAACCTTATTATTATTATTATTATTATTCTTATTCTTCTTCTTCTTCTTCTTCTTCTTCTTATTATTATTATTATTATTATTATTATTATTATTATTATTATTATTATTATCATTATTATTATTTGGAATCTCACACCAGTTGCCTGGTGGCAACCGCTGGAGTTTGAGTGACAGCAAGTCTCCTCAAGTCTCCAGCCCTCCTCTCCTAGTACTCATAGGTCGCAGTAATTCTACGATTTACAGTTTCACACCGGTTGCCCAGTGGTTCTCGCTGAAGGCTGAGTGACAATAAGTCTCCTCAGGTCTTCAGCTAACGTCTCCTCCCTCTTTCGCATATCATGACAGAGCTACTATTCATTGCAGTACTTATATCTCTAGCACCTTCCTCAGTATCCGTGCATAGCAAGTAGATTGTAGAATGGTATATAGTGAGCTGTAATTTTAGTGGTGATGCTGATTGTGCTAGACCTGCTATCTAATATTAATTGGATTAGTAGAAAATCTATTAAACTTGTGTTTTTCAAAAGCCTTGATTTTTGCAACTTTACCAAAAAAAAAGATAATTAAATCAAATATTCCTTGAACTAATGTTTTAATGTGTCAATGAAGAATTATACAAATTTGAAATATTCATATTTCGAGAACTTGAGACTATGATACTTCAAAGGTTCACAAATCAATAATGGGATTTTAATGGACTTGCATTAAGATGAACGCACGCATTTACGAGTGCATGTGCGTGCGTGCATATGCATGCGTATATGTATACGTGTATCTGTGCATATGTATGTAAGTGTATCTGCCAGCGTGTGTTCGTATATGTGTATACATGTAAGCACATGCAACTCTGTTTTCAAGTGTATCTGTATGTGCGAGTACATGGATTTGTGTGCGTTTTTATGTGTGCGTATATTTTCGTCTTTGTATCTGTGTATGTGTGTGTGCATGTCTGTGTGCATGTACGCGTATGAATGTGTGTTAGTGTCTGTGCATTAAGACATAAATCTCCAAAATATACAGTTTACAAATCTCTCTGAAAGAGAAAAATATCCAACGAATACAAAACACTTCTTTTTTTCTTTCTCTCTCTCTCTCTCTCTCTCTCTCTCTCTCTCTCTCTCTCTCTCTCTCTCTCTCTCTTTTCCATTTTATTTGTATTACATGAAGTTGCAATAGAAGTAACCAATATGAAGGTAAAAAAAAAAATTAGTCATACGAACTTAAAACAATACTGATACAAATCGCATCAAACGAGATATATTCAATAAAATTCTTATTTATAAATTTTGTTCGTTTCCGATCAAATCCATCATTTTCGTGCTTCCATACAAATACATCAAATCAAATCAATCAATAAGACAGACATTAATCAAAACTGATTAGAAAACACAAGTCCCATTAAATCAAGACGTGCATTTCAGCGGAGCACTATTAATCAAGGCCTGTCTTTACGCTGGGTTTTGTTTCTTTGCTCTTAAAAGTACTACAGGCAAGGCAGATGCTTTTGTTTTTTTGTTTTCTCGTTTTGTTTTTTGGTCTTCCGTACGAGATATGCGGACGAAATTAATCTAATTAGTATTATAATTTCGAAAATCACATTAACCGAGCTTCTCATGCAGATCTTACCTTTACCATTTCAACCTGCTTTCCCCATTACAACTTCTACTTCATCTGTAATCCAACAACTACTATCACTACTAGCACGGTTCACTGGTTGACAACTGGACTAGGACCGAGCACAGATCAGGGCAGCTGATGCTGCGTTTTTTCACTAGGTCTGAGTTTCGGGGTCTATAATACGAGAAATATTCATTAATCACCGCCACCTAAAGTAGATTGGTTGAATCACTGTTGCTGGGTTTAAGTTATTCATGTGTTCTGACATTTATATATGTATCTATCTATGTATCTTTCTATTCAGACTTTGACAAATCCGAACCGTGCTTGGTGGAAACTTGAAATTGTGCACATATATGTCCCCTCAATATGTCGAGTTTTTTTTTGGGGGGGGGGGGTACCCTCTCCCACAAATGGGTTTTTATTGGAGGGTTCAATTTGTGAAGAAAGTTCATGACAAATTGGCTCCTTAGTTTATGTTAGAATTTTTTTCAATAATATATTTTAATATCTCTGAATTTTTGAGATGAGGTATTATTATTATTTCTATTAATATTCGGACCATCCTCATCTTGGTTGTTTTTCATACAACGTTTCGGCTGTTGTACTCAACGGCCTTCATCAGGTATCATCTGGTAGGTTCGGTTCGTTACTTCCCCACACCAACCAGATGATACCTGATGAAGGCCGTAGAGTACAACGGCCGAAACGTTGTATGAAAAACAACCAAGATGAGGATGGTCTGAATATTAATAGAAACATATATTTTGAAATAAGTTGTAGGTATATTCGTCATTTATTAAATGTTGAATCTCGTGGGACACGTGCATTATTATCGTACTAGCTATGACCAAGCAATAAACAAATTTGTTGGCGTTTAGAAAAGAAGCCAATAGATATTTGATCGTCGAACTGTTTGTGTCATTAATGACGAATCGTTTAGAGTTTCAAGAAGAATTGAAGAGGAAGGGGGTAATTATTGTGAACTGCTTATAAAAGGGAGTAAAACTCGCCATCAAAGTCAATGATTAAGCAACCAACGCGTTGAAAAAAAATTTTTTTTTTTTTCAAATCCCATCAAAGAATAAATATAGTCAGTATAAATTCTATCCGTGACATCACTGGCGTTCTTCCACTGAAAAACGTCTAAAAAAGAGTAAAAAAAGCATCTAGAAATATCTAGATTCTGGAAAATCCAGATGTTATCAATTAACACGTCAAAATAAAGCTTCCAAAAGACTAATAAGATTTTTTTTTTTTTTTTTCAAAAATGAAAATATTTTTTTGGTAAGGTTTTTCTGGAATACTGATGCCAATTTTCAAGACTGTAGACAAAACGGCCAGGAACATTAGAATAAAAGAACACATGCAAACACACATAAATATAAAAAATGGATGTAACCCTTCGTTGGCTACGGTTGTTCAATACAGTTTTATTCCCATTTCAATTGGATATTTTTACTATCTGAGTTTCTATTTTTCAGTATGTTTTTTTTAGCTAACCTGCTCTGGGGTTTCCCTAAAATCACATCGACAGCCCTTAAGTTGGTTAACCCAGCTCGATACGTCCAAGTTACAAACCAGTCCTTTCCTTTTGTCAAACACAAGTCCGAACTCGGAGTTGACTTAAACAATAACAATCCTCACCAAATTCAAACGTGTAAAAATCAACTTTTCCCTACCGTGATTTGAAGTCAAGAACTATTCAGTGGTAGTCGTGTCTCTTACTGAATGAGATAAATTGACAAATCTTACAAACATGCCAACATTTTTGCCAGGAATATGTAAGGGTTTATTTCATTCTAATGAAGAAAGAAGCATCTATGAAATTGTTATTTTCCAAATGTAATTTGAAATCAAACCCAGCAAATTGCTTGTCTGATGCCCCTCGTATCTAAGAACGAATTAATATAAATTCTGCCCGGGTCTATTTTGCAACGATTCCCAGAGCTTCGATGATTATAGACATGGCTCTTGATAAGTCCACTGTCTGCAGCGCACAAGGTCTGGATATTCTATGCATGTTCTCATTCTTCCAATCAAAGCAAGAAAAAGAAAAGATTCTGTTCAAAAATGCCGACAATGGATATACATTTTTGACGGCATTTGTCTATATTTGTTTCTGTGATAAAACTATTTTTGTTCGATTGGGTTTGCAAGCTAATCCCCGTCAAAACGGCCGAAACAAAAATAATGATTGCATCCAAAATAAAACTAAAGATATCGTCCAAAATGCAATATAATACATTGCCGAATGAAAAAGTTTATATATATATATATATATAAATATATATATATATATATATATATATATATATATATATATATATATATATATATATATATATATATATTAAGCGCTTACAAATCTACAACGGATAAAATCTGCTTTATGTTTCTTTCTTTTTGTATTTTTACAAATCAATCTTAGACATATGCGGAAGGTATACCTTAGTTAAAAACACTGTATAATCTACCTCGTATCTTTGTTCCTCCCCCCCTCTCTCTCTCCCTCTCTCTCTCTCTCTCTCTCTCTCTCTCTCTCTCTATATATATATATATATATATATATATATATATATATATATATATATATATATTCTTTATCTTCTCTTTCTTTCTTGTAATTTCTTTTTTTTTATCTCGAGGATGGATCTAAAAAAGATTATCATGACGAAATGCGGCGTAGAAAAGTATCTTCCCCCCTTTGTCCACTCTCCATATCATATTTTCCTATCTATACCAATGCTATATACTGATGTTAGCAAAAGAACTCTCTGTTTAGGTTACTTAATTCCTTACAAACGCTGTTAACCGACTTGAAAATTTGTCTTAACTTGATATTTCACCGTTCTATGGACTGTCAGCTTTTGTCACAGTCAAAATAAACAGCGATCTTTGATAAAGTGTAGGATCATCATTCAGAAGAGTTTCTGTTCCTTGAGTAGAGAAATTAAGGTTGGTCCTCCTTACCCAAATTAACATGTCAAGGTTTCTAGCCTTAATGGCGAGGTCAGACAGAGATTTGGCAGACGACAGCAATAAGACCCTCACAGTGGATTAGTCGCTTTAATCTGCTTTAGAGTGACCCCCATGAAACGCTGGTTGATGACGTAGATCAAGGTTATCTATCGCCCCCCCCTCAGACCAATTTTTACCCCTTTGAGGACGATATATTATATATAATGCTTTTAGCAATATAAATATACGTATCAAATAGCTTGACTGTATATCTTTGAAAAGGAACATCGCTTTCCATTAAAACCTAATCTTGGCTAAGCTAAGAAAATTTCAAAAATAGTTTACAGTAGATATTTGGAGCTTCAAGGTGACCTACGCGTGCTTGCATAATGAAATAACACACTAATAGAAACGAAGATTAGTTATTGAAACAAATACATATTTTCTATCATAAAATTATAACATAAAATAGAAGAGCTCCTATTTATAAAAAAAAAAAAAACCATCTGTATGTTGACCAACTATCACCCCTTTCAGCTCAGCCCCCGGAGACAATATCGCCTCATCGAGAATAATGCACATTGATTGTCAAAGTTGTAATGAATTTGCTCAATGATATACATTAATTGATCATATAACGGTTTTCAAATTTGCTTGGTAAACTTCTTCATGGCGTGTGTTTGTAGTAAGTATCTGAACTTATATAACAGCTGTGGCTCTGTAGCAAACTGGAGACTCCATACTCCCCACCGGGGACCACAGGAGTAGAACAACATTCGAAAAGAAAATAATAATATGTCTAACTTCACTGATATGTATCCATATCATTCGTTCGATTCTGCTCTGATTGTTTTTATGTTCCTGAAGTGACCAAGATGATGGCTTTAAATCTGATTCATTGAATCGATTGAGTGCTTCAGTCTATTCTGAGGAAACTAACATTCTTCAAAATATCGAAAACTTTCGTAGATATCGATTTTTACACATGCACGCTTGCACGCACGCACTCGCAGAAATATGAATATCTATTTCTATTTTTCTATTACACTCTCTCTCTCTATTACATATACATACATACATACATATATATATATATATATATATATATATATATATATATATATATATACATATATATATATATATATATATATATATATATATATATTGAGAAATTTCTTAATAACATGATTGTTCACGTTGAGAAATGATAGCGCAAACACACACAGATACAGACAGAAAGACACACACACACACACACACACACACACACATATATATATATATATATATATATATATATAATTTAACATGAGAATTAGAACTTGTAAAAGTTGCAAATTTCTTTGTAGTGCTGATGACGAGCAACCATTTTTCACACACACACACACACACATATATATACATATATATATATGTATATATATATATATATATATATATATATATATATATATATATAGATAGATAGATAGATAGATAGATAGATAGATAGATAGATAGATATATATAGAGAGAGAGATAGACGTGTGTGTTTGTATACACATATATATATATATACCACATACAGAGACACGTGCATATACATGTATATGAATATTTTATCATCATAAAATATGATTTAACGTGAAAAGAACTTGAAAAGTTGCAAATTTCTTTGTAGTACTAATGACGAGAACTCAATCAGTTACACACATACACACACACATAAAAATATACATGTATATGTGTTTGGATATATATATATATGTGTGTGTGTGTGCATGTGTGTGTGAGTGTATGTGTGTGTGTGCATATACAAAATGAGTATTATAAGATATGCAATGGAATTGTTTGGGAACGGGTAGGAAGAGCCACTTCTTGTCTTTATCCGATAGACATCGTTTATAGTCTGTTGTTCCAAACATATGCACATTACTGTAATTGTGTATTTTCTTTGAATGTTAAAATGGCATCTAGCTCTTTCTTGCCGAAGCACTCAAGTGTCATTTATCGACCGTTATTCCTATGAAAGCATACAGCCACACACCACCCACAGCTGTCGTCTCGGTGGCACTTAACTTTTATTATGCTTTCTTTACTGAGAGAGAGAAACCCAGTCACAACACAGTTTTGGTGGATATAATTTTCTACACCATCAGGATTTTTTAACCTCAAAACGTAAGCACAAACATTGAACTTTCTTTGTCGAGGAGACAATGGCGTACATTGGTGTCCGCTGTCACTTTTTCAGGGGGGTTGGGGCAAAAGCATACATCCCAGGATTGTGGGCAAAAGCTTATATGTCCAGGAGTGAGCAAAGGGATACATTTGGAATATATCTTACTGGTAACCCAGTTACACGATAGGCATTCAACCCGCCATTTGTAGGGTAAGCAAGCTCAATTTATCGCATTATCTAGACGTCAGGTGGTGCTCTTCATCGTTGACGGACACGCATGACCTGATCATGGGGTGATACAATGAAATGAGTCCCTGTGAATGATGATACAATCTTCTTTCTATGGGAATATTAATTTGGGATCACTTAAAACTAGTGTACTGTATAATCATCGTTTATTCTTTATAAGGTTCAAATTTTCTAACCTTGCACCCTCAGTGAGACGCCCGGACACCCATGAGGTTGCATTTAAAATCAGACTGCTTCTCTCTGAATACAGACAGAGGCAACATTATCATTATCTTTTGCTCTAACAGAATCTATTCATAGACGCCCCTAACTAGACACATATACGCATGCCCACCTCTGTTCCAGTAATTTACATTTGTTAAACATATTAAGCAAAGACAATGTACTATACCTTCGTACCTCAAGTCTAATATCCTCGTTTAAACATCAGACATAATGTTATTGAATACAATATATATACATATATATATATATATATATATATATACATATATATATATATATATATATATATATATATATATATATATATATATATACATATATATATATATATATTGATGTCAAATAATTATACATATTCATATATATTCTTGGTGCGTTGGTGCAGAAAAATCCGTTTTGATGATAATAATGATTGACAATATGGAAATGAATAGACTTAGCCTCGTTTTGATACATCTCGAATAAAATAAATTCATTAAAAGCCCTGATGCATTTCCTCCGTTTTAACAAACGTTTTCAACGAGGAATCGAAATGCAGTTCAAATATAAATGAAGTACTCAGATGTTACTTAAGTAGGTCGTAGCTTATGCCATGCCCATATTGTGGGAGGGGACTCCAAATAATATTCAATGGGAGAATCCGGATGTTGTTTAAGTAAGCCATATATATATATATATGTGTGTGTGTGTGTGCGATGGTCTTGGAATAGGTGTATTGTAAAACAGCTGATGATACCCACAATGATGTTAAGAATATAACATTAAAATCCAATTTTAAATAATGGTGATGAAATCAAATTCTGAATAAAACACTGAATAGTATTAACAGCGATCAGAAAATAACTGACTCACATAACATAACAGCGTTGGATGATTTGGTCTGAATGAAATTTATTAAATTTCTAATATAAAAATTTTTTCCAGCAGAAAAATTGCCCAGTTTACTTAACTTTATCCGTCTCTGTCTCTTTCTCTCTCTTTCTTTCTCTTAGAAATAGCGATGCAACATTTGTCATGACTTTCGTACCTGAAATATTTTTATCTACGTGAACCAATTTATTTAACAGCCCTGCACCGCGTGCCTATTGGCATAAAAGCTCAAAAACAACCCCAAAATGTCTCGTCGAGGTGTCGTTTAAATATCGACTCATGCAATGTTCTTGTCAGATCGGGACATAAACTTAAAAGTTTATAACATTTGCACAATACGCGTGTGCGAGTTTGAGTTTATGGCTAAATAAATTCTGGAAAGAGGACTGATGTTCTTTCTTTGATCTGGCTCATGTCCAAAGCACTATTCGCAGGCTGCTAGGGTCATCGAGGACGAGTGTCCCTTTCGTAGTTTTCTTGCGAAAAATAACAAGTCCTTGCGATTGTCCGAAATGTTAATTGCTGTATAAGTCGTAAAAGACTGGGAAAAGGGTTGTCTGGGAATCAGCGTAGGCAAACGTGAGCGCATGTCTGTTCAGTTGGCTGTGGACCCAGATGGTGAGTGAAAGATATTGTGAGAATCTGAACATGCTTAAATTTTGTCGGTGTCGTATTCTTTATGCGGACGGCTATTATGATTTTGATTGCGTTGGCGAATATTGAGGTCCGCTTTTTCACATGACTTTCACAAGATCTGATACACAGCTATATCATATATTTTATGCTGACTGCTGTATAGCTTCAAGCTTCCAGCTGGCACAGAGCCACAATAATATAATACCACTGACGTCGGAATTCACTGCACTAGCGAATTGTTTATTAACTAACCTCGCCAAATGATACACGGGCATACATAAAGTGTTTAGCAAAGGTTTGGAAACCCCGCCCAAAAATCATGAAAATCTTTTTTTTTTTTTCCAATTAAGCATATTGCATTCTTTGATTTCATGCAAAAACTTACCAGAAAAAAATGTCTTAACTTTAGTTGAAAAGTTAGTATTTACAAGGAATGAATTTGTCTTTGATCATTGGCGGGACTCTGGAATGCAGTGATGAAGCAAGATTATCAAATGACTTCTTGTGTCCAAATTGCCTTTATTACTTAGCGTTTGTCTTTGGTGCAATTTTTTTTTTTTCATGATATCCCACAGATTCTGTATGCGTGTTTCCTGTGAGTTTTGCAACCATCCAAAAAGTTTTATATCATGATGAGAACGAGAAATTGAACATTTCATCCAATAAGCCTCTTCTTACGTGATACGGTGGCAACCCTTATATTTTTAGTCAAGAATTAGATTCGGAACCCTTCTCTTAACTAGGTATCTAAAATGTCGCCCCTTTCGATGACTCTCTTAAAAAGCCCTGAACACACGAGGTCGAACGCCTTTTTGCCTCGGTCTTCGAACCGGTTAATTTCTACCCGCTTGGCCCTGGCATTTCAAGCCGGTTATCTTCCTTTACCCCACTCTAAACTCGCGGCCAGCGCAGTCTCTGTTCATTGACCGTGACTATATATATATATATATATATATATATATATATTGTCTTGTCATTTATCTTCCTCGATGTGAGTATTCGCAAGAACTTCATTGCTATTAAATACAAGCACTGCAACAGCTATTTTTGGCAATCACACTAACGCTGGGTTCATTATTTCGCCCCTTCGGCTCCTTCTTGCACCTATCCCGACTAACTGCCTTTTTATAGTCTAGCTTGGTCAATTATACCATTCATTATAACAGGCATGATTCACCAGGCTCCATTCGATAGATAAACGAAACGACATTAGACCTTTTATGTCACGTGTCTCTCAAATTATTATTCTGTCCTTTATTTCGCTTTTACACATAGGAATAACATGAACTTAACAGGTCTCTTTTCTACACTCCAAGGAACAATCAAATGTATAAATATTTTCATTCTACGTATTTCATTTACATTCTTAATTTGTGCATTAAAAATATCTCTCATTTTTCGAATCTAAATATTTGTATGTGTCTTTTTTGTTCGATTTAATATCTGCGTCCATATTTGTACTTGGCGGGCATGTTCTCAATACATTTCCCTTCCACCATCAATTTCTCCAATAACGTCACGGCTGACACCAAACCACGTGGAAACAAAATCCTTTGTCTACAACTACATCTTCTCGCCACATCTAACCAACAGCTATTATCAACACTCTCACACACAATATAAGAACTATAAAACATATTTACCTTGTATTATGCATGTAACAAGGCCTGTGTTGTATTTTAGTTCTAATTTGAACTTAGTAGTGCACTTATGAAGAAAGTTTTTTGACGAAATATTCAATTTTTCATACTGCACAAGTACTAATTGCCATCACTGTGTAGGCATGTGTGTGTGCAGGAATGTAGTGGTTCATGCTTGCCAAGACTGAACCATGCTAGTCTTATAGTAATATTTGGCGGCCATATTCCTTTAGATATTATATCAGTCTGCAACGTTGGTATAAATTCTTAAGAATCAGTAGAGTTCAAAGGGAATCATTGTCCTGATTTCACAATAATCTGTTGTATATCTTAGCTTAGTCTGGCACAAGGTTATAATTTGGGGAGGATCGAACTCTATACTCCTTGGTTAGCTCGAGATTACTCTCCATCAAGAATCCCCAAGAAGTGAGATTTATCAATCGTCTACGATCGGATGCGATTTTAGTTGATTTCAGCTATAGACGAATAAAGAGTGAACGCATTTACCTTTCCTCTCCAACTGCTGTTTGTACGATTCAACTTTTTCTTTGAGTTCTTTTGATCCGTTCAATGTCCTTCGTCAGGGATGAAATCTATTGAGAAAGGGAAGAAGTCTGTCTTTCCGGGATATAGTGGCAAACAGAAAAGAAACAGTGGCTAATATGCCGACTAGCCCAACTCGTTCCAGCAGAAACCCGCGCAACGCAGGCTATTCCCATTTTTCATGTCTAGTAACGCTCTCCAATCCTTTCACTGCTAAGCTAAGGAATCGACAACCCACTGTAATCTGTGATGGCTTGACTAGTGATTCCAAACTGGGGCAGGGGGTTTCTGCAAAGGGGGAATTTCGGTTGTCAGGGGGGGGGGCTATTTGGTAGAAATAAAAGTTATGGTGGGTGCACCTTTTTTCGGTTGAAGGCTCGAAATAAGCTCCAATGATTCAAGATGTACTTTTTCGTTGATATACCCATGAATCGTCGAATTAGTTGATACGTATTTCAGTCACGATTGCAGAATTCTTATATTTTTGTAGTAAATTGAAATTTGAAATGATGTGTTTCTAATTTACAGATACACAGCAGTAGCTGTGCAATTATAGAATTAAACTAATTCTTATTATAATTCTGTCTAATTACACGCAAAATAAAATAATTATTTGAAATTATTCTTTGTTGAAACACACTTAAATGGAAGGGAGTGGAATAGTAATCTTGATGATAATAGTGGGGAACTATCTTTAAAAGGTTGGTTTATATGAAAGCAGAGACAGAGAGCCTGAAAGATTCTATTATAAAAATGTTGATACTTAAGAATCATTTACTGATATAGGGATACCTGTAGCGATTAGTGCAGCAGATTTTACAAGTATTCTAGCTAACTGTGTGCTTGCCTGTTTGGAAAATTATGTTACGACAAACATTTAAGTATGGTGTAATGTTATTGTTATTCAGATGTAAGCTCTCTGTCGTATCATTCCGAAAAAAACCATAATCAACCAATATGATTTTGAGCATATGGTAGCATAACCTTATCCATTATCTTTCCCAGTATCTATACCAGTGGTTCCCAACTTAGTATATCAGTTACAATAGCAGAATTCATTTTGGGGTGGATTTCAAATTGGTATATCAAATGATTTGTTCACAGTTATTTTCGCTTGGGCAACAGATAAATAGCAGCAGCTGTACAGTTATATAATTAAACTAATTCCTATAATGATTCCGTCTAAATATACGCAAAATAAAATAATCATTTGAAATTATTCTTTGCTGCAACTTACTTGAATGCAAGAGGACCGGGGGAAATGGTAATATAATTGACAAAAGAGGGGAATGACTTCGCAAAGGTTGAGAACCACCGGGCTGAACTCGTACATCTGTCCCCTGGGTTAATGTATGCAATTTATTCCAACGGGGGTATAACAACACAGCACTAAATATTAAGGAAAAAAAATGGGAGATAGGGACATCATAAAATCTATTAAAAAACTCAAATGGCAGTGGGCTGGGCATGTTGCAAGAATGGCAGACAACCGATGGATATCACAACTCACAACGTGGATCTCCGGAGATCATATGCGGAACCAATGCCACGGAATATAAGATGGATAGATAAACTAGACAAGTTCAGAAAGTATTGGCTCCGCGACGCCCATGATTGAAGGGTCTGGTGAATCATGGGGAAGATCTATGTTCAACAACGGACGATAAAAGACTGATTATGGTATTCAAATTCCCTCAATCTCAAGCGATATTCCCTCATGTATTGATTGTACCTCATTCTCTGAATACAGCTCGCATTTTTTGTTTGTGTACGCAAGTGTTTTTTCCTGTGTATGTTCGTTAGTTGGTATGTCTTTTCAAACTTATATGTACATATGTATGTGTGTGTGCACGTAGCTATGTGTTTGCGTGCGTGTGAGCGAGATTCTGCGCGTTCGCCTGTGTGCGTATATATATTTGCAGCCGCAGGAGTACCAACGTATCTTCACATGAATGCAAGCAATGGTATACACAGGTCTTAACCTGATTCTGAACATACATGTGCGCATAGAAGCATGATTGAATATAATAAAATGCGTTTGCACGTACTCATGTGTGCTAACAAAAGTAATAACGTACGTATGCGAGCTTGTGAGGGTGGTTTTTGAACATCTGTGCGTATATGCGTCGGTATTTGTCCTTATCAGTATGTGAGTGACTGGGAAAGCAATCTCTTGAGCGTGGCTGTGTCAACATGGCACGGAGCCCTTGTAAACAGAATCGCTTTAAAACAATACAGGAACCTATAAAAATGCACCTGTTCAGTATATGACGATTTATTCCTGGGACGAGATATCATTTCATGGCCATTCTTGACAAAGATTTAATGGCTTATTCCAGACGAGAATCTTTATGAGAAAATACCGTATATGAGCTAATAACATCTTTTTTTTTTCTCGCTTGAAATGTCGTAAATGTTGTTATACATGTTTGTAGAGTGATTGTAAAATAACATCTCCATAGACATACACACGCAGACGTACATATATTTATGAACGGCCTCTGTTCTGTCTCTTCAGACAATGGGACGATGCTGGGGTGCCCCTCACCATTGCGCATGCGTGTGTGACGTGTATTGAGACGACCAGTCGTAAGAATCCTTATCTCATCTCTGTGATGTATTCCAGAAGAAAGTGGAGAGCATTCCGTCTGGCATCAGCTTGGTTACAGGAGCTACTTCGGAAGGACTTTGAATGGGCCTCCTCTCCCTGATTGAGAATCTTATGGATTCATGCCTTTCATGTATAAAATCCATTCTGGACCATTCTACTGCGGTCTTTCGCATGGAAAATCATCATTGTCGTCTCCGGTGTCAGTTTTAATTTGTTTTATTTCGCTGGTTTGAAACTTAGATGTATTTAAGTTTGAAGGAAGGTTTGTAAATGTTAAATTGGAAGAAATATTTAAGAAAAGGAAACTACCAAAAAGAGAGAATGAATACAGATCTGGTTAGTCACTCATTAGAAACTACCCGGACCAACGACTTCTGGTTGCATTCTATGTTGAGGGTGAATGATTACATAATATGAAATGGGGGTGATCAATGAATAAGTCACTTTTCTTGCCTTTTGCTGGGCGGTGATCGCTAGAAAAAAGTCAAATTTTTCAAAAAGCAAAGCAGAAGAAGCGTGAATGCCACTGGATACAAACTAAGGGATCATTTTACCATAAACTTACATTGCAAATTGGACCCTCCACTTGAAACTTATTCATGGGATGGGGTTAATTCAAAAGACGAAAAAAAAACACGATGTTTTCTTTTCTCGACAGAATAAGAAGGATAAGTCTGAATTTCCAACCCTCTACAGCCTGTACATAACCAGCCAGACGAACATGAAAACTGGAGAAACGTGAGAAACAAAACAAACTCTCCATCACAGTCAATAATTGAACAGTTGTAGCGTCAGAATTTGGAGCCACGTAAAAACATTCAATTGACGATAGAAATATGGTCAGAATAAATTCAATTTATGACATCACTGGCGTTTTCAACTGGAAAACATCAAAAACAGATTAAAAAACGTCTAGAAATATCTAGTTTCTCCAGAATCTAGATTTTACTGATAAAATTATCACTTATTACGAACCATTGCAACATGTTATGGGCCAGCGTGGCAGGGCATAGCCCATTACTCCCCATGGTCTGCACACTCCCCATGGTCTGCACACTCCCGAATGTTTGCACACTCCCTGTCAGATCAAGGCCCTTAAACCGTGAAAAAGGCCTCTTTCTCGAAAAAAAAAAGATCCTCTGAAAAGTCCTAGTGGTGTAATGATCTTAATTTTCGAGTCTATAGACAAAACAGTTTGGCAAGGGTGCTTGAACACACAAACACATAATCAACCTAAAAACATGCAAATATAAAAGAGGATAGAACACTTTGCCATCTTTTGGTGGCTACGCATGTTCAATATGATAACAAAAAATAATTCTGAACAAAAAGTTAATTTCCTAAAAGTAGTTGCACATAATCTTAAATTTTACTATTCCGACGTCTAATAAATTAAACTTAGTTTTAGTTTCAATTTTTTTATTTCTTTATTTTCTAATTCCTTAAGAGCAGATGCACGTAATCTTAAATTTTATTATTTCGATATCCAATGAATTAGATTAAATTGAAAATTTTCGAATCAATTCTTTAATTAATTTTTTTTCCTTAAGTCGTCGAAAGGGATTGCGTATAACCGTAAATTTTGATATTCCATATCTATCAAACATTTTTTCAAATTTTGAACATTTTAGTGGGGTTGGGGGCGAAGTTTCCTGTCAACGAATGGATCCCACGATGAATTGACGGTTGGTCAATTCAACGGACGCCTTTTATCTTAGATCAGTCTCTAGTCTCTAGTTTTCAAAACAAAAGAGTGCTGAGAATTTTTGTACATATACTTATATGTATGTACGTGTGCATGAGTTCCCAGTGCTTTTCCCCCCCTCTAATTTGATCCCAAGATTAAGTTGAGATAGGAGTCGTAGAGCCTTCGTAACATCTGAAAGTTAATTTACGGTCGGACCAGTTTTGATAGTATCGCAAAAGGTCAATTTTAGCATTTGTGACACCACCCCCCTGAAACTCCGCGATAGAATTTCCTACATGGCCTATACTTTCTTAACCTGGCAACGCCGGGTGACCTAGCTGATATATATATATATATATATATATATATATATATATATATATATATATATATATATATATATATATATATATATATATATATTGTGACATCCACAGACAGCTGTTTCGTTGTATAACAACTCTTCAGTGTGGCTATGGACTATTCATTATCCCATCCAGTACCACGAGGCAGGAAACCTTAGTTTCAGACCCGGGGGCCCGGTATCCTTCTCTACTCTACGGAACTGGACGGTCAGTGAGGTTGAATTTAAGCAATATATTTATTTATTTATCGTATATATTCCTCATCCACCAGTGTGCTCCATTCCATGTTGGAAGAGCATTGCATATATATATATATATATATATATATTGAGCGTGTTTAGTAAGTCTTTGTGCAAATTTTGAGAACTTCTTCTTTTGTATAAGTTTAGAAAATCAAAGTTAATCGAAATGAACGTCAAGTTTGTCAAAATCTAATGCCTTTTAGAAATAGGAATGTTGACTTCTAACATATCCTCTGTTGTCTTGCATGAAGTGATTACAACGTCTTTGAAGTTTCCAGGGACAGAACTATTTGTTATCCTAGCACGAAGATCTTGAGGCTTTGTTGATTAAACTACTGTTTTAACATGTACTCCCCGTGGAAACACACAGGTTTCATTTCGAAAAGGAGAGAGGTTTTCAATTATCAACTACTTGAGTTGCAAAGGGAATCACCAGAAACTCTATATATTCATTTACACCTGCATACATACAAACAACTGACACACACACACACACACATATATATATATGTATACATATATATATATATATATATA
>OY735198.1:10153946-10296446 GCA_963457665.1 Thysanoteuthis rhombus
AATAATCGAAGCAGATTAGCGATGATTATTCAAGTTTGAATCCGCTTTCATAAGATTGGTCCAATTATGTAGCTGGTCTTAATAACCGAATGTCCTGTAGAGCGGAATCCACAGTACATAAATTTAATACCCCGATAATTTACTTTGCTTACGTTCCTTTAAGTTAAAAACTGACTTCTTAGTTTTATTTATTAAAATATATAGTTGACATTTGGTACATGGAAAGAAAAATATTCATATTTTCTTTATGAAAAACTCTTCTTTTTTTTTAAAAATATTTTACAAGTTTTCGTTTCATTCTTCCCGCACCCTGATCGTTCCTGGGATGTTGTTTTTAAGGAATAATAGTATTTCTATCATTGAAAAAATAAAGGAATTAATAACCAATCGTTGCCTGATATGAATTTGCATGTTTTCATTGAAGGGAGTGCATGAATTTAGCTTGTATAGAGGCCAGGTTATGCAATAACTAGCTCATTTACTTCTGAATATTTGCCGCTGGTCAATATAATCAAGTCTTGGTTATTTCGGTGGTGAGAAGCATTCGTCATTTTATGCTACTTTGGATATCCATACTGTGCTAAAACCTAGTGCAGTCTTATCTTTTATTTCAGCTAGGTTATAATTGTGTACTTCCTTGCATGATTTTAAAGGATATTTCAAAATACTTAGACTGCAATCATTGGTGTGTACATGATCATAAGTGTTAGCTGTAAGAGATGATCTGTATTTGTTATGAGATGGTATTAAGAGCGTTTAATTGGAAATTAAGCTTCATTCGAAAAGATCGTTTTTGATTGTGACAGTTGTATCAGCGTGAATTTTCTTTTGAAAAAAAGGTCAAATTTGGCATTTTCTTTTTTTCTGTTCATTGAGGATAGATTATAATGAGCAATATTTTCATTATTTTGTGCTCTTCCATGGAAAGAAAGGTGAAAATGCAACTCAAATGCCAGAGAAAATTTTGCGTAGTTCACGAGGAGAATAATTGTATATATCGAGATTATATGCAAAGGTATGCACTGAAAACTCTCTACTGAACAAACGTGCAGAGACAAGAAAAAATTTCATAAATGAAAAAATTAACAAGATGTTAATGGTCCATCGTTTTCAATCAGACATAATTGATGGAATATCGCTACCCAAGTCTACGTGTGGGTGACACAATTGTTAACTATCATAATAATCAACACTCCCTTCTTCATTTTTGAGCACTCTTAGGTAGGGCATAGGTTACTATAGCAACGCTCTTCCAACTCAGGAATGGAGCTCTCTGGTAGGTGGGGAATTATGCATGAGTAAATATATCGCTTAGTTCGGTCCTACTGACTGTTCAGTTCCGCATAAGGCAGGGGAAGAGCATCTGCCTCTGTGTCTGAACCGAAGGTTTCGACCCTACGTAGCGGTACTGGAATGAATACTGGATCGTCTATAGCCACAATGAAGAGTTGTAATACAACGGAACAGCTATATGTGGATGACACAATTATTATATATATATGATGATAAATTGCGTTATATTGTATTAAAACTTTTATTTGGAATGTAATTACACGATGTATGTATCATTTGGCCTCAACAACATAAACCGAACAAGGAAAGAAAATTTTAATAATTCTGTTGGAATGACATAATTGTCTACGTTGAAAGAAACAAATGTAGCGGCTATAGATCGTGAATAGACAAAATGAGAATTCGAGGTTGAAACAGTTATTTGGGCTTTTGCATTATCGGTGGTTGTTAAGCTCAATGATTAGAGCAATGCTTCGTCTAAGCAGCAAACTAATTGGTCGGAGGTTCGATTCTTGACAGCAGCCCCATTTTCTTCAATTGTTTGTTCTATTTACGTTGTCCAGGCCAAATAATACATTCACCGTGTAATGACGGGAGATCATTTCAAATAACAGTTCCAATATAATATAACACAATTTATCATCATTCTGTTGGATCATACATCCATTCCCTAAAAACATGTATATAGAGAGAGGGGTGAGAAAGAGAGAGGGGGGTACATAGACAGACAGACAGACGGACAGACAAACTAATTAGTGCCTCAAGCTGACCTCCAGTTTCACGTGGATGTGATCTCCAGTCAATATCTTGACATGCGCTCTATCCCTTATATCGAGCACTCTTTATTCATGATCATCTCAACCTCAATCATATAATTATAATTATAATTATCAAAATTTGGAAGTTACATTAAATTCACGGTCTTTGATGCTCAAGTATACGTTGATATATATATATATATATATATATATATATATAGGATGTGGATTCGCTACACAAACTACATCATGTTTCTACCCTCTCCGTAGAAACATGAACTAGTTTGTGTAGCAAATACACATTCCATTTATTTCCCGCTCAACTGTACAACAACTTGACTTTCATAGTATAAAGTTGAATGTATCGAGCACTCAATGAAATAAATCCATCACATATCATACGTTGCTTTATATTATTAATATATCATTATATATACTGCTAACCTAATCTGTACCATATATATATATATATATATATATATATATATATATATATATATATATATATATATATATATATACGTGTGTGCTGATATAACTGTTTTGTTCTCAAATCCCTGATACAGTTACATGGTAAACAACTGATGATCCCAACAAGAAAAATTCACACATAGTATCATAACAAATATTTTGTGTAAAACGAGAAAAAAAAGATTATTGAAAAAGATGGAATAAATCACATAAACAGAAATTGGGAAATAACTGATTGAAAAGCTGTAATTTGAAAAAAATATACATACTTAGTTCTTAATCTTTTATATAAATATGTATGCCCGAAGGCGATTAAGAGGGAGAACGAAACAGAGAGAACAATATTTATATTCCAGTATACATAATAAATGAATGGCTTCGCTTCGCAAGCGAACATTGTTGTGTGGGACTGGGTATATTTACACAACTGTGGGATCATAGACGGTGTGGTCTATGCGCGGAATATTAGCATATTTAATTCAATGTATTATTAAGGGATCAAAAGGTTGTTGAACATTACTTCTCTGGGTAAGGTTTTAACTCCTCTGACCGAAGTAAAATCTGGAACATCCAGCCTGTTCATTACTCTCCACTTGACAAACAACATTTTAGAATTATTCCACCATTCAATGTCATCCTCGATGGAAAAAATTGGGCATGAATGTGTTCGTGCCTTATCAGTCAATGTTAGCGCCTGGTACGAAAGGTGGAGGGCAGGCATGAATCAGCTTGATATGACACTAGAAGGAGAAAGGAAAAAGACAGAAAGAGAAAGGAGGGGTGACGAAGAGAGAGGGTAACGTAAACCTGAAATCTGAGAAGGGAACAGCGTAAAAATATAGATAAAGATGGAGAGCTGAAGAAGTGAAGTTGAACAGAGGTTATCTTTCTGCTCTAACTAAAAATAAAATACAGATCTTGTTGGTTACTCGATAAAATCCGTCACGAGACCAACTTCTTTTGGCAGCATAACGTGTCGGACGTGATCAGTTGACTTGCCTCCGTTCCGTCGCTACAGACAATGGAACGTCCCCTCTAGGGCGCGTGCCTGGGGTGTTTATTTCCCCTTCTCGGCCTCGCTGATGAATTAATCAGAAGAAAGTAGAGGGTGATACGTTTGGCACCAGTTTGTCTCCAGGAGCTGCTGGAAAGATGTCAAATTGGGGGTCAAACTGACTTTAGAGGTTCTACTCCCTGGTTTGGGGAGCAGAACTATCCTTCTCTTAGACTAGTGGCCTATCCAAATTTTGAGAGCCCACGCTGCTTTTCTGTCCCCCCCCCCCCATTGTTGATGGAGGGGGGAAATGTATTTACACCTTTCCCAAGAGCATTAACGCGAAATGAACATAAGTAACACCGACCGAAGTTTGAATTTGGGTCTTGAATCCCATTGTCTGAGCCGTTACTGTCTGCTTCATTTGCACCTCCTAATCTTTGAGCTATTTCCGACATTTCCTGGTTGATCAATCAAAAAATGGGCAAATTGGAGGGGGATGAATGAATTACTTCTCTCGACCTCGGTTGGGCGATGATCACTAAAAAAAGTCTGATTATTCAAAACGCGATCGTGAATGCTGCCAGACAAACTAAAAGACCGATTAAGCTCAAGTCTACATTGCAAATTGAACTCTGCACTAAAAATCATTGGGGTGTTTAGAAACGAAATAACTTTTTTTTTCTAAACAGGGGGTAAAATTTTGAATTTCCAACCCTCTCACACCGTTACGGCAGCCTGTGCGCGTGATACAAATACAGAATCAACCAGCCAGCCAGCCACACCAACTTAGAAAATGGAGAAACCTCTGTTGACAGATTTCATGACAGCTTTGGTTGACGGTTTAAAAAAAACAAAACTGTATTAAGATCCTGGAGATCATATAACTTGCTTTCCTGAATATGAGTAGAGAAGTTTCCCATGTGCATCAGTCTTTACATGAATTTATGAATGACATTTCAATTCTCATCTGAAAAAACTCTGAAGTATTTATTTGGCTTATCATAGACAATCACAACAATACTGCAGTTAAACTAACTACATCAGTAACGATTCCTGCCTCTCTCTCTCTCTCTCTCTCTCTCTCTCTCTCTCTCTCTCTCTCTGTTTCTTTTCAACTAAATATGTTTGTATAGTCTAGGTAGTTTCACAGCTTTGAACACTAAGCATTTAAAACTTTTTCAATAGATTTTTTGTGTCACTTCAGTCACCCATTCCCCGATATATTTTACTGCAATTTATGTAAAAAAAAGTTTTTTTCTCCTGTTTCTGTTATGCTTTGTTATTATCATACAATGTATAAGTTGTCCCTTGTTGGGATCATCAGTTGTTTATCATGTAACTGATTCGAAGATCTTAATATATATATATATATATATATATATATATATATATGTGTGTGTGTGTATGTCATCATCATGGGTTGTTATAAGAGCTGCAGGATGAAAGCGTTCCCATCTCCTTCTATGACGAGCGTGATTATGTTGATCACTGTAATGTCTAACTGACAGACTTTTTCATCTCATCAATTCGTCCTGTGTCTTGTCTTTTCTTACCTCATTTACCGTTCCACAGACACCGAACGGTTACCTTTTCTTCTCACTATGCACCGTCTATTCTGGTTGCTTAATCACTTGATATCCTTCACCCTGGTCCTCTCTCAGATTCATGTTGATCTTTTTCTATCGCTAAGAACATATTCCTAGCATTGCTCTTTCCGTTAGCCTCTTTGCGGTTCTGGGGTGGTCTTCAGTATCTGCAGCTGTTAATCATAGCTAGTATAAGCAATTGCATACAGGTGACTGAAGCCCACCAACAGTTGTTCCCACTCATCATCAAGAACCTGTACGTTGTTTCAGAACCTTTTCCACAAAAAAGACAGGCTTGATTAGTCATTCTATAAAAACTATCAGCTGACAAACATCTCTCGGCAGCATGCTGTGTTGGGGATGAGCAACTGAAAAATAGAAAAATAAGTGATCAATGAATATTTTTTTTTTTTCTATTTTCGCTTTCTATTGAGCAGGGATCAATGAAAAAGCCTGTATTAAAAAAAAACACACGACAGAAACTTGGGGAACAATTTAGCATATAGTTACATTGCAAATCTCCCTCACTAAAATCCTATTCAAAAGAGGAATTTTCAAGAAATAGAAAAATATTTGCCTTGACATAATAAGGAATAAATTTTCTATTTCAGCCCTCTGGCTTCATTGATATGGACAATGTGCACTCGTTCGTGATGCATTCATACATAGCTAGCCGAACCAACTTAAAAACTGATAGAAACCTATGTTGGCAGATTTGGTGACAGTTGTGGTTGACAGTTTCTAAAAAGAGGTTCTAAAAAAAAAACATAAAAAAACAAGGACATTAGTCTTACGATGCGTTCACATTCCACCTGCCATTACTACATTGCAATAAGTCTTTTGCTTACATAACTCTTTTACATGCCGAGAAGATTCACGTTCAACTTACCAGATAAAGAATGTCTGATCAGATTCCTTTGTTCTTTGAATCTATGAGACACCATCAGATGAGTTTTTTCGAATTTTCTGAATAATGCTATTTCAAGTGGCCATAAAGTCAGGATCCACTTTCGCATTGTAATTGTATCGTAAATAGAACCCCGTCCGAAAAAAATGACGCAACGGGTGGAAACTACTCAATGTTGCTTTATTAGAGCACATTGAAGATGCTGCTGGGCTGAACAGATTATTTCTACCATCCACTGAAAATCGATTTCGGGCGTATTGGGACGGAATGGCCGACCGACCCTTTTAAAAGGATGCGTGTGGACTCATCTAAAAATGCAGATGTGTGACAAAAAAAAAAAACTAATGTCGATCATTCGCGGAAGTGTCCGATTGGGTATTTCTTTTTCACTTTCCGCATGAAATTGTTCCCAAACATAAAGCTGATTCAGCGAAATTGAATTTCAACGAAAAAAAAAGGAGTCAGCATTCTTGGATTGGCCTTCCCAGGATCATTACCTGAATATCATATGATCAGTATGAGATCATTTGACACAAATAATAATCGGCCGGGCACGATTCTCAAGAGGCTGATTGGATCCACTTCGCATTAATGCTTTTTGATAGTACATGTTTCTCGTGGCAATAACTCATTTCTATCACGTCACGTTGTCATCTTAGTTCACGTGAGCTTTAGAAGCGTACGGACCAGGGTTGCCGAAATACATCTTTAATTTCTTAATTTTTTGATCCTGGAAATCACACTCAAATTCGAAAAATTGAAGAAAAGGCCCATCTCAATTGGCTACAGCAGGCTTCAAAACATGGTAGAGTATATAAAAGAAGTTTGAATATAGTCGACACTGAACCCACAAATTCGGAAAAAAAATCTCAATTGGCCATCATCATCATCATCAGTCTTTCAACCTCTGTCGTTGGACATAGACCTTCCCCAGGATTAGCCACACTTCTCTATCATGGGCGTCGCGGAGCCATTACTTTCTAAATTTGTCTAGCTCGTCTCTCCATCTAATATTCTGCCGGCCTCGGTTCCGCATGAGATCTCGGGAGATCCATGTCGTAAGTCGCGATGTCCATCAGTTGTCTGCTATTCGTGCAACATGGCCAGCCCATTACCACTTGAGCTTTCCGATGGATTCTATGATGTCCCTGACTCCTGTCTTTTCCCGGATGTACTGTGCTGTCTTGTGGGATCTCCATGTGAAGCTTAGCATAATTTTCTCATGTGCACGTTGCATAGTTCTCAATTTGCAGATCTGTCTCTCGGTCGGGATACTAAGTTTTAAAACGTTGAAAAGTATTTAAAAGAAGTTTGAATATTGTCGACACCGAACCCGCAAATTCAAAATAAAAACGCCAACAACGAAACCATCTAAATTGGCAACACTGGTGCAAGCCAGTTTAACCTTTGTTTGAATTGCTGGAAGACACAATGCTGTAACGGCTGCAAGTCATATGATATCACGAATCCTCAATGGTACGGTCACTTGACTTCACGTTTCTGCACTCATTTGCCGGGTGCATGATAGCATGAAATTATATGTTCTCTAATTTACGTGATGATGGATGTTTGGTCAGCACATGTAAAATCACGTGAGGTGAAGTAAACCCAAGTGTTTGTCTTAGCGTTGATTTTCATGGTTTTGAGACCTCGTGTGCTTGCATGTGTTCACTCGACGTGATAGCGGTGTGTTCCCACATTAATTCAATGATGTTGCCATGTCAGGACGGTACTCAGAGAGGAGAGTAAGTGAGTGAGAATCTGATAGAATTCTATAATCTTAATGACCTTACCTGGCCAAAGTAGTAACAGTCAAATAACATAAAAACACTGATTATCAAATAGTGAATGAATAGTATAAGAATCATCGAACTATAACAGTGATAGCAAACTTATGACACGCATATATATATATATATATATATATATATATATATATATAGAGAGAGAGAGAGAGAGAGAGAGAGAGAGATAGATAGTGACACCCTGCAGGTTTTTAGATGACACACGAAAAATTGAAATAGAAAACCTTTGACTAACCACTCAAGCACTCATACATACATACATATATATATATATATATATATATATATATATATATATATATATATATATATATATATATGTCAGAGAGTAGCACAACCGTGGGTTGAATGAATGGTTGATGTTTCAGCAGCTTTTCATCCAAACTAATCTCAATGTGAGGTAAAAAGGCATATATATAAATATATATATATATATATATATATGAGAACAATAATGAAATGTATAAAAATGTGTGTGTATGAATTAATGCATCAAGTGCAAAAAGGGCCCAATGTCATCAGTAGAGCAGTTATAAAAAAAGCGAAGATTTTTTCAATGGTTCATTACAGATTGTATATTCTGTTTCACTTGAAAAGGATTCCCAAATGAACATTCATTTGAAGGTCCATTTGAAAATCTTTTTAAATGAAACCACTTAAGACAAACCACAGTGATGCTGGTGATTTATGATAAGTAATGCCCCAAACAGACATTTCGCAGAGCTAGAAGTATAATTACCGTAACCAGTAAATAACAACGTGCTGATTTTTCTTTTCAAGGCAGGAGCGTGGCAAAATGTAAAATCTAAATAGATTCGGGAAGACTGGTCTGGTTGGCCATTCAGAAGAAACTGTCATATGACCAATGTCTTTCGTGTTGGGGTTGATCAATTAAAAAATTGGAAAAGGAAGTGATCAGTGGAAAAGTTACTTCTCTAGTATTTTGTTGCAAAGAAATACAAGCGTGAATGCTACCAAATGAATTGATCAATTTAGCATAAAGAGCTATTTAAGTGAATTTTCAAATAACAAAAAAAAAATGTTCCGGACATGATAAGGAGTAAATATCTAAATTTCCAGCCACCTAGCTCTGCTGATGTGCCTGTACACGTGATACATACATACATCAATGGTGTATGGTGCTTTGCATCTTGGGTGCGATGTGAACTATGGATGTTCAAAAATATAAAAATATTTCACAGCCAGTAAAAAGCAATGGATAGTTGATGTTTTTTTGGCATAATTAAGGGAAAGTGGTCCCGATTGCATATATTTGAGAAATAATGGAAAATGAAACATGGATTAGACACTATCTTCAGCGGATAATAGTGTCCAATCCAGATTTTGTTTTTCTTCCAATATTTCTCTCGTTTCTTTTCTCTTCTGTTCGTTGTTTTGTATCAATATGTGGTGGGGGGATGAAACTTTACAATTTACAATTGGGGCCACCTTCCCTACATTGTATCAGACATGCTTTTGCTATCTGTTGTTTTGTGCCAACAAAGCATACAGCACAGCCAAGATACAAAGCACCATAAACCACTGACATACATACATACCCCGTCAGACAAGCTTAAAAACTGGAAAAAAAACTATGGAGACATTTTCGGTGACAGTTTTGACCGACTGTTTCTTCTTTTAGTCAGAAAGAGTATTAATACGTAGATAGCTAGCCAGACACACAGACTAGGTTAAAAACGGATGGAAGCTACGTAGACAGTTTGGGTTGACGGTTTTTAATGGTTGTCGGAAATAATTTTTATATAAGCATTGCTGGCCAGCCTGCCAGACTGTCTTAAAAACTGGAGAGACCTATGGTGACAGTTTTGGTTGACATTTTCCAATAAATGCAGCTATGCACTGAGGAATGTCATTGGCCGTGAACATTGAGTCGCGTGACGTTCTTCAAAATGAAAGAAAATGGTGTTTCTCTTCCTTAAGCATTCATTATATAACGCCATGAATAGATTAACCACAATTTGGAACTGTAAAATGATCTGATTTTTTTTTCGTGTGTTATTAGAGACCGTCAACCAAAACTGTCTCTTAAATGATCCGCATAGGTTTCTTTAGTTTTATTTCAGTCCAGCTGGCTAGCTACGTATGTAGGGTATGTATCACGTGCACGGACATCGTCGATTGTAATAGACAACCGGAAATTTAAACATTCACTCCTTATATCTGCTGAAAACGTTTCTTTTTTGTTTTTTGAAAACAACGTCCCTGCCCCCAGAAAGTTTCTAGTGGGGGTCCAATATAAAGTTTATGCTAAATTGATCACTGTTTGTGTCCACCGATTTGGGGGGGGGCATTTTTTAGTATCCACTGCCCAAACAAAAATCGGAAAAGAAACTTTTTCATTGATCAAGCATTTTTCAATTTTTTAATTCATCACCCCCAACACTGCATCCTGCTAAAAAATGTTGATCACACGACGGTTTCTATTGAGTGACTAACCAGAGCTGTTTTATATAGTGTTCGTTTCTTCGATTGCATAGATGCAGTGCCAAATTTCCCCAGGTCCTGCAAGAAAGGGATGCAATCGTTCGGAGAGAATTAAGACATGAAATCTCTATATATTTCCCAAAAGAGTATAATGCAAAAATAGAAGAATGAGATGATATAATTTAAACATCGGACAAAAATAGGTAGACAATCAAAAGAGGTTACATCCGGAACCATGCAGATAGTCAGGTCTGGTTGGTCACCCAATAGAAACCTACACCTGACAAAACCTCTTTTGGCAGAATGCCATGTTTGGGGTGATCAACTGAAATATTGAAAAGAACAGGGTATTCGATGGATAAGTTATTTGACTTACCTTTCTGTTTTCAAGAAGACCTCAAATAAAGAAGAAATCAAGCGAAGAATCACACTACGTTGGTAAGCTTTCGGTATGTCAAGCTCGACTTTCGAAAACAAGATAATCCTACTAATCCTAAAAAGAAGGGTATACAACCAATCCATTCCCCCGATAGTCATCTATGGAGCTGATACATAGAGCGTAACCAAAAGATTGACCCTCAAACTTAGAACCATGCAACGTGCAAATGAGAGAATCATGCTCAACCTCACAAGGAGAAATCATAAGACAGCGCTGTGTATTAGAGAAAATGGAGGAGTCCAAGATATCATAGGAACGGAAAGCTCAAATGGCAGTGAGCTGAACTTATTGCAAGAATGTCAGACAACACGATAATAATGTGGATCCCTAGAGATCTTGTGCGAAATTGTGGACGACAGAAAGTAAGATTGCGTGACGAGCGAGATAATTCAGAAAGTACTGGCTCTGCAATGGCCATGATAGAAAGGTGTGGTGAATTTTGTGTAAGATCAATGTCCAACGATGAATACTAAAAGATAATGATTATGAACAATTAAAAAATCCAAATTATGAATGAAACAAACTTGAATGCTGACAGACACAAACTGAGGGACAAATTTAGCATGAACTTACATTACAAAAAACTTATTTGGAGGAGGATTTGAAAGAAAATAGAAAATACGTATTTTCTAGGTATGGAAAAGAGTAAATATTAAAATTATCAGCCCTTTCACTCCACTTGTGCAGCCTGTACGCTTGATACGGATAGCTAGCCAGCTAGACCAACTTAAAAACTGCAGAAACCTATTTAAGTAGATTGGGACTTTTTAATACACACTTACAAGGCCCGTTTCGAATATATACAACCATACAGAATAGATCGAGAACCGATTGCGCTGCCTTGATGTAGCTTGGAACGGACACTCTTCCGTGTGGTTACTCAGTTGGCATTGAGGCACCATTGAGTGATTTTATGTACTGGGTGACCACTGCATTAATAAGTCCCCTGCATCTTTTTTTTTGTTGTTTATTTTTTTTAAAAACCGTATAATCCCGCTTCGTCAGGCTCTATATGTGTGACTTTTGGTTTTCACCGTTGAAAGAGTGTGTTTCAGAATGTTAACAAGATTAGGGAGAACGTGACAAAGCAACTGATGGCAATCTCAAAAGAGGAATTTGGAGACTGTTTCGAAGAGAGGGAGGGACGCTGTGTGTGAAGTCCCACGGGGAGGGAGTACAATACTTGGAAGGCTATTTTTCATTATCTTCAAATGGCTTAAACCTTTCCGGCTGAGCTCGTATTTGTTAATACCTACTTGTATATGATACTTAAATATTGAAGATAGAAGTATAACACCTTTTCCTGATTGTTTTATTTCTTTGTTTGCTCTCTGTAATTTTGAATTTGCTTGCAATATTTCTGAATTTGCTCGCTTTATTTCTAAAATTGCTGGCACTTATTGCTAACTTTCTTGGGTAACGTATTATATGGAATCGTGTTCTCTATCGATTCAGTCTTCGTATTAAAGCTGCCAAACCTTGAGCTATTCCGTCAGCCGCTTGATTCATATAAATTTCATGGATTTCTGATTCTCCTAGAAAACTGGGAGGATTCATACGTAAATCATTGTTATACACCAAATGATACATTCACAGTGAGATAACAGGAGAAATTTCAAATAAAGTTTCAGTATGATATAATGCAATTAATAATCATTCTCTCGGCTCATATATCCATTTTTTTAAAACACGATTGTCTGTCTTGAAAGAAACAAATAGAGCAGATACTAACCGCGAATAAACAAAATAAAAATTTGGAGTTCAAACAGTTATTTGGGCCTTTGCATTACTGGTGGCTGGTAAGAGCAACACTGAGTTGAAGTAGCTACCTTATCGGTACCACATTCGATTACTGTAGGTGCCACATTTTCTTAAATTGTTTATTCTATTTATCTTGTCTGGGCCAAATGATACATTCACTGTGTTATAAAATATGATGCAATTTATCATCACATTAAGATATTCAATTGTAGAGGTAGTAGATTGATGACGCCAAAAGTTTTAGAAATCTTCCATTAAATGCTCTTCTCTGTAGAATCTAAATATAGATATATAAGTTTCGGCACTTAGTCTGGAGGCTGGGCGTTGAAACTCAAAAACAATGTGATTGTCTGTAGTCAGGAATTTATGCAAGCGTTACTGGCAGAATAATTCTATTATATGTATACTGATTATTAAACAGCACAAAACTGTAACATCTCATATGTACGATCTACAGCTGAAGTTTGTGCCATAACTGTATTAACCTGTAAATTTATCAGGAAGAATATATTTAACTTTGGAGGGGATTCAATCTGAAGCAAATATAACAAACGTTTATCAAATTTTAGATTTTTTTTTGTCTATTGTTATTCATTGAATTTTCAAAATTTATTTCAGTGCAACTTCAAACGAACTCTGGAAGAAATTATTTTATTATTCGGCGTGTTTTGTGTTTTCAATTTCAGCAGAGGTGAATCGATAAATAAGTCTTAGTCCAAACTGTATGGAAAAAACAAGCTCTTTTCGGCAATTGTCAAACTATAGTCCAAGTAAGAGGCTTGAATTGACTTTTTTCCCCATCGTAACAGAATAAACAACCCTAGCTGCTGCAAGGTTAAAATTCATTCCTAAAAATTGTTTAAAAAAAAGAACATGAATATTAACGTATTTATTCATTTGAATGAAGAGAGCTTTTGTGTATCAGTTAGACAAATTTCTTTGTCAGTTTGGCTCAGTCTGTGAAAAAGACACCTGCTGATCATTTTGAAATAAGCCCACGCACATTTGTTACATAGATGTTGGTAGATATCTAAGACTAGTCAATCTAACTCAGTCGGTGAGAGGCTCAACTATCAAACAGTTGTGATTTCAAATCACAGAAGCGGAATGTTTAATTTTACGACCCTAAATTTGGTTGGGATAGTTCTTGTACGATAGCAAAGCAATGTCAACTTCAGGTTTGGTCTGGAGTTTGACAATACGAACACCCCCCCCCCTCTAAATTAGGGGAGTAAAATTTTCACAATTCGTCATCTTGTCACGTTGAATCAAACTAATAAGTAAAATTAACATTTCCCTACCGTGATTTGAAATCGTGACCAAATGTTTGGAAGGAGGCTCTCTAACTAATTGTGCCATATTGACAAGTCGTACGTATTTACAAATTATAAGTTACCAATCAGCAGGAGATTATTTAATTTCAATAAAGAAATACATTTATGAAATTAACATTTCCCGATCGTAATTTGAAATGTCAAACAGGTCAGGTGTAAACAGTTCTCTTATCGGTGAACAAAACTGAGCGTTCCTCGGTATCAACAAAAAATCCATTCTACAAATCAGCAGTCTCATCTCAATCAATTAAATAAATAGATAAATACAAATATACTAAAGATGTATAATGTCATATAATTTTTCATTTATCATATATACAATACAAAAAGTGCAACCATCATCTTCAGTCAGAATCATAGAGGTTAAGTTCAATCAAACAGCGACCAAGCTTTTTAAATTAAAAAGAATTCTGCTGCAGTCTTCACATACAGATTTTTGTAAGAGTCAACAGTTTGTTTTATATTCTATAAGGCATTTGGAAGAAAATTTGCACGCTATTCTTTATAGGTAAACATTTGAATTTGATAAAAAATCAGTTTTCCTTCTCACAGTTACTTCTTGATGACGACTATGACCAAATCCAATACCCTTGAGATGGTGTAAAAATCTTTCAAATCATATCATATTTGAAATCTTTTTTTACTGTGAGTGTACCATGTTGGCCATTAGAGTGTCAAGCCTATTTATGCAACATTCCAAAAAAAGGATCATGCTTGCAACTCAGCAGGAGATCTCCAGACAATACAGTATATCAAACAGGCGCCATTGATATCCTAGAATCCAGTATAAGTCTCAAAATGCAAATGGTTGGTCATGCTGTAAGAATGTAGAACAGACCCTAGACTCTAAACATAGATAAAATATAGATAAAAAGAAATCATATGCAAATTGTGTCAGGTAGAAAATTAAGAGGCACAACGATTTAGATTGAGTCAACAGATATTGACCCAAGCAATAGAGAGATCTTGGGAAAAGTATATATTCAGCGACGGACATTAGAAGGCTGTTGGTAATGATGATGAATTCTTGGATACCTTGTAGATTGTTCCAGGCAAGACGGTTTTATCTTCTTGCTCTCCCTCTTCTAGCTTTTCTTTGTTTACATAGAACTACTAACTTAAATCACTCTCGGGCGTCTGCCATCAAAGAACATTTTTTCTTGTATAATATATAAACTTTGCATAATATGTATTTATATATATATATATATATATGTATTTATACTCCAACATATATTGTTAGAAATAACAGACGAACTCTGTCTGTTTAAGTCTTTGCTTATTTTTTCTAGTTTGAGTACAGAACCTTTATTGATGCCATAAAAACGTTTCAAAGTTGGTGGTTTGAAAAAACTTCGATGACACCAACAAAAGGTTTGTACGCAAACTAGAAAAATTAACCAAAAATTAAATAGACAGAGTTTGTCTGTTATTTTTAACGATGTGCTCAAATGAAGGATTCTGTCTCGTTATATTCTTCATATATATATATATATATATATATATATATATATATATATATATATATATATATATATATATCTGTGTGTGTGATTGTATACATAGATAGATGATAAACATTTTGGAAGAGACATATAGATAGATAGATAAAATATCAATACGCAAGTACAAAATATAAAATATATTTTTATGATTGTTCTTGACACGGGGATACTTTCTTCTTTCTGTCTTTCAAGTAGACAACATTCAACATTAATTGTCGCCATCAAATTCTTTGAACTGTCTCGCGACACTCTTTATAGCCATCCCCATGGTGAATGTCTCTCTTTTAATGCGACAAGAATCGACAGGTCTATGAATGCCAAAAAATTTTTCGTTCGAACCAACTGTGAAAGTGTTAATAGCGTTCATAAGAAAATGAAGATGGAAGGAATGTACGAAGAAAGGAAAATATTCTAAAATTCTCTCATGTCATATTACGTCATATAATTCTTTTTTAAATCAATTCTCAGAATGAACAAAAAATGTGACGCATTCGTAATTCAAAAAGCTAAACTATTTTCATAACATCTCATATCGTGAATATCGAGTTATAACTCATAACTTATAGGGAACACAAATACATACTTGGATTCAAACAGAAATGTAGCAAGGCTAGAGAATATCAGTCAGCGTCCATTTTCAGAGAGTTTTTATTTTTAATTCTTTTAATAGCTTTATGTTATTTTTCTTCTTACTCAGTTGAAAGCAAACAGTTTTATTACAGAGACAAATGCTGCCAAATGCTATGAGAAATGCGCAAACAACGTTGCAGGTTTTTAACAGATTCCGTTCTTTATCCCGTTCTTCTGATCCATGCATAAATGTATTGATTCTACGACGGAGCTTCAATGATTATCCTCAATTTCAGGCATTATAGTTTATTAGACTAACTGTGCAGAATTTACAGATACATTATTTTTCAATGCAGTCTGCTTGCTTTGCAAATGCACTTGGTCTAATGATCCAGGAATTCGCATTGCCCTCGGTTAACCCCTCATCATTGTATGCATCGCATTTTGGCTCGTAGGAAATCATCATCATCATCATCATCATCATCATCATCATCATCATCATCATCATCATCATCATCATCATCATCATCAGTCTTTAACGCTGGACATAGACCTCCCCTGGGAACCAACACAATTTTACTATCATGGGCGTCGCAGAGCCAGTATTTTCTGAATTAGTCTGGTTCATCTCCCCATCTTGTATTCTGTCGGCTTTGGTTCCGCATGTGATCTCTGGGGATCAATGTTATTAGTCGTTATTATTGTCCATTGGTAGTCTTCCATTCTCGCAACACGACCTGCCCATTGTCATTTGAGTTTTCTAATAGATTCTATGATGTCTCAGACTCCCATTTTTTTCCAGATATATTGTGCTGTTTTGTGATCTACCCACATAAGGTTGAGTATGATTCTCTCATGCGCGCGCTGCATGCTTCTCGGTTTGTGGGTCCATCTCTCAGTTAGGTTCCATGTTTCAGCTCCATTAGTGACTATCGGGAGAAATCGATGACCTGTAAGAAGCGTATTTGAAAGAACCAAACGGATGTTAATCGGAGGGGTAAAGTCAGGACTATAAGGAAGATATGCCAATACCTCGAATTCCAGTTTCTAGAGCGTTTGAAGAGTGCAGGTTGTAGTAAGCGAGCACGCATTGTCATCGAAAAGAAAAACACCTTTTGAAATTGGTCTTCGCTGTTTACTTCAAACTGCCAGCCGGCTTTGGAATTTTGCACTCCTTTCGTACACAGTCCAGCATTATAAAACGTTGCCCTCATATTGTGCTTGATTTCAGTCCTTGTTATATTTCTGGCTCATAAAATCGGGTCATGCTCTTCCTTCGTGCAAACAGACCAACAGACACACCTCAATCTCATGTGTGCGTGCAGGATTTAGTATCATCGCCTGAAAGAAAAATATAACCAAAGTACGGATTATCATTGACTTACCTCGTATATATAATCCTGATTTCTCATCCTCAATGCTTCTCGTTTACTGCTGAGAGTATTTATTATGAATCATCTCATGAATAAAGATGCTTCTATATCACCGAGTAAAATTCTCATTAGGAATACGTTTTCATCATTAAAGTACACATTGGTTCAAGTTATGAAAATGTTTGGAACACCATGAATAAAAGCTTATCCGTCCAGAGAAACATTTACACTATTTTCTATCCCAGATGATCTAAATTTGTCCAAGTAATTCCTAAAGTTATTTATACTTGTGCTATTTATTACATTAAAGATAGCATTAGATACGGCTGCTGAGATATGCTTTTCAAAATTGAATTGTTCATTAAATTTAACACCTGAATATCTTTTTCTTTCTCTCTCTTGCGATACTTTTTTAATGGTTGATTTCCGCAGACTCCCCAAGTTCAACTTTTCACTTTCTTCTATTTTAATCTCATGATAAAATATTTCTGCTGAGCAAACCAATTTTGGAGATTGCTTTTGCTACGGCTGAAAGGAGACGTTTTTCAAAATTAAATTGTTCATTGAATTAAACACCTAAGTCTCTCTCTCTTCCGATACATTTTTTAATGCCTTATACACGAAAGTGTATGTGTAACCTTTATTTTTTCAATCTAAATTCTCCTATATATTTCAGTTGATAACTTTCAGGATTGCCCTATTAATTTATTTTATATCCCGAATGATCTTAATTCATCCAAGTTATTTCTTGAAATTATACTTGTATTTTTATTACACAAGCTGGTGAGCTATACCAGTATTTCAAAATTCTTTGGAAGAAAAAAGCAATTTTTTGTGGCTTAGTTTTTGCAATAGATATATGTAGTAAATTCACTGTCCTATCTGACTTATTAAACATTATAATTTTACAATTTATAAAACCATTTAGTATCTTGAAAGTTCCTATGAAGTCTACTATTGCCTTCCTCTTAAACAAAGTAGTCATGCCTAACTTTTTTAGTCTATCCCTATAAGTTAAATCATACCATTGTGGTAAATCCTCTCTTGTTTCAAGTTTCAAAATCGAATTCCAATTGCCATGTGTAGCAAGTGGGACCCAAACCTGTTCACAATACACCAAATGCGGTTAAATCATTGTTTTATAAATGTTTAGCATAACATATCGATCTCTTGATGAAAAACAAATTTGGCAATAGCTTTAGCTACGACTAAAGAGATTTGTTTTTTGTTTTTTTTTTAATTGTTCATCAAGTTCTATATCTAAGTTATTGTCTTCGGATACTTCTTGGAATAGTTGATTTCCAAATGTAAACGCGTAACTTTGATTTCCTATGTCAAGGTATATTACTTTACACTTATACACATCAAATTTTAAGTTCCACATAGACTTCGACAAATTGATTTTTGAGAAATCATCCTACATTTTTTACATTCATTCGATTCTACTAATTTTACATGCAGAAACCAGATCACTATTACTGCATTGTTTTAAAGCCAATTGCAAAAATATCATTATTTAAAAAGGCATTGTATTAAATTTTAAATCGTCAACTACAATAGCTGCTGCTGACCTCAAGCTAAATAAAAAGTGTATAACTTTCAATCATAATCGTCATGTCGTAGATATAAGACATCGTTTTCGAGCTATTCTATCGCAATGTCGACCGTAAACCCGGGCAATGAACATGTTTGATTGATAACGTCTGGGAAAAGGTAATGAATTTTGATTGATTCAAATAGATGCGACCAAAGAAAAGTTAAATATGCAATCGTTTAACAAGCCCATTTGAATTTCAATTCGATACCTGAATCAATGAATGTCAATCAAGGAACAATGGCTCCTAAAGAGTTATAGGGAAACGGCAAAGAGTTAAATCAGAAGGTTGTTCCGAGAATAAACTTCATGACTTAGGTTAACGGCTTCTCCTCTTGATGTAACCATTTCTTTTTCAGGAAATCAGAAATAAACTTCACGACATTGCCCCCGGTCTTTAAAGGATCGGGAAATTAGATTAATAAATAGTGAATAAATAAGCAAGAAAGAAGATATATTAAATCAAAATGTTTTGTTAAAAACGCTCGTTCAGAAAATGAATTTAAAACTGCTTATAAATAATAAAAGAAAAAACCAAACAAACTTAGTCTGGTTAGTCACTCAATAGAAGCGTAGCTAATTTCTCATGGCAGCTTGCTGTGTTGAGGGTGATCAATTGAGAATTAGAAAAAGTGGTGATCAATGAATACTCCTTTCACCTTTTGTTGGGTCGTAATCAATGGGAGAGTCCTAAATTTGTAGACAGAAGCGTAAATGCTGCCGGTCACAAACTAAGAGACCAAAATAGCATTGACGCGTATAGTGCAAATTGAATCCCCCTCTGAAAATCTATTTACGGTGGATAACTTTGAATTTTCAGCCCTCTAGTTCCATCGAAGTAGCCTTTACGCACTCTACATACATAGATACAAAACCAGCCAGCCAGCCAGTCAGTCAGTCAGACCACCTTAAAAACTGAAGAAACCTATGTTGACAGTTTTTGTTGACGATTTCTAACAATTTCTTTTGCTCGAGCCGGGGTGTGACAAACTCAAATTCAACGCAGAATCATGTTAGAAACCGTAAACCAAAACTGTCACCTGAACTGCCAACATGGATTTCTACAGTTTTCAAGTTGGTCTAGCTGGCTACCTATGTATGTATCACATGTACAAAACGCACCAATGGAACAAGAGGATGGTAAGTTCAAACATTAACTCCTTATAATGAGCATGAAGAACTTATTTTTTAATTCCCCACCCTAAATACTTTGGGGGGGGTCCATTTGCAATGTAAGTTTATCCTAAATTGATCGCTTAGTTTATTTCCATCTGCATCCACTCTCCTTTTTGTTTTTTGATTTTTGTTATTTTTTTCTAATTACTGTCAAACAAAATGCAAGAAGAGTACTTATTCATTGATAATAACTCTTTCAAAATGCTTAATTGATCATCTACAACACGACATGCTGCCAAAAGAAGTTGGTCACGTGACGGTTACTATTGAGCAACAAACGAAACTTGTTTAATTCATGATTTGTTTCGGTTCGTGACACGACTGCCCACCTGAATCTACAGGTGTCATTCGGCTTTAGTTTTCTTTTTCAATTTTTAATTATCTTATACTTTAGTGTGAGCCTGCCTAAGAGAATGATAGAGAAGAAAAGAGCGATTTGGATTACAATGTACTAAGTCAATTATATATATATATATATATATATATATATATATATATATATATATATATATATATATATATATATATATATATATATGTATGTATATATATATATATATATATGTATGTATATATATATATATATATATATATATATATATATGTATGTATATATATATATATATATATAGAGAGAGAGAGAGAGAGAGACAGAGAGAGAGAGAGGGAGAGAGAAAGAGAAAGAGATAGAGAGTGAGAGAGAGTTGACGATAAGGAAAGAAAATAATTGTAGGTACATTAAAAATTATTCCACTTAACATGTTTTACGTCGCATCTTTATCAAAGTAAGTTGTTATAGCGTTAGACGTTGTAACTTGAGATAAATGAATATTTCAAGTATTGTTCCATTGAAAAGTATCACTTCGATAAAAGGAATATGTTATTGGAATAGATTTTAATTTATACAAAATTTTTGTTCTTTTCTCTTTATCAACTGCTTTCATACAGTCGAATATATTGTATCGCCAAGCTGATTATATATATATATATATATATATATATATATATATATATATATATATATATATATATATATACATATATATATATATATATACATACATATATATATATATATATATATATATATATATATATATATATATATATATATATATATATATATATAAGTGTTGGCCTACACATGAAGACCAGTAAGACTAAAGTCATGTGCAACACTCATATAGAGAATAAGGACATAACTGTCAAACTCGAAGATGCAAAACTGGGAAAAGCTGACCACTACATCTACCTAGGACAATGAATCTCTATGGAACTCACAAAAGAAGAAGAAATAAAGCAGAGAATCACCCTAGTATGGCAAGCCTTCGGCAAAGCAAGCTCAACCTTCAGAAACAAGTCGATCCCAATAATCCTCAAAAGAAGAGTATACAACCAATGCATTCTCCTGATAGTCACTAATGGAGCTGAAACATGGATCCTAACCAAGAGACAACCAGTAAACTGAAAAGCATACAACTTGTGCATGGAAGAATCATGCTCAACCTCACATGGAGAGTTCAAGACACAGTGCAATGTATCAGGAAGAAAACAACGGTCAGTGACATCATAGAATCTATTAGAAAAATTGAATGGCAATGGGCTGGTCATGTTGCGAGAATGGCAGACAACCGATGGACATCACGACTCACAACATGGATCCACTGAGACCACATGTGAAATCGAGGCCGATAAAATACAAGATGAAGAGATGAACTAGACAAATTCAGAAAATATTGGGTCCGCGGCGCCCACGATAGAGAAATGTGGTGGAGGAACATGGGGAATGTCTATGTCGAACGATGCATATTAGAAGACTGATGATGATGATAGATACATACACCTTTATCAAATAAATTTTAAGACTGTGTTATAGACATGGACTGCAGACTACTCTTTTGTCCACTTCTACCTGACTCCAAAGCCACTTTATTCCATTCTGATCACACAAAATATGGTATGCTCACTTAGCTGTTGAGAGCACCGGGATATTTTTCTTAACGAAGAGTTTTCCACACTTTTTGATCATGTCGGGAATCGAACTCAAATCTTTATTAGTGTAATGCAGATATGCAGACCATTACACCACCCGAAAGAACTAATTTTACTATTGTTCTTAAACAATCACTTAATATTGTTTTATTGCTGCCAATACTTATTCATAAACCTTTACTATAAAAATGTTGTCAAACTCCGAGACAAAATCTGGAGTTGTCGTCATTTACCAAACGTAACAAGATCAATTAGTACAATCCTCACCGAAAAAAAAGGAAAGTTTAACGATATCTAAAACCAATATTCCACTACCATGACTTGAACTTGCGACCGACTGCTAGCCAGGAGGCTTTATTAATGGTGGAGCTAAATTGACAAGACTCACATATCAACAGAAAATTATCTCACAATTACGCACGTAACTTTTTCATTGCTCATCCTTTTTTTCAATTCTTTCAATTATCACCCCCAACACGGCATGCTATAAAAATATGTTGGTTACACGACAGTTTCTATGGAGAGACAAACCCGACTTGTTTGTTCAGCTTTTCAATTTTGCTTGATTTGATTCTGTGTGTTACTAGGAAGCAAAATATCATCATCATTATCATTGTGTCAGTTTAACTTTCCGTTTGACAACCTTTGAGATTTACCTTTAAGGGTAAAAGTCGATTGAGCAAATGTTATTGCATAATGAGTATTCATTTTTCAATTTTTTTTTATTAGATTCGTCCACACATCTCTGATTGTTGCTTTCCGGTCGGTCAGTCGGTCAGTCGGTCGGTCGGTCGGTCCAACTTACGTTAAACAGAAAAAAAAAGAAGGGAGGGATGTGATGTTACTAAAGACGTGACGTCATTCATGCTGTGACGCAATATCAGAGTATGTGATTTCAAAATTTTTGCATTCGAAAAAATTCATACACAATTCTTATCGAAAATAATAATCTCGGAATATTTTACAAGTATGAGAATCAATTGACTTAAATAAAGACTATTTCTTCTCCTTCTTGTTACTATCAGCACAGATGGTGGGCGTATCGTTAAACTTACGGTTTTTGTACTTTCTTTTACAAGACTAAGATATAAATCTTCCAATGGTTAGCAATTATCACACTCTGATTTTAATGTATGCCAATCCCTTTGTGAATGCCTGAAGGATTTTGAGAAGTTGACGCGACGCTTAGGATATATTGTTGTACAGCATGTTTCGCTCGGGGTCTCTTCGCTTCTATAAACCTTTGGTAATACAGGGAAAATATTATACATCTATTCTATGTATAATTATTCCAATCTGAATACTATCGGGATATTGACATATAAGAGAGGAATGATAGAGAATAAGACTGGTTAAAACAGGATCAAACTTATATGTATAATGAAAGAAAAAATTAAAAAGGTGTCTGGTTAGTTGAGGGCACGTTCCACCTGTTATTACTACAATGTCTTCTACTTACATCACTCTTTAGGGACAGGCTGAGAAGATTCACATTCAATATGAAGTCGGGTAAAAAAATCCAACTCCCTAAAGAAAGAGTGTCTGATTGATCAGATCGTTTTGTAATTCGAATTTTTATGACATCATTAGATAATATTTTTTTTTGTTCTCCAAATGAAGTAATTTCAATTTCCTGAAGAAAGAATGTCTGATCGGATCTTTTTGTTCTTCAAATTTTTATGCCATTATCAGAGGATTTTTTTCTTCATTCTCTGAATGATGTAATTTTAAATGGCCATAAAGCCTGGTTCCAGTTCCGCATTGTTAGTTCATATTAAACTGAAACCCTTTTTCTGAAACATGACATACCGGGCGGAAACAACCTGATTTAGTTTTATTCTCCAAGTTGAAGCACGCTGAAGATGCTGGTCTAAAAAGATTCTTCCTACGATGTGCAAAAAAAATCGATTTTGAACATATTGGGAACTAACTGACCGACAGACGAACCAACTGACCTTCCTTTTAGACACGTATGATAAATACGTATATGAAAGTATTCACATTTTTTTTTTCTTTCCAAGAAGCGTTTGAATTATAGAATCTATTCTCTGTGTTGCTTTTGATGTTATTACAATGCTGTGACCGATCCATTCAGTAACCTTCGACGGATGTAAAAAAGACTTTTTTTTCTCCTCAAAATAGTGTCAGACAGAAGAGAAACGGGTCTGGTTAGTCACTCAATAGAAACCGTCACCTGACCAACATCTTTTGGCATGTCTTGTTTGGGAGATCAATCAAAAATTTTAAAGAAGGTATGATCAAGGAATCAATTACTTCCCTCGCCTTTTCTTGCGAAATGATTACTAAGAGGTCTGAATTTTCAAGAGAACAAGAGGGTACAAACTATGCGATCAATCTAGCATAAAGTTACATCGAAAATTGCACCCCACACTAAAAGCTTATTCAAGGATGCAGGGGTTTGAAAAAACCCCCCAAAAAACAAAACGTTTTTTGTAGACGTATTAACTTTCGAATTTTTATCCCTTTGGCTCTATTGGTGTGGCCTGTATTCGTGATTCATTCATAGATAGCCAGCCAGACCAATATGAAAACTGAAGAAACCTTTGTTGGCTGGTTTGGTTACAATTTTGTTTGACATTTCCTGACACACACATACACACACACATACACGCACACACACACACACACATATATATATATATATATATATATATGTGTGTGTGTGTGTGTATGTGTGTGTGTATGTTTGTGTGTGTGTGTGTGTGTGTGTGTGTGTTCTAGAAAAAAGGAATTTATTCATTCGAATGAAATAAGCCCTGGCGTAACTGTTGGGTGAATTTCGTAGATATTTGATACTATGGGTAGCGTTTTTTACTTTAGTTTTGTCAATTTTTTTCAAGAACACCAATTTAGCTCAGTCGAAAAGAACCCGTCACAATCAGATGGACGTGATTCCATATCTTGATTGGGGAATATTGATTATGAAAGAATTATGCTCAACCTCACTTGGAGTGACCACAAGACAGCGCAATACATCCGAGAGAAGACAGGAGTCAGGGAAATCATAGAATCCTTTCATCACAACTCACGACATGGATCCTCAGAGATAATGTGCACGACCGAGGCCGGCTGAGAACTAGATGGAGAGACAAGCAAGACAAATTCAGAAATTACTGGCACTGCGACGCCCACGATAGAGAAGTGTCGTGAATCTTCGGGAAGGTCTATGTTCAACGACGGACGTAAAATGACTGATGATGATGATGATGATGATGATGATGATGATGAATGAATGAAATTTGGTGAGAATTCTTGTTACAGAAATAAAACAGCGTCAACTGTAGACTTGGACTGGTGTCTTACAGAAATTGAGACACACCGTTCTCTTTCGGCTTCAAGAGAGAAAAAAAGGAGAAGGCGTCTCTGTAATGTCCTTATCAGACACAGGTCTGTGCGACCTCAAGATTATCAATTCGTGTTCATTTAGTGCTAATGCCTTTGGATTCACCATCCCTTAGCTATTTTTGAATAGCGGGACAGGCCGGGCTTTCAAGCCTTGGTGTCACCTTAGCAGTGTGTGAATAATGGAATAGACTGGTTTCTCTACCAAATAGTGTGCGATCTAGGGTGCAGGGTGGCAATTTTATCTTAGTTAAGAAAAGACAGTGTAAAATCTCACTTAAATCAGAGTAATTCGGGCGGAACTGGGTGGAATTTTGGCCGCCCTAACGTAAACTGTTTCTAGTCTTTATTGGAAACCTGTGTAGGAGATTACAACACTGATTCCGAACGAGGAGTGGAGTCCTTAGGACGGATGGGTTCCACTTCTTCCAATAGGTCAATCCAGGGATTTCTCCCTTTGGCGCATGCCATGTAACGTTATACAACATCTCCCGCGCCACTTGAAGAGGAGATGTATATTAACAAGTTACTACCACCGCCCTGAGAAAATGTCATAGTGGTATAGTACTTAACGTAACACCCGACGATATCTTATTTCATGGGTTGAAGTGGAACTGAAATTAGATCAGATACAAATTGTTCCCGGAAGTCAACATCAGAAAGGATTTGAATTCGTTTATCTTCGATCTTGATGCTCATCAAAATCTAATCAAGCCCGATATCCGGTAGATTTGCTGACAGCGATTCAACGAGAACACTTTAGTGATAGCAATTTTCTGATAACTATTTGACGAAATGTACAATTTATTGATATATGCTAATTATAAATTCAAATAAAGTTATAATATGAAATAAAATAGATTTCACAAACACTTTTGTTTCTTTTTTCATTTACTCTAATACAAGCTAGTATACTTGAAATGTGAAGGATATTTTGCAGTTGAAACACTAAACATGTCTTTGTCAAAAGATTTTTCAAGTCATCGTTCAGTATCATTTCCTTTTTAAATGTTTATTTTTCTGATGTGGAGTATTGTAAATATTAAATATTTGACAAATATTTACTATTTACCTTAGTTTTCAAGATATTTATATTTACTTCTCTGTCAGTGACGTATTGCAAATCATTATTTGATATATGGCTCCTTTTTACGATTAACCTTCATCTTAATTTCTTAATTGCTTTTTTTTTTAATCAGAAAATTAAGATGAGGGTAAAATACGAAGGAAACATTCCCTCGCGATTTTGACCTCTAGAAGTGAAATAAAATTCCTCGTCAATTTTGACCTCCAGCGTTGGGAAAATTGGTTCCCTCTCGGTTCAGACCCCAATAAGATGGAAAGGTTCCCCTCGATGTTAACAAATAGAAGCAAAAAATATTCCTCCTTGATTCAGTCCCATAAAAATGAAAAAAAAATGTTACCCTACAAAAAGTAAAAAAGTGAAAAGAATGTTCTTTCTTTCTTGCTTGCTTTCTTTCTTTCTTTCTGTCTTTCTTTCTTTCTTTCTTTCTTTCTGTCTTTCTTTCTTTCTTTCTTTCTCTCTTTCTTTCTTTTTTCTTTCTTTCTTTCTTTCTTTCTGTCTTTCTTTCTTTCTTTCTTTCTTTCTTCTGTCCCATAGAACCAAACCGTAAAAAAGACGCTATAACGTTTACAATTTCCTGTCCACGACGACTATTTAGTATTCCATTATTTCTCTGCTCTTCCTCTCTCTCGCTCTCGCTCTCTCTCGCTCTCGCTCTCTCTCGCTCTCTCTTGCTCTCTGTCTCCATTTCTTCCTTCTGGAATAATCCATTATGATTTCGTGATGACAAGGCGTTACGACGTAATTTTGACCAAAATAATAATGTATTGGATTTGATAATAATGATAATTTTTTTGAGGCGTCTTCGACTCTCAATGAATGGCGCTGTCCGTCCGTCCGATGGCCGGTTTGTTCCCATATTGCTTCACAGCTGTTTGGAGAAAAATTCCCTTGAAACTCGGCAGCAAAGTGTCTTTTAATAAGATACTTCTTACATTGGAAATCCAGAGTAATCTGATCAGGCAATCATCATCATCATCATCATCATCAGTCTTTTAGCGTCCGTCGTTGGACATAGACTTTCCCCAGGATTTGCCACACTTCTCTATCATGGGCGTCACGGAGCCAGTACTTCCTTAACTTGTCTAGCTCGTCTCTCCATCTAACATTTTGCCAGCCTCGGTTGCCCATGTGGTCTCGGGGAATCCATGTTGTGAGTCGTGATGTCCATCGATTGTCTGCCATTCTTGCAACATGGCCAGCCCACCGCCATTTGAGATTTTTTATGGATTCTATGATGTCTCTAACTCTTGTCTTTTCCCGGATGTACTGTGCTGTTTTGTGGTCTCTCCATGTGAGGCCTAGCATTATTCTTTCATGTGCACGTTGCATGGTTCTCAGCTTACGGGTCTGTCTCTTGGTTAAGTTCCATGTTTCAGCTCCATAAGTGACTATTGGGAGGATGCATTGGTTATACACCCTTCTCTTTAGGATTATGATCAGGCAATACTGGCGTCTAAACCTTATGTTTTAAAATTGTTTTTCTGCTGTTCAAGTCAGATTTACTTGAAACTTGATAGAAAAGTGTTTCTTGATAAGTTGCTTCTTACCAGAAATTAACGTCTACTTTCGTGATCTGACAATAATTGTATTTTAACTTTATAATGGACGCCTCATTGAACTGTCGGTTCTTGTTTAACTGAAGAGAGTATAGAGCATACATTATTCTGTGTTAAAAATGGTGGTAATGATGATAGATTTCTTGTATATTTCTACATTTATTTGGTGGACACAGCTGGAGAATGAGTGACAGCAAGTCTCCTCAGGTCTCCTACCCTCTTCTCTGCAGTCTCATAGTCCATAGCTGTGATGTGGTTCACAGTTTCACACCAGTTGACTGGTAGTTATCGCTGAAGACAGTAAGACTCTTCAGATCTCCTCCGCTCGTCCCACCAATCGCAGCAGCGCTGTGGTTCGTATCTCCACCACCATTTGTGGTGCGTGTGTGTGTGTTTTCCCCATCTTTCCTCATCTCTTCTCTCTGTTAGGCCACTTCTAACAGCTGGGATCGTAGATCTCATATTTCTAGCACTCTCCTCAGTATTCGTACAGTCTCCTGCAGTACTGTGGTCTATATAGTCTCGGTCCTTCTTTTTATCCCGAGTTCTTCCAATCTTGCTCTCAGTGTCTTTTGTACTGTTCTGAGCACACACACAATCAATGGTAGTACCCTTGCTTTCATGTTCCACACTTTCTTCAGCTCCCTTACCAGGTCCTAGTATTTTCTCAGCTTTTCACTCTTTCCTTACTTACTCTGTGGTCTGCTGGCAAAGTCACGTCTATCATTATCATTATTATCGAGTTTGACGGAACCTAGATCTAAAGTAAGCATTTCACATGTATATTTTTTACTGACCAAATTAATTGTTGAATTAATTATTGTGAGTCCAGTTTCGTCCGAAGTATTCATCCTTATTCAACAGCCTAACTTAATTTTGGAAGAGACTTGCGTCTTCACACTATATATGTGTAAATGTAGGATGATTTGTTTAAGAACGAAAAATGACTCCACTCACTGAAGAATAAGTGACAGGGAAATTCCCCTACACTCATGAGCAGTAGTAGTAGTAGTAGTAATCATTATTATTATTATTATTATTATTATTATTATTATTTGCAGCTTCTGATTTCTACTGTGTTCATATCTCTCAACCAGAGACCCGAAGCAAGAGATGGTGTGAATTAGTTGAATTATTTATCTAAAAGAGAGTTGTACGACTTATACTGGAATCATCTTACAAAGTCTTTGATTTTTCAATTTAGTAGTATCTGGTAGCTCTGGCTGCATTTCAAGTGGCAAAACGTCTCCTCAATACTCCAGTACTATCTTCAGTATTCGTGGAGATGTTTCGAACTGATATAATCTGCATAGTTTTTTTTTCTTTTGGTGTTCCAGTTTGCTTGTTTTGGGTTTGTTTGTTTTTTTTGTTTTTGTTTTTTAGGCCTTTTAATATTTTACAGCTTTCTTGTTTTCCTGGCTAACCTCAGATTCTCTTCAAATTTCCAACTCGTCCAACCTCTCTTCAATGTATTCTTGGGATTGTTCCCAGTCCTTCAATTATTGTGTTTATATTCATATTCCACACTTACTTTTTGATTCTATGGGAAATTCCTCTGTTTATGTTCACTTAGAACTATTGTCCTTAGGAAGGGCGTGGACTCACCTCTTCTCCCCCGGCTATGCACGAAATAGTGGGGCAGATGTGGCTCTCCAGCCTTGAGAAGGAAACCAGTCCGGAAGAATGATAATTCTGATTCAAAACCAGGGAGTGGAGCCATCTTAAGACAGTTTGACGCCAAATATGACGTCATTCTGATTGCTCTACCTGACGTATCAATCACTGTTTTCCTCTGGACCGCTTCAACTAAGCCGAGAGGATAATTCTGACGACGGGATATCCTAGGATTTCATACACTTTGCCCAGGCATGCACCATCGTCCAATTGTCTGTAAAGACTGAACAAAGGTGATATTATTCACCCTTAGCAAAGTCCAGATATCCCTCAAATCGTTAACTTATCTGTTGCTTGATTCGCAGTATTCACTATTTGACAATTTTTTCGTTTACTGGGAATAATTATTGGCTACTGGTCAGAATTTTGTGATGTGTTTGAATATTGAAGTCTTACAGGTTTTTATTCTCTGGTACAAATTCTGGTTTGGGCCTACACAATTAGTTTGCATAATCAAATGTCAGTCGTTTGCACAATTCACAGGGGATCCCTTTTCCTACCCATTCAAGTCTAAACTTGATACACTTTCCAGACCAACTCCCTGTATCCGTTAATTTCGCTGATCAACAATTTTCCCGAAGTTGTGTGCTCCTATGATGAAATGTACTATTTATCATGCATTATGGGATATTGAATTCAAATATGACAATCAAAAATGCAGATCAGTTATTTTCTCTGAAATACATAAGTTTTTACATTCTGTAATTTGTATTGTGTTCGTAGGGGATTTTCCATCATGAAGTGTAAAACTCTGTGTTTTTATGTCTTCATAATTAATTTACACGATATCAGGTCATCAGCTGTGTACATGGAACATTGCCCTTAATCGATGTGTGACACTGGTGTTCGTCGTACACATATATAAGTAAGAACTCATTGTAGGCATAGCGACACGGTACCGTATCTTGAAAACTGGAGCTAATCAACAATTTCAAGCATCATTTCCATTCTCAATAACCATGAGTTACCCAAGATTGACTTCATTTGTTTCTGGAGCATTTCCGCTGTAGAAATCAGTGTTATATAATTCCATTTCCTATCTCTATCTCTGTTGAGTCTAAATTTACATTTTTGATGTCTTCTATCTTGACCTTAACTTCGGTCGATTCTTACAGGGTGGTTCTGGGCCGCCATTGATATGGATTCTCTGTTTCTTTCACCATATGTCCTTATCACGATCACACCCAAGTTATCTCATCCGCAATGTCTTTAATCAGACTCTGTAAAGGTCAGTGAAGTTCTTATTTTATCATTTTTAGACATTGTATCATATAAACAACGACTGGGAACCTCTTATGAAAAATTCTACAGATAGTAAACAGATCACCGAATGGAAGGGAAGCAACTCGTAGTCCCACACGGAAAAACAATACCTATGTATAGAAGTATATATGATGAGTACATGGATACGATACATCAGACAATATGTATTGTTTTTCCAATTGAATAACCTTAGCCACCAAAGATGACTAAGGACTCTTTCTTTTCTCTTATATGACCGTGTATTTGAGTGTTTGTTTATGTGTTTATAAATTTCAGCGCTCCTGGCGATACCATTTTGTCTACTGACTTGAAAAGTTGTATCAGTACTCCACTACACACCCTCTAGAAATGTTTATTTTGATTTGGGGAAAAAAAACAGACTTTTTCAACCTTATGGCACCTTTTCCGTCGGATTACACATTTAGATTTTCCCGAATCTGGATATTTCTAGATGCTTTTTTACTCTATTTTTAGGTGTGAAAAATACCAGCTTTATCATTAATAGAATTCTTTCTGGTCATATTTTTTATATGATTTCAACGCTACGGTCGTTCAATTATTGACTGTAATGCCAAACTTCAAATTTTCTATGTGATTTTATCATTAAACTCTATAATTCCACTATTTGTCAAACACCAGACAAAGTTGGATATCTCTCTCTCCCACTGTCCCCTTCTCTCTCTCTCTCTCTCTCTCTCTCTCTCTCTCTCTCTGTCTGTCTGTCTCTCTCTCTCTCTCTCTTCAATTTATTCAGATACGAATCTATTACTTCAAGGTTATTTAATTATTGACTCTGGTGGTGAGTTTTGATTCTCTTTGGTTATTCCCAGATTATAATCGAACTCTTGGGAATTTATTGTGGAAAAATACGTAACTGAGCAACGAACCAAAATAATAGATATTTTTAAAAATCAAAGTGATACCTTTAACGTAAACTCGAGGGGTATAGTCTCTTTGTTTTAACAAGCGGACACCACCGTCTGAGTCCATGATTAGTCGTTTGTTTACACGTCTTTTGAGAATTGGGCTCCGTTAAAGATCACAGACAAACAGGGAAACCACGTTCAGTCCGAAATGCTAATAAAAAAATCGTATACAACTGCGTAGGAGCTGATATCTTTCAAAATGTCGTACAGAACGTTATCAAAAAAGAAACAATTTATGAAGCTGAAAATGGCGGGCATTTGAAAAGAAACTTTTTGGTACATCTAATTCTCATTGTTATTTATTCAATTTGTTAAAAACAATCTTTGAAAAAAAACATTAAGACTGAAATGATGTGAATGTTCAAAATCCTTTGCAACATTCGTGCCACCCTGTATGAGTAGATTCGCAATCTTTCTTATTACTTTTCCTCTTACTTTGATGCCGCATCTTAGCCACGAACGTTAATGATCTGTTTGAAAACGAACCCACCAAAAACCTAGAATATCTATATCTATAACGATTCCTCACGGTACATCCCTGTGGAGCTGGGATAGAAGGACGGAGAATGAAAGCATCTTCTCGTCTGCGAGAAAGAAATCTTGGGGGTAGGGAGTAAAACTGAGGTTGATGTTCGTGGTAATGTCACCCTATCATAATTAATATCTTATCAACGTTAATCAAGTCACAAATGGGGGTATTACGTGATCGGTATTAGGGCTTTTGTCGACTGTCTACGGGTGCTGATGCAAAGAGGATCAAATTAGCCATATCAAGATTACTATCTATATATTTCTTATCAACCACTCTCCCACTGTCCCTCTCTCTCTCTCTCTCTCTCTCTCTCTCTCTCTCTCTCTCTCTCTATTCCATATGCATGCATACAGAGATACAGAAACGCACACACGCATAGACTCACACACACGAAGTATCATCAAAACAACGATTCTTTCTTTCTTCGTTTTTTAAAAACACCTCTGGGGCTGAAAATTTGTGTACATGGGTAATGTGACCCTGTGATTAACATAGGCTATCAAAGGCCATCGGAACTGATTTTTATTCAATATCATGGCTGCAAACATTGAAAAATAAAGTGCCAGTCTCTTAAAAAATAATGGCGTTTGAACGACCGGGGACGAAGCCCTAGTTTCTCTTGCGAGTAGCAGCTGAGTGATCCTTGCAAGTCTCATGTCTGGCCAAGACCGGGACTTTATACCTAAAATTTTTTTTGTATATTTTACGACCCTCCCCCCTTTTGTGATGAACTCAATTAGTAGTGCACGGGGAAATTTGTACAAATGAAGAATTTTTAACAATCCTTGCACATACCGGGAATTGAACCATGGACCTTCTTTGCACATCGGAAACAAGAAATTTGATTGAAACATGTTTATATAAGAATTCTAACAATCATTATCTGAAGAATGACGCAAAGAATATTTTTTGTAGAATTTCTTGCTGCTGCTTGATACATACATATATGTTTATATTTATCCACATATACACACATATATCACTGTACTCCTCTGTCTATGCAACTAGCAACCGTTATCCATCTATACACCTCTCTCTTTCTCTCTCTTTTTATATATATATATATATATATATATATATATGTGAGTACATATGCATATGTATATATATATATATATATATATATGTGTGTATGTGTATGTCAATAAGGTATCCAGCTAATCAATATTAATAAGAAATGGCCTACCTCAGGCAATGGTGCCTTAGAGTTCTCATAATTACTTCTCTTTAGAACCCCACCTCATTCCAGTGCCTCTTCCACTTTTCAGTGAGCCAAGTCCTCTTTCGGGATTGTCATCAGTGGCTTCTTACCGTTCCTGTTAATCTCAACCGCAATCAGAAATATCTTTGGGAAAATCTTGACTGCAAAAGACTGGAAGAGCTGGGGAAAATAATATTTCGCGAAAAAAGCCCGTGAGACGTGATGAATGACTTGCTCGATCACTTTAAATGCAACAATTGCACAGTACACAAAATCACATACAGAAGAATCTCACCCTACGGAAGAGTTTCAGTTCATACGGATACAGTGACCTCTCACCTGATTGATCGCTAAATAATATATATATATATATATATATATATATATATATATATATATATATATATATATATATATATATATTACCAGTTGCTGATGAGTGCTTGGGGCACAAAATGTTAACATTCGCCGGGTAAATATATCTGTAATTCATATTTTATACGATGTACATATATATATATATTTGTGTGTGTGCTAGTGCATGTGTGTGTGTGTGTGTGTGTGTGTGTGAACAATTGGAAATGAAATTACGTGGAGATTATATTAGTTAATTGATGAAATGACTAATAAATTATTTAGTATGCTAAATATGTTTCGAAAGAGTTTCCATCTTCAGTAGCATGTGTATACCTTTCACTGGTTAAAAGGTTAGACAGTAAGAAAATTGGTTGGGAAAATCGGAAGAAAATCGTGTTGTTTATCTTCCATCTTTCTTTCCTAATTCTCTTTGACTAGACAGATATACGAGCTAATATGATTTAAGCTTATACGTTAAGAGGAGATGAATGAGTACACTTTTCTCATGATTTCGCACATCCTTCTAACTGCTGACAGATCTATTGATATGACAATATTAGTTTGACAAAGATAGCTTGGACACAAGATCACATTCGTGGAGTCGGTGGTTAGGATCGAACTAAGAAACAATGACTTGTGAGATAGCACAGCGATCATGGCTCTACGAAAGTTGCTACAAATTAACGGATCCTCGTACTTATGGACATGTATTGTAAAGAAACCCATCCGAATGCAGACACACATCAACATTTACTTACGCAAAAGGTCTTCGTCTATATCCTTGAGTCATGCACCAAGTTTTCAAAGGGAAACTTCCGCCTTAAGGAAGCTGATACTTTAAATGACTCAACACTGAACTCATGGGTTCGTTTCAATTTCATTATTTTTGCTGGGGCGATTTATTCGGGACGATTTCGCTTTGAAAATGATATTCTGGTAAAGAAAGGATTTAGCGACTTGTATCGGAATAAATTGGAAGAGATGGAAGAAGAAAAAAAGAATCTGATGAGAGAGAGAGAGAGAGAGAAAGAAAGAGAGAGTAAGGAAGAAAGAGAAAAGGGAATAAAGAAGAAGCAAGCCAATCTGCTACGGAGTCGAACTCCGCTCCGATGTCTATTCCGACTGAAGATGATTACTGCACCAATTGTATTGTTATCATTAATATATTCATTGGTAAAAAAAAAAACATTTGTCAGTTTAGGTCAGTTGGAAAAGGAGCCGCCTCTCTATCACATGGCTAGGATTTCAAATCTCAGTGAAGGAATTTTAATCGTTTATATGATTAAAAGTTTAATCCTCTAAATTTGAAGACGATTGGTCTTGTTCGTGTTGTTCTCCTTCCACAGGTAAAACAAAGTCAGCTCCAACATCGAGAAATATCTACATTGTACAGAATCTTGATGGTATTATTGAATCTATCAGAATAAGGCACCAAAAGGCTCAAAAGGTTTCTGTTTTCTCAAAAATCAAAACATCTTTGAAGGGGTCTATCGGAGTACTGATACCAATTTACCGAGTCTGTAGACAAAACAGTATGGCCAGGATGGGTACGGTTTGATGGCTACGGTTGTAATGCAATTAGCCGAGAGTGTAATGAAAGAAAATGGAGAAGATGGTCTGGTTAATCACACAATAGAAACTGTCATGCAACCAATGTCCTTTGACAGCATGCCTTGTTGGGTGTGATCAATGATAAGTTATTTCTCTCACCATTTATTGGGTAGTGATCACTACAAAGTCTGAATTTTCGAAGAAAAAGCAAAAAAAAAAACAAACGTGAATGCTGCAGGACGCAAAAGAGGGATCAATTTGGCATGATCATACGTTGCAGATTGAGCCCCACTCTATAAACCTATTTTGAGGGGATGGAGTTAAAAACAAAAACGTTTTTTCTATGCATAATAAAAAGTAAATGTTGAAAATTTCAGCCTTTTAGCTCCATTTGTGTAGCCTGTATGCGTCATACACACGTACGATTGGTAAACTGAAGGATCCTATTTCGACAGTTCTGGCGACAGTATTGGTTGTCGGTCTCCAATAACCCAGACAACTAGAAGAATAAACTTTAATAAAAATACCACGCGAATATTTTCCATAAATTATCAAAATCTATCCAACTGTGAGCGGACAATTGGATAGAATCATTAGTCGCGACTGGAGATTGCACCCCCGATGACAAGAAAACGATTGCACCAAATATTTTTGAACGTCAGTATCAGTAATTGCCGAGTCAAACACTAAATATATAGACAATACTTGTGTCGGTATGATGTGGAATATATAACTTATAACAATTGTTTATCTGTTTTAACTGTGAACTATTGATTGACAAATTCTATCTGAGAACAGTGAATTTTAATATCCATTCAGATATCGACTCTAATAATACTAAAAGTAAAAGGAAAAACGTATAAAAATGTACTTATAAATATTTATATATGTATTTAGTTGGTATTTCAGAAGCAAATGTACGTATTGCACTGTCTGTTCGGATAGAGTAATGCTTAGAAAGTCTGTCTCATACGCAGAAGCTTCCGTGTTCGTTTCCCGGTATGAGTGAAAAGTGAAGAAAACTGCTGATTAGAACAAATTACCTTGTGAACTCAGCAGCTAATTGAGTACATTCTAAGCTGTGTTATTTGGTTGGAGGTATCCCTTCGTTGGTCTTGTATCCTACCAAGGCGATGGTTATGAAATCTTGTTGGAACAAAGTCCTGCTCTCGACCTGACTTGAGACTTATAATGATCACTAAGTCGACACGTGCAACTGAAATCGAGACTTCGTCACCGGCCTCTATTCTCCATTGAGATACGTTGTTGTTGCTCTTATATAATAAACACCATTTTTTGTCTTTGAATTATGAACGTTTGACCATCCCTTTCCCTGAATTATCGTCGGCCCAGCTCAGTACTACACACGTTTACAAATGCGAAGAACCAACAAGATTCGAACTCGCTACAGTAGGGACGGTCTACGAATATAGCTTGATAATCACTACTCTATGGTCAGACTTATCAGCAACGCAAAAGAGAAGAATCTAAATTGGTAAAATAAAAAAAATGATATCAGTATAGAAGATCTGAAAATCCACGCCCATAAGCATATTAACGAAGTAGGTGCCTGGCAACTCTGTTCTGTTCTGCTTTCAGACAGATTGTAAAATTGTGTTTCGGCTACGTGTGTCTGTACAACGACAGACATACCTGCTTATACGAATAAACATTTTGAGGTACATTGTACCTCAGGGACATTTTAGTGAAATGACTGTATGCTCACTGATAGAAGTTAAAATCTGCTTTCCAAATCAAAATACCGAACAAGTAGCTTAAGGCTCACAGACTGCCATAATTTGGCCACATAAAAGATATTCTTCAAATCTTCAACTGTGTGGAATATGTTTGTAATTCAACCGTTTTTCTTCTTCTTCTTCTTCTTCTTCTTCTTATTATTATTATTATTATTATTATTATTATTATTATTATTATTATTATTAGTGACTCTCAACTAAAACTGTCAGCATAGGTTTCTTCAGTTTTTAAGCTGGTGTGCCTGGCTGACTAATTATGTATGTATCACGCCTACCGACACTAAAGGACTTGAGATCTCAACATCTATTCCTTATTATGTTTATAAAAGCGTTTTTATCTAGTTTTTTGAAAATCTCTCCGAATAGGTGTTTATGGTGGGGGGGTTCAATTCATAATGGATCATTATGCTAAATTGGTCCCTTATTATGCGTCCGGTCATATTCATAACTACTTTTTTTTGGTTTTGTTTTGTTTTGTTTTATTTTTAAATCAAGAATTATGTTTTAGTGATCACTGCAAAATAGGAGGCAAAAGAAGTAATTTATTCATCGATCACCTCTTTCTCATATTTCAATTGATCACCCCCAACACAACATGCTGCCTGAAGAGGTTGGACATATGATATATTTCTATTGAGTTAATAACTAGACATGTCTATATTAAGCTTAGCAAAGGGTTACAACTCTATTTCACAGCTTTGATAGGGAAACAGGCTGAGTGACAATAAGTTCCCTCAGGTCTTCAGCTAACGTCTCCCCTCTCTTTGACCTATCATGTCAGAGCTACAATTCATTGCAGTCCTTATATCTCTAGCACCTTCCTCAGAATCTGTGCAGTTCCCAGTAGTGCTGTGGTCTGTACAGTCTCAGTCCTTCCCCTAATCCCGATCTCCTCCAGTCTCACCCTCAGTGTTTTGGGGACAGTTCCTAGTGCGCTATGACCGGTACTACCCTGGTTTTCATGTTCCACATCTTCCTCAATTCTCTTGCTAGGTCCTGGTATTTTTCCCGTTTTTCACTCTCCTTCTTTTTTACTCTATGGTCTGCAGGTACAGCCACGTCTACCATTTGGCAGGCCTTCCTTTTTTTGTATACTATTACCAAATTATTATTATTATTATAATGATAATAAGAAGAAAGAACAACTCTATGCTTTTAGGTTATTAACTGTGATCTCACAGTCAGAAAGATTGGGGGCCCCGATTTCAAACAAAGGGACATAACTATTGATATTTTATGAACACTATTCTGTACGACACGTAACCGAATTCGATGAGGGTGCATTGTGTTTGGCAGATCTGTCAACTGGAAGAGCCTGCCTGCCTGCCTAGAAAATAAACATATTTCATCTTGGCGTTTAACTCAGCTCGAACATCAAACTCTGACGTTTATGTAATTACACCTTCTCCCGATCGAATAGAAATAAAAGCAAATGAAGAAATAAGAAAATTGAAAAAAAACGGTAAACAAATTTAAGAAAATTACCTTTTGTAGCGACTGTCACAGTAACTATATATTAGTAATTACCCTTGTTATCGAATCTATTAGTTCGACCTTTTAATTTTCTTGTTATATTTTTCAAATTTGCGTATTCTTTCATTTGCTTATGATAGTTTTGCATCTTGGGAAAATGCGTAGAATAGATACCTGAAATATGTTACACAAGTTTTTCTTTTAAATACCGTTTCCCTTTCAGTAATTGATAAAGATTACAAATACAACGTTGGTTTCACTATATTTATTGAATCAAATAGTAGGGCACTCGGTGTGGACCGTATTTACGACGATAGCAAGAATCTGCAAAACTATTAAAAACATAACAAACATTGTATTACTATTTGTGAGATTGTGATCATTGCAAGAAGTATTTCCATCATCATCATCATCGACAACAACTGCAGCAATATGAATCCACTGATGGATAAAGGCCTTTCCTATCTCCTTCCACGGTCTCTTGGCATCCTCCATCTTTTGTCAAGTCTTTTCATACGGCGTTTTCTGTCCCTTTCTCTTAATCTGTTCTTGCTAAGTGTCCAGCTCATCTCCATTTTTGTTGCTTAATTATTTGTATAATATCCTTCACTTTAATTTTTCTTTTTGATCCACGTTCATCTTATTCTCTCAAAGGTAACCTTGGCATTCTTGGCTCTTCGTGCGATTCTAAGGTAGTTCTCAGCAAATTATTATCTAAAAATTCATTCTGCCTTAACGGCTCTCTAATACTTTGATTTATTCCAACTATTTTATAGTCATAATTATCTAATGATATTTTTTGTACATAACAAGGAATTACACAGTTTTGGAACGTATATTTACAAAAACAAATAACCTATTCTTGCCATTGTATTTTTCTATTTCTTCAACATTTTTCCTCGGTGGGGGCACTCTTTCCCTTTCCTTTTAAGACACGATCCATCACATCTTTTTTTGCAATTGTGCGCATAATCTCATCCGTACAATTTTTTTGTAGACTCTGAGATATCAGGAGATCCCAACAGGAAATGGTAGCTAAGATATATGTTAAATGATTCGTGCAAAGACATCTGCACTGATTCTCCAGTATGTATCCTAGTCGCTTTTGGCAACTGATATTTCGGAATAGTGTGAAATATCGTTAGTGAAGCCCTATAAAATAATTCTCGAGGCGAAGCTACGAATGTCGAGCTAGTTTGATGCCAATAAGATGTGATATCATGGAAGATAGTGAACAAGCAAACTAACAAACAGACAGATATGAACGCAGGCTAAATCGAATTATGGGAAGTTTTTCGTAAATGCTCTTGCAGTATTCAGCTATTAAGTGCCACGAGACGTTTTTTTTTTTTTTTTTTGTTATCCGATTTCGAATCCTTCTTGAAAAAAAATGGCTTCCACTTGTATTATATGAGAGACTGCTGTCACATTTAATTTCCTCAGTTTTGATTTTTCTTATGTGTTTCCGTGTAAAGTTGGAGTAGTTATGGATTCTCTACATCATGATTTCAAAAGGCGGAAGAAACTTTCGTATTGAGATTGGCATCAATCGAACCTGTAGTGGCCGAGGATATAGCGGACAAGCAAATATCAAATTATTGTGAGATTTCAAAATTAATGTCTCATAAATCCTCTACGAAAAGGGATTAACTCTCCAAGTCAGTAGCACATTTTAAAATGCTCTGTTCGCTTCCAATGCCGAAACAACCCCCTCTATGCAAGTATCGGTCCAGCGCCGAGGCCAAACTAACTCGTCTTAGTAAGTCGTCGGTCCAGCGCCACGGTCAAGATAGTGTGTCGTCGGTCCAGCACTGCAGTCAAGATAAGTCGTCAGTGCAAGCAAATATATCTCGCCTTAGCAAGTTGTCGGTCAAGTGCCATGGCCAATATAACTCGTCACAGCAAGTCGTCGGCCCAGCACCAAGGCCAAGAACTCATCTTATCAAGTCGTCGGTTCAACGCCACGGTGAAGATAGCAAATCATCGGTCCAGTGTTGCAGCCAAGATAACTCGGTTTTGCAAGTCGTCAGTCCTGCGCCAGGGAAGAGATAATTCATCACTCAAAATTATCCTTTTGCAAAAGGCAAAATTCCAAATCCAACTACAGCGTGTAGAGCACCTTTACAAAATGCCAAGTATTAATAGCTGAATAACTGAATGAAATGTGTCCCTATGTGTATATCGATGTTCTAAGATATTTCATAAATAATCAAAATATTCAATTTCAACACATTTATGTATATGTTATACCGATTAGATACTAGTTTACACACACCATAAAAAATCACGGCAAATATGAAATGAATGGATTGACATTACATTTTATACAAATAGATGATGGAGATTTGCATTGCTGGGAGAATCGTTTTCTCTTGACCACGAGCGGATTTTTACTGTTAAACTTTATTTCTGTATGTAACAACCAGTGGTGTTGTGCACGAATAACAGTGACACAGTGACTCAAGCCAAAACTGATGACTAATTTAACCCACTTCTAAAAACCCTGCTCAGATCGATTTGTTTTGCTAGAATTAGCAAAAACCATTTATAGGAACAACTAATAAAGGAGTTGAAATGGGAAACGCATTTTAGGAATAATATTATATAGAGGAATTGATTCTGTTAAGCTTATATTTTAGATGTAATGAAGCAAGGCAAGTAACCAAACTTGTAATTATTCTTATTAATTTTCATCTTTCTTTTTATTAAATTTTTCATTGTCCTTTAAATTCAGCATTTTATTATATCATATAACGTTATTAGAACACGAATGAAATTCTTTTTTACCACTCCGTTCCTTGGTATGACAGAAGACACCTGCACATTGATAATTATTGTATACGCGGATTCTGTGATACGTATAAGCTGATTTGTAAGAAGATAAAACCGTCTTAAGCGTGTCATGGAGACTTTCTATTTCCCTACATTTCACGGCGCTGAAGTTACAACCATGATAATTGTCACAAACCTGATTTGTCAACATAGGTTTCTCCTGTTTTAAAGTTAGTATTGTTAGCTGACTGTTCAGGCATGTAAGTATCGTGTGTATTGGCTGCAACAATCGAAGGCTGAAAATGTAAGCATTTACTCCTTATCACTCATCGAACATTTTCTTGGTGTTTTTTTGAAAATTCCCCCCCCCCCCCAATCGGTTTTCAGTTGTGGATTCAATTAACAATGTAAACAATTTACAATGTGCTAAATTGGTCTCCTAGCTTCTCTTCGGCAGCTTTTTCATGCGTGTTTTTTTTTCTTTTTAGTATATTACGACATTTTTTTTATTGATCACCACCTAACAAAGGCAATTGATCACACTTTTTTACCAATTTTCCCAGATAGATCACCCCTCAACACTGCATGCTGCCAGAAGATGCTGATTACATGACAGTTTCTATCGAAAAACTAACCTGACCTATTTATTCATGCATATATATATATATATATATATATATATATATATATATATATATATATATGTATGTATATATATATATATAATGTCATCGATGTATTCAGTATAACTATAGACTTTCCATTATTCCATCCAGTACAGCGAGGCAAGATAGAAACTTTAGCTTCAGACCCGGTGGCCGTTATCATGCTGCTGAGCTACGAAACGGGACAGTCAGTAAGGCTAAATTTAAGCAAAATATAATTTTTTTTACGGATAAATTCCCTATCCACTAGAGTGCTCTATTCTTATGGAAGGGCATTGCATAAGCTTACAATGGATGGGTTACTTCACTTACAGAGTGCCCAAGCCTGAATAGAGGAGCATTGATATATATATATATATATATATATATATATATATATATATATATATATATATATATATATATATATATATATATATATATATATATACCAACGGGTAAAAATGCCATCCATCAGCTTTGTAGGAGAACATACCAGTCATGGATTTCAGTGACCGAATCTATCTACTTTTTAGACACCAAGTACCAACGCGTGAGATAAACTCATTACTGACATTGCCTGTAGAAGTATGCAAACATCTTTTGACGAGGTTTTCGCAAATGGGTTTACATTTGAAGATTGGAAAACAATAGTTATTCATGATTAATATACAGACTACCATAAAAGTGGATTGACCGGTAGTTCATGATCTCTGGGTTCAAGCTTGGTATCGGCGCTAACAATAAACAATTGTCGCCCGTTCAAAGCAAGGAGACCGAAAGAGGTGACCAGTCGACACACAATACGAAGAGTGTTAATTGGTTTACTAAACTTCAAAGAAACACAGAGAGGCAAATAAAGACCTTTAATTATAGAAGCAAACATAAATGCATTAACCTGAATCAAGAGAGTGGTACTCCTTCCTCTCCTTTTATACGCATTCTTGTCAGTCTTTCCTCTTTCATGTACATTCACATACATACAAGCATATATACCTATATACAAAAAAAAATCTTCTCTCAGACTGTTTCTATCTATACAAATAAATGCGTACAGTTTTACGTACCTGATTTGACTTGTGTTTCTATCATAACCACATGAGTTGTTAGAGCAGCAAAGCGAACATCACCTAACGTTACACATACATTTATGAATTAAGCACGTCTCTGCCAACAGACGTTCCGTTGGACGCTTGTTTCGCCGACAGATCGACGGACAGACCAACCGAACAGAAAGATTAGAGATTTATGTACACATCTAAAACAAAAAATACTTTTGCGTACTTTCAGCAAGTTTTAAACATTTTAAATTTCACATTTGTCAGCAAATTACCTCGGTTTAGCATGATGGATACGTCTCCTCAACAGAAAAATGAAGCTGTTAGAATAGTTGATTAGAAATCTTCCTAAAATAAAATAGACCTCGGGAATTCAATTCAAAGAAAATTGGTTTAATGATTAATTCGCTGGACTTTGAAAAACCTAAAAGATAGTGAAAATTACTCTTGTTTACTGCAGATTTCTGAAAATAATTTTATTTTCATCCAAGACGACATTGGAAATAATGCATAATAACATAAAGCAAATATTGTAAAATAAAATTTTACGAATGATTAGAAATTTCTGGCAGGAAATCGACAAGCTATTTTGAAAACGTAATAAATAAAAAAAAAATTGTTCTTTTTTCTTGACTTTGGTAGAAAGACAAAACCAATATTCTCGTCTAGAGAAACGAAAAAACAAACTATCACTAATTATTAAGTAAAACAAAAAAGACTTTGTGCAAAATACCCGTCAGCGAAAAGTGTTGTCGGTTTTCGGTGAAACGTCCACCCGGTGATACAGATCATCAGACGGCTGTCTGGCGGCGAAACGTCTGTCTGCAAAACAGCCGGATACGATTAGACACAACAAGAAATAAAGAACACTAACTAATAACAAGATAAAACAATTAGAAAGATATTATTATACAATACTAAAGAGTATATGTAACAGATAGAGGATTCGTCCTTACGGAAGATCTTAACAACCATTGATAACGCTGTTTTCTTTCATCAGGTTGAGAACGCTTACTTTTTCATTTAAATGAGGCACATCACGGATTCTCTTTGGTATGTCCGAATGGTCAGGATCACTGATTATGCGCTTCGTGACAAGTATTAAGTAAAGCTTTCTTTTTACCCAATTTCTGGGGCCGACCACATGTAATTGAAATTGTGTATAAGGAAGAACATTGTATACGCACTGAGTATCAGCTGTTGGGAACGGAGAGGAGAACAGTGATCACGATTGTATTTTTAGCCAACAGCGTTTGAAACACAAATTCAACTTCTCTATCCTACTCACTGACTTGACCGCTACTCCACCAGTCAACAATTGCCTTTGCTTAACTTTAGTTATGTTTTGCCTTAATGAACTTGATATTCCTGGAAGTAAAGAAAAGCATTTTATCAGCGGTATTCAAACTATGTTTCACAGAACCCCAGGGTTCCCGAGAAACAAAGTGAGATTTTCGCATATTTTCACATACGAATTTGTATGATAATTAATTGCTTATAATGTTCTTATAATACATTATGACTTTCAACTATATTTAAAAAGAAAAGTAATAGTTATAAACATATAATGTAAATATATATGTGTAGAATGGAAAGTAGTATTCGAAAGGGTTCCCCAGAAATTTTAATTATTGAAAAGTGTTCACTAAGGAGTTGAAGATTGAATACCACTGTCATCATCATCAGTCTTTCAGCGTCCGTCGTTGGACATAGACCTTCCCCAGGATTTGCCACACTTCCCTACCATGGGCGTCACGGAGCCAGTATTTCCTGAACTTGTCTAGTTCGTCTCTCCATCTAACACTTTGCCAGCCTCGGTTGCGTATGTGGTAACGGGGGATCCATGTTGTGAGTCGCGATGTCCATCGATTGTCTGCCATTCTTGCAACATGGCCAGCCCACTGCCATTTGAGATTTTTAATGGATTCTATGATGTCCCTAAGTCTTGTCTTTTCTCGGATGTACTGTGCTGTCTTGTGGTCTCTCCATGTGAGGCCCAGCATTATTCTTTCATGAGCACGTTGCATGGTTCTCAATTTTCGGGTCTGTCTCTTGGTTAGGTTCCATGTTTCAGCTCCATAAATGACTATTGGGAGGATGCATTGGTTATACACCCTTCTCTTTAGGATTAATGGGATCTTATTATTTTTGAAGGTTGAGAACAGAATTTTGCAATTTGGGACCTTGGATTTCTTCAAGAATTTTTCGGTAATAAATCTGAATGACCTGCACTGAGAATCAGCAAAATGGGATTATCAGTTGTCAGGAATAATCCTATTTCATGAATATGAATAAACATACATCAGCTGGATATTTATATTCTAGGTACACAATATTATATTCGAAATCTAGAAGCTGCTGTCAGACAATGTATCCTCCTGGTATTCACCTATGGAGCTGAAACATGGAACCTAACTAACAGACTGACCCTTATACTGAGAAGCATGCAATGTACACGTGAGGGAATCATGATCGAAATCACACGGAGAGTTCACGTGGAGAGATCACAAAATAGCATAATATATCAGAGAGTGGACAGGAGTCCAAAGCATGATGGAATCCATTGGAAAAATCACAAATGGTAATGGGCTTACCATGTTGCAAGAATGACAGACGATAGCTGGACATTATGATTCACAATGTGGATCCCCGGAGACCATATACGAAATCATGGCCGACAAAATATAAGATGGAGAGACGATCTAAACAAGTTCAGAAAGTATTGGCTCTACAACGCCCTTGATAATGAAGTCTGGCGAATCTTTGGGAAGGTCTATGTCCAACGACAGGCGATAAGAGGCAGATGATGATGATGATGATGATGATGATGAACCACTGGCAGTATCATCAATAGTATAAAAAAAATAGTTGCCTATATATATTATCTATTCCTTTGATTCTTATTACAATGTGTTTTCAAAGAATAACATAAAAAATAATAAAAGTATATATATATATATATATTTATATATATATATATATATTTTTCAATTTGTAAGTATACAAAAACATATTTTCCACGTTGATGATGATATTTAATCTCAGCAACCGGCCAAAAAGTGTGTGTGTGTGTGTACCAAAGTACCAATCGGTAATACAATATTCGATGTGTGATGGTTTTAAACTATGAGTGCTCTATACATTCAACATTTAATGAGGTAGAGATTTATCTATATACATACATATACTAATAACCAACTCCAGTACGTGTTTTGATGAGCTATTCATCTCCATCGGTGGGTTAATGTTAATTTTGAATTCAAAAGATGTCTCCATTGTCACGTGGCAATGCAACGCTTCTTCTTATCCCCGACAAAAGCTAAGCTAATGCTGAAACAAAATAAAATGGAAATGAATAACTCATCGAAATACGTACCGGAATAAAACAGATAAAAGAAAGGATAATTTTTCTGAATTTGTCATTAATCTAAATCTTATCATCGAACGGAGATAAAAATAAAAAAACAACTTAAGCAGGAATACGAACTAAGTTATCACAAAGATTCCATCAATTATTGTTGCAAAACAAAAATATGACGGAAAAAACGTTTCATCGCCATGTGACAACATCTAACCACCTAAGAAAGTTGAATAACATCGAAACGCGTAACAGGATAAAACAGTTGAAAGAAAGTATAATTTTCCAAATTTGTCATCAATCTAAATGTTGTCGGATAATAATTCCACTATCATATATATATATATATATATATATATATATATATATATTGAGAAATAGATATATACACTTTCTTAAACTGGTTATTTTATTTATGCTGTCTAGACCAAGTGACTCATTCCCTGTTTAATAACCGGGGGTCATCCCAAATAGAGTTTAAAATGATTGAGGGCATATATATATATATATATATATATATATATATATATATATATATATATATATATATATGTGTGTGTGTGTGTGTGTGTGTGTGTGTGTGTGTGTAAAACAATGATAGATTTATTGAAAAGATCGTTATTCAATATAGATATATATATATATATGAGAGAAAAGTCGATGACTAATTCTGGTAAACAAAGAAGAGCAGTTGAATTTTAAATTTAATTATTTTCATTAAATTGAAATAAAAATTTGGCAATATATTAATCATATAACACAAGCCAATATACTAAAATTGGGAGAAAAATCACCCGACACATGTAATTTTTTGTATGTATATATATATATATATATATATATATATATATATATATATATATATATATATATGTAGTTTACCATCTACTCACTCTTTTCATATCAAACTGATTGCAATCAGTAAATTTCAAGCACTGTATTCAAGATCTGATAGACAGTAGCGTCTCAGGAAACTAATCAGCGACCAAAGTATTTGCTAAAACAATTTGCCGGCAATAATTTTTTTTTTACTCGAATTTCTTTCTTCATGATTTATACAACTTTCCATCACAACAATTGTCTGAGTAGTCTCTAAAACGAAAATTGAGAAATACTAGTCAAAAATCAATCATGTTTGACAATACTTTCTTCATCTAATAAAAAAATCAGGTCTGGTTAGTCACTCAATAGAAAACCGTCACGTGACAAACGTTTTTTTCTGGCAGCATGCCATGTTGAGTTGGGGGATATCAATTGAAAAATTAGAAAAAAAAGGAGTGTTCAATGAATAAAGTACTTCTCTTGCCTTTCTCAAATGGCAGTGGGCTGGCCATGTTGCAAGAATGGCAGACAACCGATGGACAGTGCGACTCACGACATGGATCCCCTGAGATCACATGCGCAACAGAGGCTGGCAGAATATTAGATGGAGAGACGAACTAGAAAATTTCAGAAAGTACTGGCTCTGCAATGCCCATGAGAGAGAAGTGTGGCGAATCTTGGGGGAGGTCTATATCCAACGACGGACGTTAAAAGACTGATGATGATGATCACTAAAAGACTTGAATTTTTCAAGAAAAAATAACCAAGGATGCTGTTGGGTATAAACTAAGGGACCAATGTGCTAAACACTTATATTACAAACTGAATTACCCACTAAAAGTCAATATCAGGTTTTTGCTTGACATTATAAAGAGTAAAGGTGCAGTCTGTACGCGTGATTCGTACATACATAAGCCAGACAGCCAAACCAACTTCAAAACTGAAGAATCCTATGTTTACAGTTCTGGTTGACATTTTCTAAAATATTAGTTAAAGATTAACTGCCTTAATGTATCCTTAGTAGACCGACGATAGTAAGTGTACATATACATTTTCGTTTCGACTAACATATTACTTTCTTTAAATTTTTTATCAGTGATATTTCTACTTCGCTGGTCAAAACAATTCTCTGTAAGAGATTTCGTAACGTTTCTAATTCAGTGTGAAAAGACTATTGAACAGTCAGCCCGAAATATCACCAATAAAAAAATAAATAGAGCAGTACGTTCGCCGAAAAGAAAAATAAATGTGAATACTTGGTCGAAAATTAATAATGTTTGACAATGCCTAATCTAATAAAACAACTTTGACAATGTGCCTTAGCAAAAATGGCGACTGTATCCGATGATCGTTTCCTTTCGTGGCTATCATCCAAGTCCCTTTTCTTTTTGCGTTGAGTGCGTGAAATTTCGAAGCCAACACTGAGCTCAGTAATTTTTACCGTTGAACAGGAACATGAGAACTTTTTGCTGCGGTAACTATGGCGACTGTTAGTAATACCTTTTCCGTTTCCTTCAGAAAACTATTAAAAAACAAGTAGTATGAATATCACTACCATCACCTAAAGTCATAAAATGTTCACATGATCTTTGTAGTATTTTCTTCCACGGCCTTCAGTTACTTATAGGTCTTATTCAACAGGAACGATATTTTATTGTTCTCTGAGTACCATAATTGTTGACAGCTTCTTGCGCGTTCATCTCTTTGGATATACAGCATCGACATATGTATATTACATGTAGGAAATCTATGACAAAACACGCTTCAGAATTTCAAATTTTCTTTATTTTGGAAGGACGGATACATCACGATATTGTCAGATACAGAAGCAGATTTGATAAGGCCGAAGGCCTTTGATCTGATCTTTTGGCAGTAGAATTTACTGTCCTTCACCACTGAAACTGGAAGACCGTTCCATGGGTTTACTTCGTGACACGCAAGGAAGAGCTGTCTAAGACTTGTACTGAATCTGATTATTTTCTGTTTGAATATATGATCTCGTGGTATTATTGCTTTCCATAACAAGGGTACTGTCTACGTTGTATAATACTAAGATGTACTCGGATGTCTCTATCCTGTCACCCTTGTCACCCTTGTCAGTCCTGTTCTGCATGTTTGGTATTTTCAGTTTCGCAAGTCTCTCTTCATAAGAGTAGACATGCATTTCAGGCACTATCTTTGTTTCTCTCCACAAAAGACCCTCGGTGAAATCTTTTTTTCTTTTTGGCACCATAGTGATCACACAGCATTGCAAAACTCCAGATGAGGACGTACCAGTGCGACGAACACCAGACATAGAGTATCAGAATCCAGGACATAGTATGAAAACATTCACAGTAATAACACTAACTGTAATAAGACAAAACGCTTTTTCTGTCCGATCAGCTAATACATGGAACTCTATGCCGGAACATTTTGTTACAGCAAAGACAATAAACACTTTAAAAAAAGACGCCTCGGTACATTTTGGGATAATCAGGTAATTTCCTTTGACAATTATATGACGGAAATTAAATAAGACCAAATCACAAACAATGTAAAGATTTTGGAATCTGGAAGTCCAAGAGCCTGAGTGGAGATGATTTTCAATTATCTTCATGGAAAAGTGATATAATCTGATCATATCTACTATTCTGTTGGCTTTGTTAACCTGGGTTTCTATGTGTTTGCGAGTTAGTTATCAACATTCACAACTTGTTATTATGCAAGAGAAAATCTACGACTATAATACAAAGAGGTTTCGATTTAAAAAAAACACAATGATCTCGACAGAATACGAGGTTCCTCTGGAAACTATACCGTCATTTTGAACCGACTGAAATGAGAGCCTACCCCAGTCATTTTTAACGGGGGGGGGGCATATCAGCCGAAGGGGGGCGAAAGTTGAGCTTATGTGGGCGATTGATTATCACATCCAAATGAAATTCTCTTTTTCTCAAGTCAAGAATTGAAAGAAAGCCAATCACTCTAGTTGAATTACGAAACATGCAAAACTAGCAAGAGGAATCATTTATACCGTGTCGGGGTGAGCAATTAAAAAGTTGGAAAGGAGGATGATCAATTGTTCATCTCGCCTTTTGTTGTGATCACTGGGTTTGTTGTGAAGAACAAGCAGACACAAATTAGCGAATAATTTAGCATAAGCCTACATTGCGTAATGACCCCCCCCCCTTACTAGAAACCAATTTGGTCAGGGGATCTTTTTTTTTAAAAAGGCATTTTTCTCACTCGTTGAGAGATGTGTGTGTGTAAAATATCATATCTTGTTCTATGAACGGTAAGGGCTAGATGAAGTATAGATAGATAGATAGATAGATAGATAGATAGATAGATAGATAGATCATCATCATCATCATCAGTCTTTTAACGTCCGTCGTTGGACATAGACCTTCCCCAGGATTTGCCACACTTCCCTATCATAGGCGTCACGGATCCAGTACTTCCTGAACTTGTCTAGTTCGTCTCTCCATCTAACATTTTGCCGGCCTCGGTTGCATATGTGGTCTCGGGGGATCTATGTTGTGAGCCGCAGTGTCCATCAATTGATAGATAGATAGATAGGCAGATAGATAGATAGATAGATAGATATAAATGTCATAATACACGAATAATCTAAACCCAGCAGCATTGATTAACCTGGTTTATTGTGGGGAGTGGTGATTAACAAATTGTTTCAATTATTACTTCATGTCTCCGTTATCGTGTCAATTCATTACGTGTTCAAATCGGCGGTTCTTGACAACGAAATTCAGGAGAGAATTTAAATCTGCCAATTGAGCCTCTAATGACAATATTTATTTATTGCAAAAAAAAATAAATTATTCATTGCATCATGAAAAAAGAGATCAATATTCTCCTATAGAAGTACCACATAAACGTATTCAAATATTATTCTTGTATCCATATCGGGAACACTTTCCCACGGCCCTTGTTTGAATGAGGATCTACCCTTCTCAAGATCCCCGTAGCACACCTGCAGATGCTTCGCAGCACACCAATAACCCGCAACACATTGTTTGAAAATCGCTGCATTGCATAATGGATGCCATGCTCCTTTTGGAAGGAGAACTGTTCAGCAATTTGATTTGAATATTCATTTGGCTAAAAGCGTTTGATAATTTGGCGCAGTTAATCATCCCTCAGGGGTGCAAATGTTGAGCTGAGGGCAAGGGTGCAATGATTTTCTAAAATAACCAAAGGGGAACGGTGATACAGAAAAAGGGTTGAGAAACCATGGCTTACTTAGAGCAATTGTACCATAATCTCTTCAAAATATCCCCCTGTGGATCTCAAACACTCATCCCAACCTACCTTCTACTTGTCAAAACGGTTTGCAGTGTTTTCTTCTGCGACTGCCATAAACCATCTTGTGGTGTTTCCTCAAAACTCGTTTACAGCCTGAAATTTATATCTGAAAAGCAAGGAATCACGGGGAAACAATATACGGCCAGTAGGGTTCTGGCAACCTTGGATGATTCAATGTTTGTAAATTAAAAAAAACCTTCACGAAGCGTGAAGGCCGCGCAGGCTTGGTCTCTCAAAGGCATCTCACTGTCGACTGATTGATCACACTGGAGATTTTCTGTCCACGTAGGCGCAGTAAGATTGCTTGTCAAATTACATCGAGGACACACAAACGGTTCTTGAGATATTCAAAATGGCTGGATACCTTCCAAATAGAACTACATGTTTTTATGCTGAAATTATTAGAAACTGTCAAATCAAAACTGTTCATAAAACTGAAAATATAACTGTCTTCAGTTTTTAAGTCAGTGTGGCTGACTGACTAGGTATCTATGTATCACGTGTCTAGGCTGCACCAATAGAGTTAGAGGGCTGAAAATTTCAACATCTACTCCTTAAGTCTAGAAGAATTTTTTATCTTTTGAAAATGTCACCCTCCATGATGGTTTTTACTGGATGATTCAAGTTACAATGTGAATTTATGCTAAATTGGTCCCTTAGCTTGTATCCAAATGCATTTGCACTTGTTTTTAATGCAGACGTTTTTAGTGATCACAGCTCAACAAAAAAGGACAGGAGTAACCTATTCATTTCTCACCCCTTTTCCCGAAGACTGCATTTGATCAAAAGACGTTGTACGTCACATGACGGTTTCTCTTGAGTGACTAACCAGACCTGTTTTATTTGTCCATTTTCAAGGTTAACACTGACTGACAGATTCTACTGAATGATCTACTAGTTTCCGTTTTTATCTATTCGAAACTAATACTTATTACACAACTGACATGTGTTTCTACATCCTACAACAATAAAATACTTAACACATGACGGCACAGAAGCATGCAAACACATAGATAGATAATAAAAGTTTGAGATGAATTGATAGATGTATACCAGAAAAAGAAAATGACCTCATAGCCTCAGAAATCAGATGACCAAGATAAAACCTATGCCATTAGTAATCCTTAGATAAGAAAATTAGTCGAGAGGTTGTGATATTCATAGAATTTCTGAGAGTTATTTATCAGATAGGCATAACTGCTCATATTTGAAAATATTCCTTTGCATTCACACGTATATTTTTGTGAATGTGTTGATAAATAGATAGATAGATAGATAGATAGATCGATAGATAGATAGATAAATATATAGATAGATAGATAGATGGATAGGTTGGTAGATAGATAGATGGATATGAACAGACTGCGATATCTAAATTGCTCGCTAGCTTGTTATGAATAGTGCTAGATGGATATATATGAACAGACTTACATGGATAGATAGATAAATAGATACATAGATAGATAAATAGATAGTAGATGCATACTCGCAGAAAGAAACTGACTGTAACATGTATATGAACCTGTCACTTGATCGACATTACATCCATGAATGCAATCTATTCGTACATTTTTACCAGACATTCTTTCACTTATGTGTAATTACTGAATTCATTGTCTACCGAAAGGTGCCATCGTTATAATAACACAGCTGCAAACTGTTCACACTGAAAGTAACTCAAGTCTGTCCATAAACAGCCAGAACTAATGTCTATAAATGCTTATATTTTTAAATAAGAGCACCTGCGCTCCACAGAAGAAGGAATTCCAATACGTAACGAGTTTGTATATGTGTCAGTTGATCTGTGTTCGTATGTGCTAGACATATTTATAGAAGCTGCCAACCAAAAACAGTCCATAGTGGTCTCTTCAGTTTTCAAGTTGGTCTAGCTGGCTATGAATGCATATTTGTATTTTAGCAAGCGAAGGCCATACCAGCAGAGCGAGGGTACTGGAAATTTGAGTATTTACTCATCACGACTAGAAAAAAAATAATTATTGTTTTCTTTTTGAATCACCCCATCCACAATATGTTTTAGTGAGCGGTTCAATTTGCAATGTAAGTTTATGGTAAATTCATTCCTTAGTTTGTGTTCAGCAGAGCTCATGCTTATTTTTTTTTTTAATTCAGACATTTTTAGTAATCACTATCCAACAAAAGGTAAGGAAATGAATATGTTTATTGAGCACCCTTTTTCCCAATTTTTCAGTTGATCACCCCAATACAACATGCTGCCAAAAGAATTTGGTTACCTGACGGTTTCTATTGAGTGACCAACCAGACCTCCTTCTTCTTCTTCTTCTTCTTCTTCTTCTTCTTCTTCTTCTTCTTCTTCTTCTTCTTCTTCTTCTTCTTCTTCTTCTTCTTCTTCTTGTCACTTTTTGATGGATGGTTTTAAAGATAGATAGTAAGATATACACAGAATCGGAGTCAGAATTTTTTTTTAAAGTAGTTTAAGAGAAAGATTAGTAGGCAGATTAGTTGAATTGAATCTAGTCACGCTGATTCCAAGACAGGTATTTTACAAGTGCACTAATACACTGACTGATTTAGCTGTAGATCACTAAATGAGTCAATCTTTTTCCCCAAAACACGCGTGAATGCTGCTGGACACGAACTAAAGGATCAATTTGGCATGAGTTTACATTACAAATTGACCCCAAACAAAAAAATCATTTTTTAGGGGAAGGCGTTTCTTCAAAACATATTAATGAGTATCTGTTTAAATTTTCAGCCCTCCAGCTCCTAACTTAATATAGGCAGGTTTGGTCAGTCAGTCAATAGAAACTCTCACGTGGCCAACGTCCCTTGGCAGCATGCCGTGCTGTGATGATCAATAAAAAAAATTGGAAAAATTAGTGATCAATGAATATATTACTTCCCTTGCCTTTTGATGGGCAGTGATTATTAAAAAAAAACTATTCAAAAAAAAATACACAAGAATCAAGGCTGCTGGACACAAACTAAAGGACTGGTTTTGTATAAAACTTACATTGAAAATTGAACCACCCACTAAAACCCAGTAAATGCTAAAAATTTCCAGCCCTCTAGCCCCATTAGTGCAGCTCATTTCATAGGCATACATAGCGAACTAGCTAAAATTTCAGAACTGTTTAAGGGACATTTTTGGTCGAAGGTCTTTATATATATATATATATATATATATATATATATATATATATATATATATATATATATATAGAGAGAGAGAGAGAGAGAGAGAGAGGAGAGAGAGAGAGAGAAGGAACACAGAGAGAATATTTATAATTTTGCTAATAAAACATCATTTAATTTCTTGCTATTCCATCTAATTTTCCTTATACTGTATGTTCATGAATGGATTTGTAAGTTGTTTTTACAGAAGATTCTTAGAAGAAATATTTTCTAAGAACATTATACAACGTCAGTCTCCCCCCAAAAAAACGATTTGTCTGAAATCAACCTCTGGGCCAGGTCTTTTCAACAGAAATACAATCTGCGTTGCAGTAACGACGTCGACAATGGTTACAGCGACTCAAGTTCAAACTCGTCGTAGCTCTTTATGTTCATCATCATCAGTCTCTCAACGGTAGTTGTTGGACATAGACCTTCGATAGAATCCGCCAGACCTCACTATCATGTGCGTCGCAGAGCCAATACTTTTTGAACGTGTCTGGTTCGTCACGCCATCTTATATTAAACCGGCCACGCACTTGCATGTGATCACTGGGGATCCACGTTGTGAGTTGTGATGTCCAGCAGCTATCAGCCATTCTTGCAACATGACCAGCCCATCGCCATATGAGTTTTCAAATGTATTCTATGATGTCTCGTACTACTTTTCCCGAATATATTATACTATCGAGATCACCCTATATGAGGTTGAGCATGATTCTTTCATGAACACGTTGGATGCTTCTTAGTTTAAAGGTCAGTCTCTTGGTTAGGTTCCATGTTCCTGATCCATAGGTGACTATCGGGAAGATGCATTCGTTGTATACCCTTCTTTTTAAGAATAATGGGATATAATTCCTTTTGAAAGTTGACCTTGCTCTACCAAAGGCTTATCATCTCCAAGTAATTCTTGGCTTGATTTCTTCTATCGAGGATTGTCCTAGGTATATGTAGTCGTCTACTCTCTCCAGTTCTGCATTTTCAATTTTCATCGTTGCACGTTTGTTGATGACATTTTTGTTGAACATGACATTTGTTTTGCTGAAGTTCATGTTGAGACCAACTCTCTTGCTTTCTTCATTCAGCTCATCTAGCATCAGTTGAAGGTCATTGAGGTTCTCTACAAAAAGGGCAATGTCGTCTGCGAATCTGAGGTTACTTAGGTATTCGCCATCTTTTCTGATTCCTTCATTTTCCCTGTTAGAGTTTCTGAAGATCATCTCAAAGCAGGCTGTAAAGAGTTTGGGTGAGCTGGTATCATCTTGTCTTACCCCTTTGGGGAGCTGAATAGGTTCTGAGTCTTAATGAAGTCTGATGAAAGTGCTGCTGTGACAGTATATATGTAGCAATACCCTGATAAATACAACACATTGTAGAACGATAACATCAATGACCTTGGAAATTTCCCCTGAGCCGAAGGCCATCTTGAAGACAATATGTTCAATTCGCACGAATGTCTAGCAGAAAAGTGAGGGTACATCCTCCCTCCCCTGGATACTATAGAACAGCCTTTAGAAGTTGGAATGAGTAAGGGACCCTTTAAGGCGGTTCAATGCCCAATTTGCCGTTCTTTGCCAAACTGATACAGGACGTATCAATCTCTGATTTCCTCTGAGCTATATCGGTGAGGGCTGAGAGTGGGCTCGGTCGAATAGGCATTCCCTAAGATCTCTATGCGCTCTCCATTTTAATGTCTGTAGAGACAAAATGAAGGCTATCCAACGTGGTTTCCATCTGGTGTCTAAGACCGGCAACTGACATCGGATATTAAATTCGCAATCGCAATACTCAGAGACGGTTTTAACACGGCATTTGTATACAGTAGACTTCCGTTGTTACGGAAACTTCTGGACTCTGCATGATAACGAATGAATTTTACACGAAGTTTATTAATCATCATCAGCTCTTCACATCTGTTATTGGATACAAACATCCCTCACTATTCATCTGACCACTCAGTCGTAAACTTTGCGGTGCCAGTATTTTCTGAACTTATATAGATCGTCAAGCCCTATCATTTATTGCTGGACGCAATTTCGCATATGATTTCTGAAAAACCACGTTGTGACTCCTGATTTCCACTAATTGGTTGACATTCTTTCAACATGGCCAGCCGATTGTCAAGTTTTTTTTCTTATATATATATATATATATATATATATATATATATTCTTCCTTGTGCACGTTGCATAGTTTTCGAGAAACCTGACAAACAGAAACGACTTTTTATTGCCCTCTCACAGTCTAATACCCCATATACAGGCTATAGGTGTATTGTTTTTAAGGTCTTACTTATTTTCATATGCTGTTGCTGCAAACTAATCCCCAGCGATAATCCCTGGGAATAAAAAAGCTGACACGCCGTTAGAACGAGAGTATGATCAAATGATGCCGTTAGAATCACCGAGAGTTTACGGTATAATTCAAGCGTTGGTGTATGCAAAAAGATAGTCACTAATCCTTAATGGGTATCATGTACCGGATATGTTGAAATGTTTACATAAGAGTATCTCATTATAATGGCTGCCAGGAGGCTCGCATGTGGAACACTGGACTCTCGTGGGCGTAACATTTGCAAACGAGGATTTGCCTCGATGTAAATATAAGGAAGTGTTCGTATTAAATTACTGTTCATACATGAATAAATACATGCGTACAAACTTGCATACGTACATACGTACGTACGGCCATAAGTACATACACACGGGAGCGCAAGTGTGTGAACAGTGTTTTAATCCAATCATTTCCAAATCTGTATATAATATCAAAAATACGACTTTATTCCGAAAAAAATTCATAAAAAATTGTTAAAAACTAGTGAGGTTGAAGCTTTAAAATTTCAATTACTTTTATTCAATTGAAAATGCTCGACATATTGATAATATAATATAGAGCAATATTTACTCAAGATTTTGGGAAGAAAACACTCGACATGTGTTTCATGGTTGATCCATTAGTCGAGAGTGATTGATTATATTTAGTATTCATCTAATTACTTGAAAAATTGAAGTATTTGTAATTCTGGGTCATTTTTAAGTACTGCATCCAAACGGGAATTCTTAAAGTAATTCGATTAATGATAAATCTCCTTTACTATTATTGATAAATGGATTGACTAAGAAACATGTTTCCAGTGTTGATTCTCCTTAATCTTGAGTAAATAATATATTAATAGTATAGTGAGCCCCTTTAATTTAATAGAAATGATAAAATTCCAATATTCTAATTACACAACGTTTTTGTGTCAAAATTATTTTTAAGTAAAGTAATATATATATATATATATATATATATATATATATATATATATATATATATATATATATATATATATATATATATGTTTATGTACTTGGCGAATATAGATTAGACACAATATTTGAAATAATTACAGAAAAGCTTTTTTCGTCTTGACGTCTTCGGGGGGTGAAACGTTGGAAAGTAATCAAAATTAGATTAGTTGACTCTAAATATCTGGTTCTGAAGAGTGTAAGACGAAAAAAGCTTTTTAAAATTTTGTGACACTGAATAGTTTTTCACACACACACACACACACACACACACACACACACACACACATGGAGTCAGAAGCATTGGTAGTATTATAAATCATGTTGACTGATCTAAATAGGGGCAGTAAGACACGGGAAGAAACTAAAATCTATGCCCCAAGATTGGCAGAATAAAGACAAAAGTAATGTTCAATGATTAGACTTATGAAAAAAAGACAATAAAAATAGACCGCGAGACTCAAGATGGGGTTGACGAATGCATTTACCTGGGACAGGTGATGAAGTAAAAGAAAGACAATGAAAGCGAAATAAAACGACGCATTACGATTGACTGGGAATCATTTGGTATGAATTGAATCATATTGAAATTAACCCAGCCAATGTGTTTGAAGCATGAAATATACAATAAATGCTTTATACCGGCAGTGGCTTACGGGTACGAGACAGGGAACCTGACAGAACAAACTGAGGACCAACTTGGAATCACATTGAGAGTCATGGAAAGAGCAACACCTGTGATAGCTCAAAGAGGAAGAAAAAGATCAACATTGATCAAGGAAAGGCTATTGTGAAAAATATTATATAAATAATCAAACAACAAAAATGGAGACGGAAGGGACACTTGACAAGAAGGAATGACAACAGCAAAAGATTAATTGATTGGTGCGCATGGGAAAATAAACGCAGCGCGAAAAGACCAGACACATGATGGAGAGTTTGCCGGTGAGACACGACAGAAGTTAGCACAATCACGGTTGTCATGGACGGAAATGGAAGAGACCTTTGTCCAACAGTAGACTTATGATGGATGATATATATATATATATATATATATATATATGTACTAGCATATATCTGTCCAAAATGAGGGGCTCACTTATGTATGGATCGGTACTAAAGATTTTGAAGCTGATGGATAATTTCTATAACTATTCAAGTAACCTAATTTGAAGTTTCAACTCAACTCAAGCTATCTCAAATTGTGTTCAGACGTTTTAGGTCTTGAGAGACTCCACGGCGTAATCTATGATGTAATTGTCATGTCATGATAAGAAGATGAATCAACCAATGAGATGAGTCGTTGACAAGCAAGAAGAAAAACAGAAAAATGTGCATATAAACTAATTATATAGCTAAATATATAACTTGGTTGATACGAACCTCTGCACATACCAATACAAGCATATAGACTAAGTGTCGCAAAGCAGTGGCTTAGGTGACAATCTTGCAAGCTGTGCTTAGTGAGACTCTGCACCATATTTGACTGTGTCTATTGGAGATCTGATACACGCACACGCATTCACACAAATACGTACACATATACCCTCCTAAGAACACTGTGTGTATGTCTTTAGTAAACAGGGCCTCTCTTACTTGGTATTTTTTGATTGAGAGCTTGTGCCAAATTCAGAGCCGACCAATACAAATCTATATAAAACTATTAGTTATTTCTGAGATAACCATGACTTATTATTATTGACTCTTTTCGCAACTAATTACCTTCATATTGTTTTTATTTTGTTGCTTTTTTTGTCACAACTGATCTGAGGCCGGTTTCCTTTCGGCGGTGGGCAGTTCCGATTCGTTCTGTTAATTTATTCACTCACTGCCGGTCTGAGTTTAGTCGCTGCAAAGAGCGACCCAAAAATTTAGATGAGGGTAAATAGTAGCACAGAATCAATATTGATTTTACAATACTTCATGTGATGAATAATTTGAATCACATGGCTATTTTAAGGAATTGTTACCTCTATGTAAATTTCATGGGACATTTTTCCCACAACACATGCAATAAAAAAGACTTCCTCCGCTATCCGATGTGTTCCTATTAGAATAACTCTTCGTAAGCAGGAATGGCATATAATGAAGAAGCAATTACCATTGATTTATATGAGATAAATTTCAAGCGTACCCAGGCCCTCAAAATAGTGATGATGGTATCTTAGGTAGTGTTGTCGGAGATTGGGTTGTTGGTTGGTATAGGAGACTGATGTATAAGTGAGAGGGGGAAAAGTTTGTGTACTGCTCTCCGTAAAACAAATGTGGAACGCCATTTTTGCATTTCGATTTTTTTTCCGTAAAAACGATACAGAGGCGTAAAGTGGACTTTCGTAAAGCTGGGTATACCTGTGTGTACAAGCTTTTGTGGTTTTTTAAGGGACAGATCCGCAAATTGAGAACTATGCAACGTGCAGATGAAAGAATTATGCATGGATAGACCACAAGACAGCACAGTACATCCGAAAAAAGACAGGTCAGGGACATCATAGAATCCATTAAAAATCTCAAATGGCGGTGGGCTGGCCATGTTGCAAGAATAGCGGACAACTGATGGATATCGTGACTCACGACATGGATCCCCCGAGATCACATGCACAACTGAGGCCAGCAGAATATTAGATGGAGAGACGAGCTAGACAAGTTCAGAAAGTACTGGCTCCGCAACGCCCATGAAAGATAAGTGTGGCGAATCCTGAGGAAGGTCTATGTCCAACGACGGACGTTAAAAGGCTGATGATGATGATGAGGAGGAGGAGGAGGAGGAAGAGGAGGAGGATGATGATGATGATTCAATAAGGACGCATTTCACCTCAAGTGCACTGATTTGTCCTAACCTGGCCAGTTACTATTGTCTGTACACGGTATTCATGGTGCAAGAAGCCAACACCCAGTGAACTCTCCTGACCCTCTCTGCACGCCATTCGGAGCCCAAATCCCAGCAGTCGGTCAACACCGGGCGTCATGTCTTAGAATGGCAAAACTTGGCTACCCATGTTGTCTGCCATCTTAAAATAATAATGCATGGAGCCTTTGAAATTGAATCAAAGGATATCTACCCTTTCTCAATCTTGTGCTTAATCGTTTTGTATGAGCAGAGACCATAAGCATGCTCGATGGCACTGCTTGATGGCTTTTAAGCGCTTCGGTTGTCTCGTTTTATGAAATTGATCGAACTTTTGGACGCAGGTTATTTATGGTCTTTCTATATCCTACGCAAGAGATGGCGGTCTCGTGTTTGGGAAGGGAAAGGTGTAGAATTTAACTTCGGAACAAATTATACCAAGTTAGAAACTTGTCCAGACTTTGTTTTACCTCCTTCACTTTCGTGGAATTAAACAAGGTGGTTTAATATGTACTTACAGGTAGGTTACGAACAAGGACATCATTGAATAATGTAGAACGTTCACAGTATCTTCATTCTGAAGCGTATTCTACGTATTCAAAAATAGCACGTCTTATTCTCTAAATATTTACATATCAAAACCAGAGATCCTTGCTGTCTGCCATTTTTATCACTTTAATGGAAGTTGTATTAAAGAAAATAAGCTGCCAAATTATATATATATATATATATATATATATATATATATATATTCTTTATATATAAATATATATATATATATATATTCTTTACAACTTTAAATGCTTAAAACACTGAAAAAGCTTTTTTATAAACTTTTTGTGTCACTTCAGTCACTAATTTTCCAACATCTGTTGATGAAATTTTCTTCAGTTTTTTTTTTTTTTTGTTTATCTATACTTGGTCATTGTGGAACTATGTGTAAATTTTCTTCTGTTGAGATCATCACTCGTTTATTATGTAATCGTTTCGGGAATTCTAAAAACAAAACAGTCATGTTAACATGACTCTTCATCAGTGTCGATCAGAATCTACTTCCTTTTCAGCTATGATTCTAATATATAGCTCACGTCATACATGTGCTGTGTTATTTTATATAGAGTATTATCATAATGTATTGTATATGGGTGTTATTTTTTGCTACACACGATTTTTTTTCTCTTCTTTGAAAAAGGTCTCACTTACGTAAATACCAAAAAAAACGTATTTGACACCGAGGGATCAGTAAAACAGCAGAGGTGACTTGTTATTCGTGTCCCTTCTATTGAGTGTCCATCCATGTGAATATCTAATCCGTATATATTTATATAACCTGTAAACAATGAGTGGTAATATCTATGCAGCATTTGATAACTAACCAACAAATATACAGAATTTGCATCTTTAGTTTGATTCAAGTCAAAAGTTACCGAGAAAAAGCTGGAACCGTGAAGATTTAAGTGTTTATAATTGTTCGTAGTTTTTGAGTGTTATGCAGTTTATTTCCAATTTACAACGATAAAAACATCAAAATATGACTGATTTTCAGCAACCGTAGGGGTCGCATTATAGTTGCATTGTACTCGAGTAAATTTGGTGATAAATATTAAATATTAACATGATTAAATCAATTATTGAATATTCAATCGGTTGCAAGTGCGATTCTTGCCGCAGCCCCATTTTCTATAATTATCTATTCTATTTATGTTGTCTAGGTAAGTGGTACATTAACCATGTAATGACGGGAGATAATTTGGATAAAAGTTTAAGTATAATATAACGCAATTCATAATCATTTTGTTGGATCAAATATATCCATTTCTTGATACGTAACTGTTGCGTTGAAAGAAATGAATGGAACATCTATTGAATTATTGAGAATCTTGGAATTGTAGCTCATTGAATGCTTTTTCAATCCATCCCTTATCTACCTGTAAAAGTGATCTACGATTTTGACATATTTTCATTTTAGTACCTTTTTAAAAAAATTTAGCCGTCGGTCTGGCGACTTTTGCAGCTTCGATATCCGCTTCCCCCTACCCGACCTGACTGACAGTATACAAGGCTAGAAATCTTAAATCATTCAATTTCTGTAGCTCGTGTGTACATTATCAGTCAACTAAAGTCAACGTCAGATGATCAAATCTTTGTTGCTGAAGTTCATATATCGATTTGGAATAGCGTTATAGACGAACAGGCATCAACACAAAAATGTAATAGGGATAGTTAGACTTGGAGAAAACCCGTCCTGTCGGGCTATTTACACCATACTTAGTATAATATCTTTTCTTTTCTTTTATCGAGCTAAAGCCAGTAAACAAAAAAAATATAAAACAGTGTATTAGACGCTTGTTCATACCTGAAAGATTTTGAAAGGTGATCCACTTCATGTGCTACAGTGATAACAACTTCCTTGAATATTGATTAGATACACTGCGTTTTGAACAGGATGCGCGCTTGTGTAACTGAGGGAGACGAAGCGCACGAAACATGACAAGAGAAGCGTGAGTAAAACCAAGACAACCTCTGACCTTTCGCATTGAAACAGCCATAAAATCTGAGACATCTTTGAAGTCTGGTTTGAAAAAGCATTTGTCTGTACTTGTTCATAGCAGAAATCACGTCTGAAAAACAAGTGTTGCCTTTTTCTGGGTGCTTTCGCTCAGAAAACTTGATCATCGTGGATTTATATGACTGCGACGCAATCATCGATATGAACACCAATATATATATATATATATATATGGTACAAATTAAGGATGCAATATAGCATAATATAATGCGATGTCCAATGTATGATGGGTCTATTTCGTAGAGTGTTCGATACATTCAACTGTAAATATTGAGTTGGTTTAGAGTAGAGGTGGAAATATAGTAGAATGGGGATTTGCTACACAAATACGTTTATGTTTTTGATCTGTTAGGGTCACTTTGGACAGAAACGTAAGCTTGTTTGTGTAGCATATCTCCATTCAACTACATAGATAATTTGGAATCTCACACCATTTGCCTGGTGGTAACCGCTGGAGTTTGAGTGACAGCAAGTCTCCTCAAGTCTCCAGCCCTCCTCTCCTAGTACTCATAGGTCGCAGTAATTCTGCGATTTACTGTTTCACACCGGTTGTCCAGTGGTTATCGCTGAAGGCTGAGTGACAATAAGTCTCCTCAGGTCTTCAGCTAACGTCTCCTCCCTCTTTGACCTATCATGGCAGAGCTACAATTCGTTGCAGTACTTATATCTCTAGCACCTTCCTCAGTATCCGTGCAGTTCCCAGTAGTGCTGAGTTTGTACGGTCTCTATCCTTCCCCTAATCCAGATCTCCTCAAGTCTCACCCTCAGCGTTTTGGGGACAGTTCCTAGTGCGCCCACTATGACTGGTACTACCCTGGTTTTCATGTTCCACATCTTCCTTAACTCTATTATCATTATTATCAATATTATTATTATTATTATTATTATTATTATTATTTGAATTTTCACGCAAGTCACAGCTGGACACTGAGTGACAGCAAGTGTCCTCAGGTCTCCAGCATTATTATTATTATTATTATTATTATTATTATTATTATTATTATTATTATTATTATTATTATTATTATTGATATCTAATCCGACAGAAACAATTTCGAATTGTGTTATATTATTTTGAAACCTTATTTGAAATGATCTCCCGTTATCATACGGTGGATGTATCATTTGACACACATATGTATATTCATTTATATACATACAATGAACTAGATGAGATCTGGCTATAAAGCAGTTATTTGAACCTCTGACTTATCAGCGGACTGTTTAGCTCAATGGCAAGAGCAACGTCACATTGAGACAGCGTCCTATTGGTTGCAGGTTCGATTCAGTTCAAATAGAATATTAAATGAAATAACGCTGTATGACCATAGAAGGCGGGGTCGGTGTGTGAAATAACTCTCCAGCCAATGCAATGGAGTTTCATGGTGAAGTCAGATTTGCGCAGGTCTAACCCTTTGAACCAAGGGTTTGCATCTCAAGGTTATATTGAAGTGGTGCGAAAAAGAGCAAGGTCCCTACGCCGTAGGTTTTACAGGAGTATCCTCCTTCTGACAGATGCCTGAGCTAGCTAAGGGGTTTGCCGTCAGCGATGTTAGAAACGGCGTCGAAAAAGACCGGTGATGGTCGAAAGTATTCGGGATAAATAGAGATTATACATGAATTTCAGAAAGGTTTTACATTAATTCGAACTGACTGTAAGAAACAATATGAAAAACTCGAAAAAACTTACAAGAAAATTGAACAGACAAAAAAGTCAATACTTTTCACTATATATATATATATATATATATATATATATATATATATATATATGTGTGTGTGTGTGTGTGTGTGTGTGTGTGTGTATGTGCATGTGTGCTTTTAGAAGCTATGTAGAAAATATCAACTGATATACTATGATAAAAATAACCAATACGGGCGTGCGAATAATTCGTGTGAAAATACTTCATCTCAAGGCTCCAAACAACATATATGTTTGTCTTTTGGTGGAACAGAATATTTGAAAATAACCTAATATATATTAAACAGAATATTTGAAATAGTTCCTAAAAGGCTTTTTCCCGTCTAACACTCTTCAAATGATGAAACGTCAAAATTCTTAATTACTTCCTTCCTCTGAAGAGTTTTAGACGGGGAAAAGACGTTCAAGGACTATTTCGAAAATTATTCAATATCTGATAATTACAGGGATAATATATGCTAATGTCAATTCTGATGTGAATGCACGTATGGAGGCTCGTCTTGAGGCCCGCTACCCGATAATGAAGAATAGTGTTTATTATACACAACTGTCATTTCATTTTCAGCGATCTATCTTTTTTATTGTTGTTGTTGACCATCTTAACCTGATGGTCTTCCGTAGATAACATGGATTGAACATTTTTCAATGAGAATTTTAGATAAAAATCCAGCTAAATACTGTGTCAGATTAACTGCTACAGATTTATTGATCTACTCTCGGCTACATATACTTGGAATACGTATGCAGCACGACATTCAATCATCAAGTTGTTTATAATAATGCATTTCATAACATGATGAACTCGTCATTACCGTCAATAATTGAACGTAGCATCAAGATCTATAATATATACAAAAGAAATTCCATCAGAGAATGGATATGGTCAGAATAACTTTTATTCATGGCGTCAATGGCGATTTCTGCGAGAAATATCTAAGACAGAGTAAGAAAAGACCTAGAAACATGTAGATTATCAAGAATTTAGATGTTATTGAACGCGTCAGAATAAGGCCTAAAAAGATGGGAAAAAAAACAACAAAAAAAACCTTTTTTTTCAAAAATGAAAATATCTTTTAGAAGTGGAGTACTAATGCCAATTTTCAAGTTGATAGACAAAACATTAGAGCCAGGAGTGCTGAAACATAAACACGCAGACACACAAACGTACTTTGATGGCTACAGTCGTTAAATTCCTTGCATTCATCAATCCCGAATAGTAACCCAATGTATACAGGCTTAGACTACATACCTGGAGAATGATTTAAAAAATTTTTTAAAAAGCGACGAGTAACTAAGTAAGTACCCAAATCAAAAAGTATTACTTATGAGGATTGGTTAAAAGAGCTAGGGTTAACGTAAGAAAATGGGAGGAATCTGGTAGATTTAATATATAAGTTTAAAATCATGTGTGATTTAGAATTAGTTGACCTTAATGTATATTTTTACAAGAAAGGTGTACAAGAGACTGAGTGGCCATGTATATACAGCAGAAGTAAATAAAAGTACATTGGACATTAGATAATATTTTTTTAGCCATAGAGTTGTTGGACTATGGAATAAAATACAGAGTATGTAGTGTTCGTGGCTGTGCAAAAGCAGGATCAGTGGGCCATTAGGCCGGGCCTACGATTTTAAGGGGGCCAACTCCCGAAAGGTTTTTTTCATATTTTTGAATGATATACACAAATCATGAAACGATACTGCTTCCTCAGCGAAAAAATGATTCACCACCATTGTTGTTACATTTTTGTTACAATGATCCCACTGTCTTTCTTACCTTCTTATAATCCACCTACCCAATTCAGCTCAACCAGACATTGATCAGAGAGGTTGACACACGGCTGAATGGAGTTGTTGATTTCAAAGGGTATGGGTGTTGAAAGAAGGATGTATATAAATATATATATATTTTTAATAAAAAATTAAATCATAGTCTCTCTTTCAATTTTTCACTCTCAGTCTTATGTATTTAGCATTGATTACAAAAATGCTTAATGAACAGTTTGAAATAGAGGCGCTTGATTTTCAGAATTGGCCCTGGCATACTGCCGGCTCCGGAAGAGCAACCAACAGATGTAAATGATTTTTAAAAGAAATATTGATGTTTATTACACCACCACAAAAGTTTAAGGCCCTAGATATTGTGTATGTATGATCGATTGATTTGTGACTGTATATTCAAAGTGTATACTCTTTCTCACATCAAAAATGACTTTTCTATATGTTTTACTCTCACTTTCTTTTATTGTAGGGGAGACAAACACGAAAAAATGGACTAATCATGATGTAAGTAAACTTATTCCTATTTAAGATTATGCCGAAAGAAAGGTTTATTGTCACGATAGATCTCGACAACATCTTCGATGACCTTTCGGCAGTGCTGGAAGTCTACAATTAAGTTTCGAAGATGCATTATTACGTTGAGTCTGTGTTTACCATGACTTCAACCTTTCTCAAAGGTATTTTGGTCGTTTGCTCTTTGGCTTATGAAGCACTTTGGTACCTTTGTCAACAAAGTTGAAGAGGTATATGTATTCGGTGGCGTCTTTTTGTCTTTCCGTCCGACCATCTTTCGGTCTGTCTGTCTGCAAGATAACTATGAAATTACTGAATGGATTTCAGTGGGAATATATGGAAGAGTAGACAGCGGAATAAGGAAGACGTGATGACATTTCAGGTTGGATCCTGGAACTCTTTTTGATTGAGACATATTTTTCACTTATTTTACATACGTTTATGTATATGCTAATGTCTCTCCACGTGATAACTCTGTAGGTTTTCGTTGAATTTCAATGAAATGTTCTGGAAGGGTGGGTTACGGAAAAGTGATTGGATTGGGTGAGGGTTGGGGGGTGAATTCATGTGCGAATACCTCCCCAGGTCTTATTCATATGTCCATACCATATGATATCGCCAAAATTTAATGTCTGTCCGCACAATATCTCCGGAAGTTTTCAATTAATTTCTGACAAATTTTATGGACGGATAAACAATGAGCTATGGAGGACATGATTGAATTTTCGGGTGGATCCCATCACAATTACTTCCCCTGACAATGGCAGAAGTATGCGCTCTTAGAATGCTTTTCAGTCGAGAAATGTCTCATATCAACTCAACTCAGTTCCATCATCATCATCATCATCATCATCATTATTAATGTTATTACTATTATTAGAATATACCAGTCCAAAATGACTGGTTTGCTTATGGATTGGCACAAAGGAGCCTAAAATTATTTCATTAGGTAATTTGTTTTTAACAATTTCAAGTCTTTCTTTAAGTCTAAACACATCTCCGGCTGTTTTAATGTGTGATGATCAGACATTAGTTTCTATCGCATTTTTTATTGTTATGCCATAACAGGATGATAAATCAACCAATTAGATCATCCAATTAGAGCGCAAACAAACAAAAGAATAAACAGTAAAATTTGCTTATGAGCTCATTATATGTTTATATTGTTTCATAATTTGTATCTGATGGCTTTCACTGGGGATCATGTGGCAGTAAGTATCCTCAAAACTCCAATTCTTGCCTCATTATGCTTGCTCGTTCTATTTCATTTGACACTGATTCGATTATGTAACTTGAACTGAATGATAAGGGTAACAAGGAAAGATAACCAAAATATGACATTTTAAAGGGCACTTTGTTACCAGTAATTATATACACGAGGGTAGTGTCAACCCCAAAGGCGCATGTTTGGAAGAGGCTGGCCTTTATGTTGTATAGAGCAGCCTACCATAACTGTCATGTTAAATAATTTTCCGTCCATCGTACGAAATTACGGCTTCGAAGTATTTTGGTCACTTCTCTTCAGTGTGTACAATTTAGATATTTTACAACCAAATTTAGATACTCATTTTAAATCTGAACTTAGATATTTTATTTCATTACTAAAATTAGATTGATATTCTATATCTTGGACAGGTGCAAGTCCACAAAAGAGATACTTCAACCCTAATTACTGATCTTAGACGGTACTCAATTAGCAGCTGAGTGCACAGGGAAAATTGACCCAATGAAAATTTTCCACATTATTCGCTGATACCGTGAAATTGAACTCATGCGGTTCGTTGCATTATCTGAGCGGGCCGTACTACATAGGGTTTCTTGAATTTCCCCTACGTATCTGAGAAAGAAAAAAAGGGAGAAATATCTCAAAGAACTACTCAAATATATTTCTAATCTGGTCGACCGAGAGGAGGAGAAGGGGGAGATGGAATGTAAAAGTTGACGATTAAAAAAAGATGGAAAATATATTACAAAGCAACGAAAAGGTCTATTCTTAACTGCAACGCAAATTCAACAGGACTCTGAATGCAAAAAAGAAAAAGGTTTTTCGTTCAGATCGAATTTGAATCAGTTCGTAGCGTTCATAAGAAAAGAAGTGTAGAGAGAATAGGTGAAGAGAGGAGAATCTTTTTTTCTTTTTTATGTCTTACTTCATGATATTATTCCTTTTTTAGATCTATTTTTGAGATAACAGAAAAAGTACTAGGAAGATTTAAAAAAAGATAAGAAAGAAAGAAAACTATATAGTATTTATAACTAATGTATACACTTCACTTATATGTATGTATATTGATAACTTTTTCATTTCTCAAGGAATCATATTGCATTTCAGACGATTTGTTTCGTCTTGATTCTGATGCAATGGTCACTTATTTTTGTTTCGGACGTTTTAACAGGAATTAATTTGAAAAATCTACAAACTTACATAAGGAGAAGAAATCAAACGAAGAATCACTCTCGAATAGAAAGCCTTCGGCAGAGCAAGCTCAATCTTCAAACGCAAGAAGATCCCATTGATCCTAAAAAGAGTTGACAAACACTTACAGAGCTGAAACATAAAACCTAACCAAGAGGCAGATCTGTAAACTGAGAAGCATACAACGCGCACTTGAAAGAATCATGTTCAACCTCACATGGAGAGATCACAAGGCTGTACAATACATCAGGTAGAAAAATCAGGAGTCCTTGACATCATAGAATCTACAAAAAAACTTAAATGGCAATGGGCTGGTCATCTTGCAAGAATGATAGACAACCGATGAACATCACGACACACAACATGGATCCCCAGAGATCATATGCAAAATCGAGCCCAACAAAATACAAGATAGAGACTAACTTCACAAATTCAGAAGATACCGGCTCTGAGACACTCACGATAGTGAGGTGTGGCGAATCCTGGGCAAGGTCTATGTCCAATGACGAACGATAAAAGACTCATGATGATGATGATGGTGATGATGATGAATTCGAAAAATCAATCAGAAACAACCGCAGGCGAGGGAGCTTGAATGTTGGAATTTTGAATTCAATAGAGGATAATGGTTAAGTACAGTTTTTTTATGTTACCCCAACTTGATGCACTCACATAAAAAGATGTCATTATCATTTGTTTGCAACGAGGTTGCAACTTAGATGTATTCCGAAGGTATTCATTTGCGTCCAGTCCGTGAAAAATCAGCACTGTAATGTTGAACGTTTCTGGAAATATTGAAAGACAAGGAATGATGACCAGGCCGATTCAATGTCAAGCAAAATCATATCATATATATATATATATATATATATATATATATATATATATATATATATATATGCGTGTATGAGTTGTTAAGAAATGAATATCTGATCCGATCGAATCATTATAAATTGCGTTCTATAAATTGTGTCATATTATATTGAAACACGATTTGAAATGATTTCTTATTACACGGTGAAGGTATGATTTGGCTTAGGCAACATCAATAGAATAAATATTTAATTGAAAATTCCTGCAGCAGCCTCATTTTCTGTAATTGTAGATTCTATTTACATTGTCTTGGGCGAATGATACATTGTCCGTGTGAAAACGGGAGATCATTCGAGATAAAGTTTCAACGTAATGAAAGGATTTCTGATGGTTCAATTGGTTAGCGCAGACATAAGTTGCATGTGTACTCCCATAGTAATGAGTGTGGGTTCAAATCTCACTCGATGTCCTTTTGTTTATTTTCCAATCATCAGTTTTGTTTCACTTACTATCGTAAAGAATTTTTTATATTCAAATTTCTCTCCTGTCTTTTCTCTCTTTGTTGCCACGATTTTTTCTTTGTGATAGCATCAATATTTCACGAGGCACGTGCTTTTTTTTCTTTTAACCACATCGATTTATTTTCCCATCGAGTCAGCCGCATCGTATCGTACCCAATCGCAAAATGTTATTTACTAAGTCGCAGGTTTTGAACAGAGTCTGTCCTTTTTCTTTATCTATCTACAACTAACAAGTTTTAAAAAATAATCCATCGCAAAGATTAGGACACTTGAAACACAATCACAAACACTCTGGTGAATCCCTCAGATCAGACTACCAAAAACCATACGTTTAACGATATGTCCACCATCCACGATAGTAATAGTAGAAGAAAGAGCAAGACATCTTCCTCCGAGTCATTTGATTCACATACTTGTAAAATATTGCAATATGGAAATATTGCGAGAGTATTATTTTCAAAAGATATCGTAAATGGCTATTTTCAGCCATTTTTTGGCTTTTTTATTTACACAATATTGCCGAACTCTTGCATTCTATTGTGACTTTATTGCAGTTGGTTACCTAATGATGTCACACCTTTAATGACACCACGCCTCTTCTTTCCATCTATTTCCGTTATTTAAACGGAGAAGTAGAAAACCATCTTTCCGAGATGTTAGGACAATAGAGCTTATTACCGTTCCTGAATTTTAACAACTTCCTTTCCTGCCCAGTAGGTGGCTCCATTATCTCCGTCTGTAATATTTTGGGCGTACTTACTATGCATATCAATTATTAAAACCAACAATCCTTACACACCATTAGTTATATGCCAACATCAGCTTTTGATGCTGGCATCGGAAATAATGTTAACTTGTGTAAACAGATCTTTACTCACCCCGAATTTGACAGCGAGCTTCGGGTGTCTGTTATACAAATATTTTGAGTTGTTTTAGTATCATAGAGACATTAGATACAATTATGTTGCGCGCTGAATATATAAACAAATGCCACACACACATATTTATATATATGCGTGTGTGTCTGTCTGTCTGTGTGTATATGTATGAGTTGTGTGAGTGGTGACTCTCGCTTCTTGACAGAAGATGGCCATCTCTTATCCAAAGAGTGATTTCTGATGCTACGTATAAGCCACCCTCTGAGTATCAAATGGCTTGGGACTAGTGACAAGCAGGAGAAAAGAACTATCAATTACAGGTTTTAGAGTCTCGTAGCTGAACCTCTCGGGAAATATTAAGACATAGCGGGTGGGAAATCAGGATGACCAGGCCGATTCAATATCAAGCTAAGTCTAGTCATATATATATATATATATATATATATATATATATATATATGTCTCTGTGCGTGTGTTATTGAGAAATGGATGTATGATCTGACAGTATGATCATAAATTGCGTTATATTATACTGAAACTCTACTTGAAATGATTTCCTCTTCTTACTCGGTGAATGTATGATTTGGCCTCGGCAACGTAAATAAAAAATGATTGGAGGAAAATTCCTGTTGCAGCCCCGTTTTCTTCAATTGTCCATTCTATTTACATAGTCTAGGGCGAATGATACATTCTCCGTATAAAAAACAAAGATGTTTTCAGATAGAGTTTTAAAACAATAAAATTAGTTCCCGTGGCTCAGTTAGTTATCGCTGACCGAGGTTTCGTAAGTAACAAGTGTGGGTTCGAAATCCACTCGATGTTCCTTTCTTAATTTTCCAATCATAGCTGTTGTTTTGCTTACTACCATGAAGAACACGCGTGCGCTCACACACGCATATGCGCACAAGCACATACATATATACATATATTGCGTGCGTGGGTGTACTTGTGTGTGAGAGAGAATTAAGTTGTGATTAAAAAGAAATTGACTAAAAATTAAGATGAAGGGAAAATGATAGTAAAAAGTCAATATAAAACTAGATAAAAACTTATGGAATCACCACTCTTAGATGATTTCCATCCTGATTTTTCACTTCATATTAGATAAACAAATCACAGATATGACACAAAACAACAATATTTGTTTAATAGTTGAACATTCTGGCAACATGAAATATACTTCAAACGAAGTAGATTAAATTATTTAGATTATTGGTATATTTTTCCCAGATCAAAGAGAAGAAAAAATTATTGAATCACTCAATGTTGAGAGAAAATAAAATGTGGAAACATCATCAAAAAAATTGTTTCTCCTGAATTCTTTGGGGCATAGATTAAAACAAATGGAGGAGAAAAAAGCAATATTCCTCATCACGCTGATTCCAACTTGTTCAAATAACGGTTGACAGATCAGCTTTGCAGGATGAACTCTTATTCATTTCTTTAATTTTTTTCAATATAGATTACCAATCGAATGGAGATCTGGGCTGTTTGGTGACCATTTCATTGAGTTGATACGCCTTTCCCGAAGGAAAGCTTTAACACTCTCTGCTCTGTGACCAGATACGTTATCATCCTGAAAGATTACTTTATCACCGTTAAACTTATTTTTCATCGAAAAATGAGAAAAAAGGGTCAAGATTTTAATGTACACAGGTGAATTGACTCTTGAGGTAATGATTGCAGTCTCCTCTGTTCTTTTACCTGACGTACAGCCCAATGATAAATGGGGAAATTTGCTTGTTTTCTCCAGGTAGTCATCAACATATCAGTTTTGGAAAAGGTACTGATGAAAATTACATCATCTTAGCCTTTGCCAATACAGATTCGTTATTTATCACTGAATATCACTTTCATCCAATCATCTACACTTCTTGCTTATTTTCAACCCTTTATAATCTTGTTTTCTTGTAAGTTTTTTCGGTAAGTAAATTCCATTGAATTCAGTCGATTTTTAACAGTTCTGGAGAGGTATATGTATTCAGTCGCGTCTTTCGGCATGTCTATCTGTCTGTCTTTCCCTGAAGAAGTACTCAATGAATTTCAATGAAATTCTGTGAAAGACTTGGCAATGGAGTAGGGAAGACACAGTTTTAGAGCGGATCCAGGAAACAATTTTTCATTGGGAGATATTTCCGTTTCTTTCTTTTTTTCACTTCATTCATACGTTCATGAATGTCCCCTCAATATCTCCCAAGGTTCTCAATGAATTTCAATAAATTTTATTGAACGATGAAAAATAAGCCAGGGAAGGGTTGATAAGATTTGAGGGGTGAATGCATGCAAAATTATCTTCCCTACGTCGTAGTTGTATAACACAACATATGAAACTTTATGGAAGGGTGGACAATGGGCCACGAAAGGAGTGATTAAATTTTTGAGCGGATTCATTCACAATCACCTCCCCTAACCATGGTGTTGACATACACTTTCTGTGTGTTTCTTAGTTTTTTCATTTGTTTTGTTGCATATCTTTTACTGTGCTGGTATATGTTTCAAAACTGAAAATTAAAAGTTGAGACGATCATTTTTTTCCTTAACATTGAGTAGTTCCATATTTTTTCCTTCACTTGATATTAAAAAAATGCCATTAATCTCATCTAATCTAGTTTGTTTGACATGTATCTCATGGAGCCAAACACTTAAGCTATTAAATAAAAATCGTTTTATGTCATATCAATTTTTATTTTTTCATTTCTGTGCAAAGTAAAAGAGCTTGATGGTTCTCAGAGAAAGGACGATGTCGTCTGCAAGTCTAAGGTAGCTGAGGTATTCTGATTCTGTCTATTCTGATTCCTTCATTTTCCCAGTCAAGGTTTCTGGAGATCATCTTGAAGCAGGCTGTGGAGAGTCTAGATGAGCTGGTATCGGCATGTCTTGGCCCTTCTTTGAGCTGAAACGGCGCCGAGTCTTTATGTAGCACCATAAAGTAACTACGATGACAGCGACGGTAGATATGATGCAACCTTGAGGATTTCTACTGAATCAAAGGCTTTCTTGGAGTCAACAAATGCTATAGCGAGTAGCATTTTATATTCTGCAGATTTCTCTTTCAGTTGATTCACTGAATGGAAGTGGTTAATGATTGAGTACGGTGTGATGAGCTAAACAAGTTCAGAAAGTATTGGTTACGCGATGCCTATGATAGAGAGATCTAGAGAATCTTGAGGAAAGTCTATGTCTAACGACGGACGCTAAAAGAGCTTTATGAACATCCACAAGATGAATTGATTCCCTGATTTTAGTCAGGGGTAGTAATAATAATTCAGTAGTAGTCAAAATCGGAATATATGTGTGTATTTTCTATTTTCACGTGAATTAATGATTTTTCCCATAACAGCTTCCAGCAGCGCATGCTTTACTTCCTGGTGACTGATAATCGTTTTATTCTTGCCTGATTATCAACGCAGAACATACGGATTGAATGCCGAAACTTGTAAAAACAAAGTTACGGTCAAAAATTGCCAAACTCGTAGTATTATCAGCAAATGTTGTTCTAGTGATAGAAATAATGTTAGTGCAAAACACCGCTTATACTGAGCCGGAGAATGGTGGTAGCAAATAAATATTCTTACGCAGACCACGGCAACATCCCTCTCTCCCCAGTCTTCACTTATCACTGGTTTCTTCTCGTCTCGGAGTTCATCGAGGTTTTCGCAATATGCGAAATAGATTTAGAAGCAACAAGCAACCGAAATGTTTCCATTCACTTAACCATACGCTATTTTACCCATAGCTAGGGGCGTGGAGTAATTGTTATTACAATTGTCACTGATGAGAAAACCCGGCCAATCTACCCACACAGGTACGGATCCAATGGATCCAGGGTGGGAGATACCCCTCTGTTTCGGACAAAGGATGATCTGATTTTTTTTCAAATATTTAGATAAAGAAATTGGATGAATAAAAGGCTCAAATAATACCACGTAATCGTAAATCAAACTTGAAAACAAAAGTCCATTATATCCATTATCTAATTAGTGAAATGCAGCTAAAAAAAATATAATTCAAAGCTCAAAATCCTAGATCGCATGCAACCATGTGCGTTATTTCATTTTTCTGTTTTGCCAAAATGCATTGTATCACATGTAATCATTAAAACGAATGAAAGGTTTAACGAAACTGTTTATTAAATCCTACCTAAAATTACGGGATACACAAACAACTATTTTCCTATTCATTCATCTGCTAATTGAGCTAATTGAATACACTTTGAGTTGTATGAATAGGGTTGAGGTATCAAATGGATGGCCTTGCATCCCGTCAAGGGGTTGGTCATAAAAACATGTGGTAATAAAATTCGGACTTGTAACTTGTGAGGATCGCTAAGCTGACTCATGCAAAAGAAACTGGGACTTCGTTACCGGCCGGCCATACACCATTGAGAGTTGTCTCTTAAGAGACGGGTGCGTTTCTACGCAAACATCTGGTTTAAAAAATTTAGACCTTCTTAATTTTCATCATTGTAAGCAGCAAATTTTTATATTAAGCCACACTGTAAGCAAGGACGATATTCAGCAGACTAGGGTATTGCAGATTATGCAAGGACTCAAATGGATGCTAAACGGCTTTAGTAAATTAATAAAATATGTGGGAGTTCAGATTATTTCATTTATTTTATTAGATAAAATATTGTATTCCATTATTAATACATATTGCTATTTATTGAACAACCTCAGCCACTAAAAGTGGCGAAGAGATATATCCTTTATCTATAAATATATATATACATAATGTGTTCGTTTATTTGTGTGTTACTTTGTGCACTCAGGCTCTCTTGGCCATACTCTTTTGTCCAAAGACTTAAAAATTGGCATCAGTACTCCACTAGACTCCTACTAAAAATGTTTTCATTTACTATTTTTTTGAAAAATGTTTTGTTTTGTTTTTGTTTTTTGAGGGCCTTATTTTGACGGGTTTATTATTAATACCTCGATTTTCCAGAATCTAGAAATTTCTTGATGTATTTTTCAACTTTTTTTTTCGATGTTTTTCTGTGGGAAACGCGAATGATGTCATAAATAGATTTCATTCTGTCCATATTCATTCTTCAGTGGAAATGCTTTTGCTCAACTTGAAATTATGACGCTACGATAACTCAAGCTATTTACTGTGGTAGCGAGTCTTCAACTTAATTGATATTGCTTTTTATTGCAACTAAACTCAGGCTGTTTTCCCTTTGGCTGTGACCGGCCTGGGTTAAGTTGCAATAAAAACTGACAAAAATAATATGAAGATGAATAGAAGCAAAAACTTTATAATATGGAGTTACTCATTAAAAAGAACTAATTAATTTATCGCACCGAATGCTTACAAGAGCCGTTCTTTCACCGAGAAAATGGGAAAGTGAATAACTCTTTGAATGGTCGTGAAGTTTTTTGACTTTGTTCACGTAAAAACCCACGATTGCTATGAACAAGGTTTGGCTCTCGAAAGATCAGACTAGAAATAAAGATAAAAATCATCACCTTAGGCGTCGTGTGACACCAAAGGATTTGATTAGAGTTACCTGATGCAAATATGAACGGGGGTGGGGTGGAGGGCAATCTGCCCTGAAAATGAAGACATTTCAGGAAGAAAAAAAAAACATCGGAAAGGAGAACATTTCGAAATGAAGAATTCAAGGTTCAGATCTGATTAGTCATTGAGTAAAAACTGTCAAGTGGCAGCATAAAGTATTAGGGGTGATCAATTAACAATTGAGTGTGATCAGTACGTTACTTCTCTCACGTTTTATTGGATCACGAAAGAGTCCGATTTTTTTTAAAGAAAATAAGCATGGCACAAAATAAGAGACCGATTTAGCATAGAATAACATTGTAAACTATTTTGCAAGTAATTTTTCTGTACACAATAAGGAGTAAATTTTCAAATTGTTTACTCTGTAGTCATATTGGTGCTGTCTTCACATGTGATACATACATAGCGATTTGTCAAGACAGCCAGACAGACCCGCTTAAAAACTAAAGAAACCCATTCTGACAGTTTGGGTTGACAGTTTCTAATGAATTTTCAGTATGAAAAAAAACTGTTAAAATAATCTAATATCATATAGCTCGAACGAATATATATTTTTTCCAGAAAGAAAAGAAAAGATACCACTGCCGATGCTACGCATTTAGGCAAACTTTTTGGTGCTGGCAATTTTTGACAAAAGCTCTTCGTTACTTAACAGATAAGTGTAGAAATCCATGCACGTCATAGCCTCAAAATTGTATTGTGTGCGTATACAGGTCTTCCCTGATTCCACATTAAGTCTACGCCGCTAATTGGTCCATTGAGCACTTATCATCGAAAAACTCCTCTCGACATTAGCGTAATACACAGAAATACAACAATAAAATTCACATAATTAAAGTCGTTGTGAAAAGCTGCCGATATTGGGGAAAGATTTAAAAATACCCACCATTGTTTGTGCATTCTTTGATCTCCAGAAAAACTGAAATCTATTCTATCGAATTTGAGGAATGAAATCAGTTTGCAAAATCCGTTGTATAGTTTTACGTCATCAATGATAACGACTCTTTTGTTCAGTAACTGAATGCGTGGAATCAAATCAGTTCAGGTTTTTCGTAATTTCTAAAAGCCATCCATCCCGAACACTTCAACTAGTTCAACGGTCTGTCTTTTTTCTCTTTTTTTTTTTTTTTTCTAAATATTCCGTGGATGTTTTGTAAACTTGTTGAAATTCATCAGAGAGGCTCGGTGTCTCTCCGTTCAAACTATTTGCCTGACGAACAAGCTGTTCCGCTTTCAAGGTCTGTAGGTAGGCAACTGAGAACTGATTTGTGTGCGTAAACTGGTATTAGCCAAAAAAGAGGACATTTTAATGTTAAAGGAGGATGTTGAATTTTGGTTGATTTTTTGTTTTTTTCTCTTCATGAATATCTCATGGTAACGCAACAGAAAAGCAACAGACCTGAGCTGAGAACCCCGGCACACTCGGCTCAACAAAAGTCATCAAAAGTATTAAGGACAAACGTCGATTATCGAAGGCTAAATTACAAAAATCAATATTAGTTTATTCTCTTATCCTATCATTCTTTCCTGTTCCATCGTTAAATGGTGACATGGAGTCCTCGATACAGATCTCCAGTGCGAAGTAGACGGAGAGTAAAGAGAGAGAATAATTACTGTGGATACTTTTATCTTCGCCTATTTTCTGTTTTGTCTCATTTAATTGTTTTTCTCTTTTTATAGATTCGGTAAAAATGATCTTCTGGCATAATTGCCTGCATTCAGGATAGACACATTTTCTTTTATTTTCATGAGAAACCGTCAACTAAAGCTGTCACCAATATTATAACAGGTTTTTAAGCTGGTCTGGTTGGCTGGCTGGCTGTTAATTTATTGGACACCGTCAACCATGGCTTACACCTAAACTGTCAATATAAGCTTTTTTCAGTTTTCTAGTTGATCTGGTTGATTATGTATGTATGTATGTATGTATGTATGTATGTATGTATGTATCATGCGTACAGACACACCAATGGAGCGAGAGGGCGTAGACTTTGAGCATTTACTCCTTATTATGTCTAGAAAAAAAAACGTACATTTTTGTCTCTCCACCCTGAGTACTTTTCAGAGGGGGTTTCGTTTTCAATGTTAGTTCCTGCTAAATTGATCCCTTATATTGTATCCCCAATTTGGGGGGGGGTCAATTCAGACGTTTTAAAGAAATCACTCCCCTAGAAGAGTTGAGAGAAATAACTAATTCATTGATCACCCCCAACTTTTCAAGTTTTTTTCCGATTGATTATGTCCAATATGGAATGCAGCCAAAAGACATTGGTTGCGTGGCGGTTGATATTGAGTGACTAACCAGACCTGCTTATTTATTTTTGTTGATTCAATAGTATAACATAATCTCAGGGTATATTCCTATGTTTCTTGAAGGAGTAAATGGTTAACCCCGGGGGTGAACGAAATTATTTGGGAGCTGAACGAGACTAGAGAGAAAGAAATAGAATCTTGGTTCGAGAAGCTTATCTCAGAAATGCTGATACATCCAAAACGTTTATATGAAGAAAAGGTTATTTTCTTTTATTTTATGAAAACTAGAAAAAAGTCATTGGTTTTTCAGTTCTCAACTTTCTTTTGCACAAAATTTTCTGTCCATATTTTTCATGATGTTCGAAAAGTTGAATGAAATAAACACTCAAGAAACACTCATTTTGGAATATACAATCATATAGAGAACGCGCATTAACAGTCAATAATTGGGCAGCCGTAGCGTGAAGCTTCGAAGTCTTATAAAAAAATGTTTTTTTTTAAAAAGAGGAGAAGAAATATGGTCAGAATAAATTATATCTATGACATCACTGGCGATTTCCACGGGAAAATATCTAGAATAGAGTGGGAAAAAACATCTTGAAACATCGAAGAACAAATATGGTCAGAATAAATCCTATGTATGACATCATTGGAAGCATTTAAAATACGTTTGAAATGTAAAGGAACTCACCGTCACAGCCAATACTTGAACAACCGTAACGTCGTAATTTGAAGACAGCTTAAAAAAATAATAACAGAGAATAAATATCATCATCAATCATCATCAGTCTTTTAACGTCCGTCGTTGGGATTAGACCTTTCCAAGGATTCGCCACATCATGGGTGTCACGGAGCCAGTATTTCCTGAATTTTTCTAGTTCATCTCGCCATCTTGTGTTCTGTCGGCCTCGGTTTCGAATGTGATCTCTGGGGATCCATGTTGTGAGTCGTGATGTCCATCGATTGTCTTTCATTCTTGCAACATGGCCTGCCCATTGTCATTTTAGTTTTTTAATATTTTCTATGACGTTCCGGACTCCCGTTTTCTTCCTTATGTACTTTGCTGTCTTGTGATCTCTCCATGTAAGGGTGAGCATGACACTCTCATGCGCACGCTGCATGCTTCTCAGTTTGTAGGTCTGTCTCTTGGTTAGGTTCCATGTTTCAGCTCCATGGTCAGGATAAATTCGATTTATGACATCAAAGGTGTTTTCCACTGGAAAACTTCTAAAATAGAGTAAAAAAAGACAACTAGAAACATTCTTGGGAATCTAGATGTTTTTTTGATAAACCAGTCAAGAAAGGCTCCCAAACGTCCAAAAACCTTTCTTTTTTTTTTTCCAAAAAATCAATAAATAATTTTTAGAAAGGGTCTGGTGGGCATGGATGCCGAATTTAAAGTGTATGGCTCAAACGGTATGGCTACGGATGCTGGCAAATTCAAACGAACGGATGAACCAATACACAAATATATTGAAAAAAAAAGGGGGGTTGAATCCTTCGCCTCTTTGATGGTTACGATCGTTCAATTATTCATCATGTAGCCTCGAAACTAAGAGCACAAGTCAAAGGATGATTTAATGACCCCCCCCCCCCCCCGCACACACACACACATACACTTGATATCGGTCTGGTCAGGTGTGAGCGAAATTTTGAGGAAAAGACTCAAAGTTGGGAAAAGAAAGAAACAGAAAATGGAATCTAAATCTCAATGAGACACTATTTTCTGTGCTTATTCGTAGATTTCACTGTGAAAATGATCTCATGGTATATTTTCTATCAGGTTGAATAGACACTTTTTTTTTCTTCCTTCCTTCTTTTTTTTTCTTTTTTTCTTTATTCTAGAAAAGTGCCTTACGTAAAACCATGCCATTCGACTTTGAAGTTATGCCTCTTAAAGATAAGTAACGGACCCAGGGATGGCTACATGGCCAAGGGCTGTGATTACGGTGGTAACAACAGTAATCATGTTGGAAGTCTCGAACAGTGTTGAGGAGGGGGAAAAATAAGAGAGGAAAAAAAAGGAGGGAGGAGTAACATCGGAGGAGGAGGAGGAGAAGACTCGGATGATTTCTGTATTTTCTTTTCTCTTTTTTTTTCTTCTACTAAAGTTCAGACTTCAATGGGATACGTGCAACTGCACAATCAGTTCTAATGAGACAACTAATTCACGGCAGGGAATGGTCTGTGTTACATCGTATTTGACTTCACCCTTCCAGGAATGTCTTTAGCATGAGGGAATCTGTGGTAAAGGAGAAGAGATAGGTAAACGCATGCAGACACACACCCACACGCACACACATACACACAGACTTATACGCCCACATATACACTTAAACACATACACACACCAAAAATACACACATCAAATATACATGCACACATACATGCTTACACATTTAAAGACGCGCAAACGCTCAGGGAAACGTATATATTACAGCAAGATGAAAGAGAGAGAGAGAGAGAGAGAGAGAGAGAGAGAGAGAATATACAGCTGTTCAAATATATGTAAAGTGATGAATACATACGAACAAGCACACACACACACACACATATATGTATTTACATATATGTATGTATATGTACATATATTTATATATGTGTGTGTGTGTGTACAGCTGTAAAAATAAATGTTAAGTGATGAACACATTCAACAAGCATTTATTCATATGTGTGTATGTGTGTGCGTGCTTGTCCAAATGCATACGTAGGTGTACATATGTATGTGCATGAATGCACACTTGTATATATGTAAATTGTCGCATACATTAGATAGATCGCATAGGAATGTACATGGACTTATACACGCATATATATACATACATACATATATATTTATATATATCTGTATATATATATATATATATATATATATATATATATATATATATATATATGAATTTAAATAACTTATTCACAATGATTCACATACACACGCTTACACACATATACATATGTATGAAGGAAAGAAAGGAGATAAAGCGTGGCGCAAAGACTCACGCATACGCACACATACACAAACTCACACAGACACAGACGCACACACTATATATATATATATATATATATATATATATATATATATATATATATATATATATATATATATATATATATATATTATGAACTGTAAAGAGTGAGAAAGACTCGGGAGTAAAGTGTTTGATGTAAGGTTTATTTATCCGTAGATGTTTTACATAAATGTATAAATGTTTATATATATATATATATATATATATATATATATATATATATATATATATATACATACATACATACATATATATATATATATATATATATATATATATATATATATATATATATATATATATATATATATATATATATATATATATTGGAAGGAAAGAAAAGGGATAAAGCGTGACGGTCTGTATTATATTGAAACTAATTGTATTTTTCTCCAACTCTGAACTTATTCGACGTCACGTGAACACATGCAAGATCATGAGGCCTGAAAACCATGGAAAACCAGTAAATGGATTTGCGGTTGTATCACATCACCTCACTTGATTCTACATGTTATGACTAAATATAACATAATGCACACCCTTTATTTAAAAGTCAGTCCCTAGATCAGAAACAAACATCACGCCATCACGCAACCTCCGTCAAATTTGGGGGGGGGGGCAGAAAAAGAAGATGTCAGAGGTTAGGTCTTATAAGTAGACCAGCAAGGACTCGTGATATCACGTGACTTGCAGCCGTCACGTCAACGTGTTCCCGCCCCTAGCAATACAAATAAGCGTTAAACTGGCCTGCACACGACTGAATCTCACGTGAGTACGTGTGAGATCAAGTGAGCGTGATTGTAATGTCTTCCCACCATGTATCGCACACACACACATACATGTGTATACATATACATATACATAGGTAGAGAGAGAGAGAGAGAGTGAGTGAGAGAGAGTGAGTGAGTTAACGTGTGAGTCAAAAAGAGAGAAATAGATGTTTATAGATTCTTGCGTAGAAATATCCCTGTATGCGATTCTTGTGAATGCACATTTGATTACGTATGTTCTTGTAAACCTCTTTCTATATCTGTTTATACAATAGACTGTGATTCTCCCAATTTTCCTGTCCGTAACCCCGGATTCTCTCTCCCACTATAAGGTTGCAATTTTGCTGATGTGAATATCTTCAACCCACCATTTGAGACAATAGACTCTTCCGCTGATTTTAAAAAAATCATCTAATAGAATTCTATCATAAGCAATTCTTGCTTTTCAAGACTTTGCTTTACAACACTTTTTCACTTTCACGGAGAGAAGGTGGAAAGCGGAAATGGTGTCCAGCTTTTTGTTTTGGAGTGAGCTATTATAGAAACAGCGCATACTCTTTCCTTCTCTCGTCTACATCCCCAGTCTCCTGTACCCGCAACTAGCATGACCACCAAAAAATCAGCCTGTATTACCAAACTCACAATTCTCCAGGACTGGAGATGCTCAAAAACCTTTAACAAATCAATTAATGGTAAGGCTTACGAGATGATTTTATAAGAAGGCTCTACTTTCGGATAGCGGGGGAAACTTGTTTTTGTGGGATTTTGTCCACGAGGTCACAGTTTTCAAGTTAGTTAGGAGCTAGAAGGCTGAAAATTTTTTTACCCTTTTTATGGATAGAGAAAGTTCGGGTATTTTCTTTTAATTCCTCCTAAATTGGTTTTTAATGGAGCAAGGAATCAGTTAGCAATATAAGTTTATGCTAAATTGTATGTTATATCCAAGTATAATTTCTGCCAAACCGAATCTTACTCGTCAATAGACTAAGGGTAATTTTTGTCAGTGAAAATTCGAATCGAAGGCCGTGATACACAGTAACGTGTTCAAATCTGGAATGGCTGATCGTACATGGAGGGAGAAGTGTTGGCACAGACCCTCATGGAAAGAGGTTCGAATCTTACACGGGGAGAACAGTTGGCAAATATGACATCTGAAGGAAACGGCAAACATACTTTATCCAGCCGAACCAACTAGCCGGCGGAGCATTGATATAAATAGCATCAGAGAACCTCTTATCAAAAAGGCCATTTCTGAGAGAGAGTAATAGGTCTGTTACCAAAAGGAAGCAAATTGAAATTTGATACCAAAACAACGCCACTGTATAGCATTATATATAAACGGATGTAACGTGTCTAGCACAATACGAGCCAGGGTTTTAAGAAGTGACGTCATATTCTGGAACCAGGAACACCTAAAGGAGGCTGGTGGGTATATTGCCGAAACGTTTTGAATAGATGAACATGTAGACTAGGATAATAGTCCTACCATATCATATACAACGATTAAAAAAGATTTTCTCTGTGTTTCCCTCTCAAATCGAAGTAGTCTTATGTACTCAAAGGTCTTATATGCCTTCAAATTCAATAAGTTGATTGCTTTTTTTTTCTGCTGGATAGTTAAGGACTCTGACATGGAGACGATTTGTTGATTATTTTGCCGATGTTTCCTATTTCGTCAATATCGGAGAAGTTATCTTCGCCCTAACCTGAACGTTTACATGATTTTCAATCACCATTTCAGACTATTACTTGTGCAGTTGAAAATTTATTTATTTCTCTTTCAGCATTGATCAATACTTCATACCCATCGTTGAGCAGGAATCCTTTTGCGTCATTGACTAACCACATTATTCACTCTCTAGTCCAAAATTCTACATTTATCATTACGTCTCCCTTTCTTTGTATCAAGTTCATTGCTTCATTACTTACCTACTTTTTCATTTTCTCTCTTTTTCCTGATTTTTCCTTTCTAGTTCTTTTTTTGTCTGATTATCAAATCAATTTCGGTACGTATTTATCTTTTGGGTTGATTGAATTACCGATACAGTGATCTATTTCAATGCGATATGCAATACTTTTTCTATACAACGGCCAATCAATCTATCTCGATTCATATCTATCAATATATCGACCATTCTCTCTCTCTCTCTCTCTCTCTATATATATATATATATATATATATATATATATATATATATATATATACGTCTGTTTATATCTATTTATCTACATATCGATCTATCTGTCTGTTTGTTCATATATATATATATATATATATATATATATATATACATGTATATATATGTATCGATCTATCTATCAGTGTTCATCTCTATCTATCTATCTATCTATCTATATATATATATATATATATGTATATATATATATACATGTATATATATGTATCGATCTATCTATCAGTGTTCATATCTATCTATCTATCTATCTATCTATCTATACATATATATATATATATATATATATGTATATATATATATATATATATATATATATATATATGTATGTATTTCGTTGATGTGTAATTTTCTTTAAATCTATCTCTCTTCCTCATATATATATATATATATATATATATATATATATATATATATATATATATATATATATATACATGAGCTCAGTTCATATCTATCTTTTCATATTTATCTATCTATCACGCTGATATGCAATTTCCTATCTACCTATCGATGCATCTATCTATCTATCTATCTATCTATCTGTCTATCACGTTGATATGCAATTCTCTCTCAATTCAACTGCAGATCAATTAGAAACTGTCAACCAAAACTGTCAACATTAGTTTTTTTTTTCAGTTTTCAAGTTGGTCTCGCTGACTGTTTGGCTGTGTATATATGTATCTTTTGTACAGGCAGTGCGAATTGAGAAAAGAGCTGAAAATATAGCACTTCTTACATCTACAAAAACATTATTTCTTTTAGTATTTGTTTAAATCCCCTCTGCTAAACAGGTTTTACGGAGGTTCAATTCACAATCTTTTTTAATTTTGGCTTAATTGATCCCTTAGTTTGTGCCCAGCAGCATTCACACTTGTTTTTTGAAAATTCATCCTTTTTTTAGTGACTACTGCTCATCAAAATGCGAGATAAGTAACTTGTTCATCGATCAGCCCTATTTTTCCCAATTCTTTAATTGATCACCCCAACACAGAATGCTGCCAAAAGACGTTAGCACCATGACAGTTTCAATTGAATGACCGACCAGACTTGTTTATCTCTTCGAATGATTGGGTTACCGATACAATCATGTATTCCGATACGATGATATTCAATACTTTTTTTGTTTAATGGCTAGTCTATCTATCCATCGATTAATCAACATTCACATATATATATATATATATATATATATATATATATATATATATATATATATATATATATACATATATATATATATATATATATATATATATATATATATATATCAGAGGCCTTCGCCCAAAACTGTCAAAATAGGTCTTATAAGTTTTTAAGTTGGTCTGGCTGGTTACCTATTTTTTTTAGTTTAAATCCCCCCCTGATTCAATAAAGGTTTTTTTTTATTGGGTATGGGGATTCAATTTGCAATATAAGTTTTTGCTATATTGATCCCTTAATTTATGTCCGACAGCATTCATGCTTGCTCTTCGAGAATTCGAACTTAGTTCAACAAAGGGTGAGAGAATTAACTTATTCATTGATCAACCCTATTTTTTAATTCATCACTCCCAACACAGTAAAACGTTAGTCATATGACGGTTGCAATTGGATGATTAATCAGACCTGTTTATTTTAGGGGGGATGCGGTGATTGAGTTACTGATTCAGTGCGCTGATATTCACTGCTCTCTCAATCTAATTGTTGATCTGCTTATCTATTTATCTATCTGTTTTTCTGTCTGTCAAGCCCTTTTCGTATACAACAATTTATCTCAATCAGCTCATAAGTTACCATCTACCTATCTATCTATCTTTCTATGTCTGCTTGTATTTATCGTATCTATCTAAATGGAAACAGCCTCTGGCTTTCCTACGATCGTAGCCTCCACTAGAAGAAAATAATATATGCGGTAAATAGAAAAGATCAAGTCTCATTTAGCTTTAATGAACAAGGTACGATTCGTTATTCAACTTTGTTCACTTTGTATTAGAATCGAGACGAAATCTTGCTTGGAGCGCCTTGAGAGAAAAAAGAAGGAAATAAATTTCGGTTAGACGCCATCTTGGGTCATGAGAAAAGTGCCAAATATGAAAAGAAATTGAAAAAAAAAAGTACGAAAGGAAAAGAAAAAAATCCCGAAGAGTGAAAAGTTCCAAGGAATCAGAAAGATGTTTTTGATCTCAAAATAATCATAAACTTATTTGTTCGCTGAAAATAAGAAAAAGCAAAGGGTTAATACAGTTTTGAACATGGGTAACATCTAAGATGAAACACCTAAAAGTTAGCATTATTAGTTATCTAAATACTGACGTACAAACAAATGAATTTAAGAAGTATGTCAACCTAGAACCGTTTTCTTTAGGTTGGGAGTTAGGAGCTTGGTCGGTAAGCGTTGTATAATCCTAAAAAATATCTAGGAGAAAAGATTCTGGCTTCAAATGATGATGAGGCAGAATGCTATAAGTATAAAGGTCCCTAGCGAAAAAAAACGGTTGAAATAGAAAGCGAGAGAGAGAGAGAGAGAGAGAGAGAGAGAGAGAGAGATTAGTCGTATACGTTGTATATTTTCAGTAATTAGGCACCCACAAAACTGTAGAACAATATTCATTCTAATCTATTTTGCAGTTCTAAAGTTCAATATTTTTTTGCACATTGTCATACGGTTATTTACATATAAAATGTAGACAAACAATCGGATCGTCAGTAACACTGTCTTATTCGAGGTCGCTATGAGAAGTCTGGTTCAATTTGGCCTCTCACTGATCAGAGACTACTATGAGAAGCCTGGTTCAATTTGGCCTCTCACTGATCAGAGGCTACTATGAGAAGTCTGGTTCAATTTGGCCTCTCACTGATCAGAGGCTACTATGAGAAGTCTGGTTCAATTTGGCCTCTCACTGATCAGAGGCTACTATGAGACGTCTGGTTCAATTTGGCCTCTCACTGATCAGGGGCTACTATGAGAAGTCTGGTTCAATTTGGCCTCTCACTGATCAGAGGCTACTGTGAGAAGTCTGGTTCAATTTGGCCTCTCACTGATCAGAGGCCACTACGGAAATCAGTCTCCAGCATTACCGTTCAATCCGACGCTCCGCCTTGCAACACATCTTCTGAAAATAGCTTAAGGAAAATTAAAGGAAATAGACCTAGACAATGAAATGATGAATATGCGAAAAAGTAGCCGAGAAAATCCTTTAATAAACTCTTGAGATTTAATGAGACTGTTTACTATTAATGTTTCTTAATGAGCAATCGCTTAACAATGAAGTACTCGAGGAACGTTAGAAAGAAAAGGAAAATGAAGAGGGAGACTGGGGAGATAGAAAACAAAATACCAAGTAGACAGATCATGGTATTGACGATCAAATAATGATCTTCAAAATTATTGTAATGAACAATAGTAAGAAGCAGTACCAAGAGAATGGGAATGATTATTGTAACCCCGCCCGACTCCCTGACTCGCCACTCGAGAGAAAGAGTTGGAATTTGATACTGAATAGGAGCTGATACAAACATGGACGTCCGCTGCTACTTTTCAGGGGAGGTGGGGCCAAAAATGAATTTCCAGGTGGGGGCAAGGCAAAACTTGTATATTCGGAATATATCGTAGTTTTATTATTTGCATTTTCACACCAGTCGCTTAGTGGTCACTGCTGGGGACTGAGTGACAGCAAGTCTCCTCAACTCTCAAGCCCTCCTCTTCACATTCTCACAGTTCACAGCAGTGCTGTGGATTATGGTTTAACACCGGTTGCCTGGTGGTTATCGCTCAAGGCTGAGTGACAGTAAGTCTCCTCAGGTCTCCAGCCCTCCTCTCATATCGTTTTTACCTGTCATAGCAGCGCTGTGATTTGTGTCGCCTTCACCAAGCCTTTTTCTTTGCTGTTAAGCGATTGCTACCAGCTGGGGGTCGTAGGTCTCATATTTCCAGTATTCTCCTCAGTATTCGTTCAGTCCCCAGTAGTGCCGAGGTCTGTATAATCTCAATTCTTCCTCTTGACCCCAGCTCTTTCAAACTCGTTTTCAGTGTCTTTGATACAGTTTTGAGTGCACCCACTATTACTGGTACTACTCTGACAAACATGTACCGCGCCTTCTTTAGTTCCTTTGCCAAGTTCTGTTATTTACTTGGCTTTATTATTATTATTACTATTATTTTGCAATCTCACACCAGTTGCCTGGTGGTTACTGCTGGAGGTTGAGTGACAGCAAGCCTCCTCTAGTCTCCCGCCCTCCTCTCTTTATTCTCATAGACCACAGTAATACTGCAGTTTACAGTTTCACACCGGTTGCCCGGTGGTCATTGCTGAAGGTTGACTGACAATAAATCTCCTTAGGTCTTCAGCCAACATCTCTTCCGCTTTCATTTTCCTTCCTCTGTTAGGCCACTACTAACATATAGTGTTGCAGTCCTATTATTATTATTATTATTATTATTATTATTATTATTATTATTTGGAATCTCACACCAGTTGCCTGGTGGTAACCGCTGGAGTTTGATTGACAGCAAGTCTCCTCAAGTCTCCAGCCCTCCTCTCCTAGTACTCATAGGTCGCAGTAATTCTGCGATTTACAGTTTCACACCGGTTGCCCAGTGGTTATCGCTGAAGGCTGAGTGACAATAAGTCTCCTCAGGTCTTCAGCTAACGTCTCCTCTCTCTTTCGCATATCATGACAGAGCTACGATTCGTTGCAGTACTTATATCTCTAGCACCTTCCTCAGTACCCGTGCAGTTCCAAGTAGTGCTGTGGTCTGTACGGTCTCTATCCTCCCCCTAATCCCGATCTCCTCCAGTCTCTCCCTCAGCGTTTTGGGGACAGTTCCTAGTGCTCCCACTATGACCGGTACTACCCTGGTTTTCATGTTCCACATTTTCTTCAACTCCCTTGCTAGGTCCTGGTATTTTTCCCTTTTTTCACCCTCCTTCTTTTTTACTCTATGGTCTGCAGGCACAGCAACGTCTATTATTTGGCAGGCCTTCCTTTTTTTGTCTACTATTACTAAGTCCGGCCTTCTTGCCTGGATGAGGTGGTCAGTTTGGATGTCAAAGTCCCACAGTAGTTTGTGGTTGTCATTCTCCAAAACTGCCTCTGGCTTGTGCTGATACCACTTTTCCCCATGGTTGAATCCCATTTGTTTACTTAGTTCCCAGTGTATCATCGTTGCTACTCTATCGTGTCTATGCTTATACTCCTTCTGGGCGAGTTGACTACATTCACTAGTTATGTGGTTTACTGTCTCATCTCTTTCACCGCACATGCGGCATTTGCTGTTTGTCTGTGTTCTGTCGATTTTTGCTTTTATGTAGTTTGTCCTTATGCTTTTGTTTTGGGCTGCCATGATGAGCGATTCTGTTTCTCTCTTAAGGTTTCCCTTTTATTATTATTATTATTATTATTATTATTATTATTATTATTATTATTATCGTTGTTGTTGTTGTTGTCGTCGTCGTCGTCGTCGTCGTTGTTGTTATTGTTGTTGTTGTTGTTGTTGTTGTTGTTGCTGCTGTTGTCATACATTTGTCGAATTCCGTGTCTGTTCTTACGAAGCAACTAAGTCTCAACAGGTGTTACTTTACGTGAGGAATATCTGCTGTGCGTACAATTTCTAACAGCCCGATGCTTTGCGGTTTTCTTGCATACGGTTCACACAGGATCTGTCAAGTCCTGTCTTGATAGTGACGAGATTTTCACTGAAAGCAGATTATTCTCTCTTCTATGTGTTCAACATTCACCGAGACTCGGTCTCGGTGTCTCAATGCTTCATCCTCTTTTCCTTTAGAAGGTTTGCATATTCTGGGATCGCAGCATCAATGACAAGGCACGTCATTGCCTTCTTATCACAGTCTACCCCATCTGCCTCTCCTGCCTGCGATAGCTTTGTCCGCGTTGATAACCATTCGTTACGTGATGACCGAATCGATCTTGTAGTTCAGACCAGTTTTTAGTTGCATCAAGGGTTCCGGAAAAATTTGTCCCAACAATAAATCCCATATACAATTCATCCAGTGTCAGATTAAGGCGTGGGCTTAAAGGGATGCAGCCCAGAGGCTTTCGCCAGCTGAAAGGCCACTATTGTTCAAGCTGAAAGTTATTTCACTTGTGAATGCTGAATCAATGAATATGCTTCGTAATTTATTAATTCAAAAGGGTCCAATTGATATACTATGTATAAATATATGCAGTAGACATTGTAATCCACACACAAGCATGGAAGATAAGCTTCTGATATCTGCAATCTTGTCGTAAAACATGAGATTAGTTTCTTCATTCCCCGAAGTTGAAATAGAACCACTGATTTACTAACCGTGATAACAAATGTGACTGGAGAGAAAAGTTTCTTGAAGATGAAACATTTGGAGATTGTGCACAGATTGACAATGGGACGAGAATAAACAAACTTACTCTCATAGCGATTAAACAAATATTCTCAAGAACTTCTGATTTACTTATGTTTGGGTTTTTTTTCAATTTGTTTCCAAGAAATGACGCAACGCACAAGTTTTAAATTTAACTGTTGTTAGACTTGTAAACATTGATTCAATTTTCAGTGAACTTTTTTAAAAATGTTACTAGGGGCTTTACGGTACTAGGGGCTCTACGGTACTAGTGGCATAGAGGCCTACAAAATCTTTAGCCAGCACTGAATTCATCCCCGAATATTTCATAGCTGTGGATGACAAAAAATTCATCCTCAACCTAGTTTAGAATATTGATACCAGTTATGGATTAATCATTATATTCCTATATGCTTTATAGTTTAGTATAATGAATATAGGATATAGGATTTTAACGATTAATTTAAAGGTGGTATTGTCAAACTGCTAGGTAGTTTTGTCAAACTCTTAGAGAGTTGACGTTATTATGGCAATTTGTCAGATTTGGAAGAGAGAGTGGGAGGGAAACAGAAAGAGTAATTGTGTGACATCATGTGTCATTTCGCTTTTTACTTTTCTTTCTTTCTCCTCTACTCTTCTCACTTAACCTCAACCGTCCATAGTAGAAACTTGAAACTTAACACACACGCTCCCCTCAATAAATGGTAAAACCTTTTTTCAATCCAGCTCAGTGACTGAAATAGTTGCGTTTACAGTGTAGTTAGACCCTGGAGTAGTCAGACTTGTATTATTGTTAAACTAAGTTGGGGATGAATTTTCTGTAATCAACGACGATGAATTGTTCGGGGTTTAATTGTTGGGATTATTTTATATTGAAATATAAATGGGGATGAAGTATTTGGAATAGATTGTTGGGGATGAAATACATATGGGGAGAACTGTTTGGGATGAATTGTTGGGGAACAATTGTTGGGGATGAAATATATATGGGGATGTACTGTTTGGGATGAATTGTTGGGGATGAAATATATATGGGGATGAACTGTTTGGGGTGAATTGTTTAGGGTGAATTGTTGGGGATGAACTCGCCGGATACTGTCCGCCATGGCTTTATGTCCAGTAAATTGACCAGTGTAGATAGCTTGCCGCTTTGTTGCACTAATATAAATATTCAATAGGCGCCATTACTGGACAGTCAGCCTCTGTATAGCGAATATACGTTCCTGCATTTGAATATTTCTGTTCACTTGAGAGGTTGGCGCCTGGTCTTACGCCACATTCGGTTAAACCTTCTGATTCTCCTTTGAGCCTGAGCTTTGAAAATATACATAAGATACTTCTTCTGTCGATGTGTAAGAAGAAATTGAAAACTAGCATTCCAAGAGAAATTATGAATCAGCGCCGGCCATCTATGCAGATCTTTGCCTCTTGAATCAAGCGGCAGTGGTTGTAACATTAGGTTATCCCAATGGAAATACTACCAGTATGGTTCAAATCATATATTTATGATTTGATTTTATTTTCAAACGACTGCTCGGTCATTCGTTGGGGTGATCAATTAAAAGAATTGGTGAAGAAGGTGAACAACGTTACTTCTCTTGCCTTTTGGGGGCTGTGATTATTAAAATGTATGAATTTTCAATAAAATTTTTTAAAAAATGAATGCAGCTAGACACTACTAGACCAATTTGGCATAAACCTCCATTGCAAATCGGACCCAAGAAGAAAAAAACAAAACTATTTAGGGGAAATTTTTGAAAAACAAAAATCCCCTCGGCCCTCATTGGAGAGAGTGCTAATGCAAAATTTCAAGTTTTCACTATGAATCACTGGGGCTGTGCCAAGTCCGGATAGATAGATACATAAAAATGTCAGAACACATAAATCACCTAAACCAAGCAATACTGATTAAACCGATCTGTTGTGGGTAGCGGGGATCAATAAACAATGGAAAGAACTTATGTTACCTGACTTTCAAGAGTAATCATAAAATAAGTTTTGCGGAAAGAAAAAATTATCTACTCTAATAATTAGACGATGTGATTTTCTTGGTTCGCCGGTCGTAACGCTAGACTATTCAACTAGGAGCTATGCACTGTAAACGTATCTCAATCCAGATACACCCGTAATTTTCCCCTTTGGGATTAAGAAGTAGATCATATGAATGAAAACGAGAACTCTAAGTTCAACGATGAGTCCACCATCCATGGCAGTAGTGGTCATTTTTGCAGTCTTTTGGTTTTTTGTCATCTTTGGCGATTTGGGGCCATTTTTGAGGGGTCATTTATTAGGATATCATTGGCAGCTTGTAAAATAAATAATCAGAATAGTGTTCTTTTGGGGACGTCATATTCTCTGACATTACAGCATTCAAGTTAGACTAACCGACCAATCGACAGGCAGGCCTACCGATCGACTAAAAAGCGTCTAATAACGATACGCAGATATCGAAGAACTTATACGGACAGATGCCATAGAGCTAATCTTGCTGGTTGTTGTTAGTCGTTTCGATCCTAATGTGGATCTTTCAGTACAAATTGGTACCAGACGTACCAATTCATACTAACTTACTATACTGATATAATGAACAGTGTGATTACCTTGGTTTACTGTCCGTAACACTAGACTCTCTCACTCAAGAGTATTTTTTTTCGAATAAAAGTACCTCATTCCCACCTTGTGGAACTATTGACAAATTTGCTATTATTTTTTCTTAGAGAATAGTTTAATAGAAATTCAAAAATATCCGTGATATTTTTCACAGGTGGTGACAATAATCCTCGCTTGATTCCCAGTAATGTTTCTATTTCATATTATGACATGTCCTTGCGCCAAACTAAGCTGAGCTTACAACATGATAAAGACAACCGTGGTAGAAGTGGTCTACTCCACAACGGACATCGGGATAGCAATATGGAGAAAGAAAGATGGAATATTGATTCAGCAGTATTTTCCGCGGCTCAACATACCCATTGTGGCCTGATATTAAAATGTTAATCCTATACTTTTGGTTTGGGATTTCATCTGTACGTGTTAATAAGGGCCGATTCAACATTTTCTGTCTTTGGCTCAACAGAAAGGGACTCATGTGCCTCGAGGATTTGGGTAGGTTGTGGGACGTGCATTTTTTCATCGGGACCGGACGACGACGACGAGGCCATCTGAGACCAACAGGTGCAATGATTAAAATCTGGAATATCCTGAGATTTCGTCCGGTCCTGTCGATTTTAACTCCCTATAAATATATTATACTTACAGAACAGTGATCTTATGCATTACTAGTGTTGGATCAATCTTGGTTGTGAGAATGGCCTTCACCTAGAAAATCAGCATTGGAAATACTGGTTTCTATCTGGACCCGAACACCGACATCTGGCACCCGTGAAAAATTCATATTTATTTGCGGAAGGCATTGTATTTGTGTAGAGCTTCTTTTGTCAAGCTCCTGTCCGAGTCTGGAATTCACGAGAACAACAAGAATGACCAGAACAATCCTCACCAAATCTAGGAGAGAAAAAATTAACATTCCTCCACCGTGATTCGATATCATGACCCACTGATTGGTAGTTTAACACCATCACATTCGGAGAGTACACCCGAAGAAGGCTGCATAATAGATCGGCCGAAAATGGATCTTCTCAGAATTATAGAGTGAATGGTACCGAATGTATTTCGTTGGACCGACAGTGGGTTACGTGGCTGGATTGACGACATTGATGTGGTTCAGCGAGAATTTTAATCTGAGATCTGAGGTTGAATATCTTCATTATTTGGTGAAACATTTCGTCCTGTCTTCTCATCTCCGTTGTTTCGGTCATCAAGTTAAAAGGTTACAGGATGTGATGCACACCTGGGGAGGGCCAGAGAGTCCAGTCGGGATATTTGGCAGGGTTTTCTTTTAGAAACCGTCAACCAAAACTGTCGAGATAGGTTTTCAAATTTGTCTGGTTGTTTGACTGACTGACAGACTGGCCATGTATGTATACATGTACCATGCGTACATGCTATACCAATGGAGCTAGAGCGCTGAAAATTTGAACATTTACTCCTTAAGATATTGGGGGGTCAATTTGCAATGTTAGTTTATACTAAATTGGTCCTCAAGTCTATCTGATACCATTCGCGCTTGCTCTTTGATTTTTTTGTCTTTGACCACTGCCCCCAAAAAGGCAAGAGAAGTTACTCATTTATTGATAGCGCCCTGATCACTTTTTTAATTGATCATCCCAACACGACATGCTGCAAAAAAAAATTAATTGATAAAAAATCGTTGGCCACGTAACAGTTTCTATTGGGTGACCAACCAGACCTGTTTTCCTGGGAATTGAACAGTAGATCTAGTGTAGTCGAGTCCAATGTAGTAACTAGTGTAACAGTTCAATGAATACGCTATCAACGCGAACATAGTTAGGGGGGTCGGGTTCCACTTCACTTGTCATGTTTCTACTTTTTCTTTCATCAAGCTTTGTTTATTATCTTGGTTTACTGAGCCACCCAGGCCAGGCCAGACAAAAGGCTCCATTCACCGGACACCGACTACATTCCTGTCGGCTTAGTCATTCATATAGTTATTATCATTATCCTATCCATTGCAAAAGGCTCTTATTCTCAGACCCATTATCATCGTTCATCATTATTATTACTGTCATTATTTGATACGGTATCATCAGTGGTATAACAATTGCTACAACTTCTTACAACCTATTTTACCATTGGTCCAAACATTTTCTTGGATTGCTATTACTGTTAGAGCTGAGTTTATTTGAATTCGCGCACCAGCGGTATCTGATGACCATCGCCAAAAACTGACTGACAGGAAATCTCTCCAAGTCTTCAACAGATTCTTCGGCATTCTTGCATACATCTACTGCCCTAATGTTCGAACCGTCTCAATTCTCTTATTGGACTCAATATTTTACAAGGACTTTTTTAGGAGGGGGGTAACCGTTCCCAAATCTCCAGTTGTACAGCTACACTTCCCCTATCATGCTTGCTTATCTTCATAGATATTGTTATTGAGAAGAGGCCTACTGTTGACATTGTTTTCGTCACCTGACAACAAAGACAAGTTCAGACTTCCCGTTAAGACCAAAAAGTGCATGCTTTAAAATGATGGAGAGGGGGAGAAAAGGGAAAATTTTATTCTTGCATCAATCAATGAAAGGAAGGAAGGAAGGAAGATATGCACCAAGGGGGAAGAGAGAAAGAAAGAAAGAAAGAAAGAAAGAAAGAAAGAAAGAAAGAAAGAAAGAAAGAAAGAAAGAAAAATAAAGGAAGAGAGAGGGGGAAAGAAGAGAGGGAGAAATAAATGATTGAATATGTAAATAAAATGGAGAGCTGTGGACGCTGGATTAAATTATCTGGTTGTCACATTCTTTTTAGTTAGAATTTCTTTCTTCTTTTTTTAATCTTTCCTATAATTATTTTTATTCTTATTTCTTTTCTTCATGTCTCAGTCCTGACCGCCTATTGTAGGAACACAAAATTTTGCACGCACACTCCCCTCAATGAAAAATCATTCTTTCTTGCTTTTTTGAAAATTCAGCCTTGCGGCTGAAATGGTTGTGTTCAGATTGGAGTTTGACCCTAAAGCAACCATTATTATCATTATTATTATCATTATTATTATTATTATTTGGCTCTCACAGGAGATCAAGTGACAGCAGGTCTCCTCACTGCTCCAGGATAGTTCTTGTGAATGGAGTACAGTACACCGTTCTTTGTGACTTCTAGCTTCAAATGGATCACTCGATCCAAGCTAATGATAGATTTCGCTTTCCCAGCAGACTACAGAGTGAAGTTGAGAAAGGATGAAGAAATTTGATAAATATCTGGACCCGGTCGGGGAACACATACTCGAATTAGTTTTCATCGGCTGGGGTCACTTTGGTGAAAGACTTATGACCCTTTCAAATCTCACTTCTTCTTCTTCTTCTTCTTCTTCTTCTTCTTCTTCTTCTTCTTCTTCTTCTTCTTCTTCTTCTTACTATTATTATTATTATTATTATTATTAATATTTCATTGTTCATTTACAAGTTTACACCAGATGTCTGGTGGTATATAATGTGTTTAATTTGGCATTGTCCAACAAATACAGGTGTCCCAAGCTTTCCCGTGATTGAGCATTAAGGCAAGCATTACCGATAAAGAAGTGTTGTTGTTGCTGTTGTGGGAAACCGTAAACGAGAACTGTCACCAAAACTGTCAAAATCGGTTTCATCAGTTTTTAGTCAGTCCGGCTGGCTATGTATTCATGTGCAATGTATGTATCACGCGTGCAGGCTGCAGCACTGCACCAATAGAGCTAGAGGGTGGAAAGTTTAAACATGTACTCCTTATTATGTCTAGAAATAATGGTTTTGTGGGAGTGATTTTTTTTCACGTGGGTGTTCAGTTTGCATTGCAAGTTTATGCTATATTGGTCCCTAGTTTGTGCCTACTTGTTTTTAATTTTTTTAAGATCAGACTTTTCAGTGATTACTGCCCAACAAAAGGCGACGGAAGTAACTTATTCATTGATCACCTCTTCTTCCGGTGTCTTAATTGATCACTCCAAACACGACATGCTCACCGAAAGACGTCGATCATGTAACTGTTTCTATTGCAGGACTGACCAGACCTATTATTATTATTATAATTATTATTATTATTATTATTAGTAGTAGTAGTAGTAGTAGTAGTAGTAGTAGTAGTAGTAGTTTATTTTATTCAGCCTCGGGATAAAACCTCTTTCAACCAGACACGACATACGAAGTCCACTTCCCTTTTTCCGGATCTTTTTAGTAAACACCTGATCCATGGTACAGCCCCAAGTATAACATAGCATCAACTATAACAATAACAAGAGGGAAAAATCACACAAAAAGTAATAATATCTGGTGAAAAGGTTTGTCGAGGTGGGAAATTGTGCTGCTCTATCTCAGTTATTACCTTCCTGTCTATTGTCGGCAACACTTGTCTTACAGGTTCCACACCCTTCACCCAGGTGAGATCACATGGGACTGTTATTTAAGAAGGAAATCGGAAAGAAAGAAAAAGATGCCGGTCGTCCGGGGATAACGATAAGGCAGTAGGCGGGGGAGAAAATTCTATCCTGTCGTCGTCAAATTTGAAAAGAAAGGGTTATGGTTAGGTTTTGTGAGGGTGCGGATAGCTCGGACAGCTAGAGCAGTCTTATTTTTCTTTTTTTCTTTTTTTTTTTTTTCTTAGGTCTGAATTCCATAATAGACAAGACCTACTAATGGAGACAGTTATAATTCCAGCTGCGCTGATGGAAATGATAGATACTGAAAAAAAAAAATGTTGGGAAAAGTAATAAATTGACAAACGACAAGAAAAGAGAAGGTTTTACTGTGAGGTATCATTTATGCTCTCACAAGGTCTTTCGTTTTCGTTTCAAGAAATATCCTCCTACTGAAATGAGAATTTCTTTATAAAAAAAGAACTGACAACCAAACCTATGAACTTAACTGTCAACGTAGGTTACTTCAGTTTTTTTTTCTCTTATAGTTGGTCTGTCTGGCTAGCTATGTATGTATCACATAACCAAGCTGCATCAGGGGAGCAAGAGAGCTAAACATTTAAACACACACTCCTCATTATGCGTAGAAAAAACATTTTTAACCCTTTCCTTTAATGGGTTTTTAGTGGCGGTTCTATTTGCAATATTAATTCATGCCCGGTACCATTAACGCTCTTCCTTTTTTTTTAATCAGGACCTTTTTAATGATCACTGCCTTGCAAGAGGCGAAAGAAGTAACTTATCCATTGATCAACCAGTTTCACAATTTTTTGATTGATCACCCCCAACAGAGCATTCTGCCAAAAGACGTCGTCAAGGTGACGGTTTCTAGTGAGTGACTGACCAGTGAGTGCTGACTAACGTGAGACTTTTCATCGTATAGGTTTTTATATGAATTCCAACAAGTTGAGTATTTTTATAAAAGGCTTTCAAGACTCCTGGGAAATATATAAATATTGAGACTTCTATGACATCTGGGATATATATGTCCCGTCAGTGGTTTACCGAGGAGTGGAGGTCAGGCCAAGAGAAAGCGGAGAAGATGCTCCGCCCACGATGCCACCACCAGAAAGGGTGACACCAAGATGACTGACTCAAATATTTTGATATAGTTTCCTGGTAAATCTTTTTTTTTTTTTTTTTTCCGATGAAACATCTGTCAGACCATACAATATCTCCAAAGGCTCTCAATGGAATTCAATGAAATTTTGTGTAATAGGTGATGGAAGAAGTAAATAAATTTTAGGGCCGATCAATGCAAAATTATTCTGCCTGATAATGACGTTGGTTGTGATATCTACTCTCTTGAGTGCTTTTTAGTTTTAATGTATTCTTTAGTAAATATACTGAAGAATTTTTTCAAGATACTGAATAAAAACATTTTCATGTTACCTATACTTATTTTCTTCGTATAATTTCATAAAGCCAGAACTGAAAAATTGAAAACAATAGATGAATAATTTTTGTTAGTAAATATAGGCTTATGCCATCGGAGACAATAATATAGGAGAATCTGGATGAATAATGAATAGTATTAGTTTGAAATGATCACCAAAATTCTAGATATCCTGGTTAGAGGGTGAGTTCTGGAAGAAGAGGGCTGAAACAACGAGTTATCACTAATATTGTCATTAACCATAGCCCTGTCACTTTTAGAGGTCGACTGAGTCCTACTTGTCACAAAAAGTGAAGTTGTGGTGAGTGCCCTTACACTGGCCATGGCAACAGACGTCCGTTTCAAGACTAATCACAAGTTTCTCCTCGTCTCAGAATTGTTATTATGGTTATTGCGACCTGTGAAAGTAGACTCAGAGACGACAAGCACCCGAAGTAGCGTCACTCACCAAACGCTAATTTACTCGTAGCTAAAGGGAAGGGGTAGTCGTGTCCATGCCTTTCTCAGTGGCATCAATGCCAGTCTCAGTCGGAGTTTGAACTTGGCTCGCCCAATCCATTTTCCGTGATCGTCCAGAAGTAAAGTTGATAAGACTTTCCCGGGTTTTAACAACAGCTGACGTCATATTAGAAGACCCATGCAGAAATAATTTCACATTATATGACTGAACAGGACACGATATGTGGCCAACAGAAAGTTGGTATGACGAGCTGGATAAATCCAGAAAATACTGGCTCTGCGATACCCATGGTAGAGAGTTCTGGCGAATCTTGGGGAAAGTCTATGTCCAACGACGGACGCTAAAAGACTGATGATGATGATGATGATGGACAGGGCCGACATCCGGGCAGCGTGGATTGTTAAGTCCGTGTTCTTTCATCTGTACCACGATAATTGTCAAATGCAGGGTATTCTGAACCTGGGGTATCCATACCCCCTTGGAGTAAGAGGGTGTGTGTGGAACAAATTCTGAGGATATGGGATGCGATAAGAGAAAATTGAAAAAAAAAACAAACTATAATTATAATGAAAAAAGCAGATATACTGTTGATAGTGGGACTAAGTATTTCTAATTAGAACCAGAAATAAGATCGTTGATTTTTTTTCTATTGATATAATAATTATAATACCTCATCTCAAAAATTCAGAAATATCGTGGATTTTGTTGCATTTATTCATTTCTGTTAGTTTTGCGGTTTTCTTTAGAATGATGATGATGATGATGATGATGATGATGGTGGTGGTGGTGGTGGTGGTGGTCGGGTGATAGGTGTATGGTGACATGATGGACGGTGTACTGGGGGTCAGAAACCGTTAAAAGGTTGAAAACCCATGGTCTGATGGGACAAATGTATCCCATCATGGTTTTGGTTATTTAAAATACAGGTAGAATTGATTTAATGAAGGAATAGTTGTCCATGTGCATTAAGTCAAAATTAAATTATTTCGGAGCTTTGGAAAAATACTTTTTTTTCATTCTGACAGTAAGCACCTTAATCAATCTACCCTGAAATTACGAGTAACGCTCAGTTATTTTTAAGTACTAACAATCTGACAAATCGACATTGCAAACACTTTACACCAACTCCTTAAAGTATCCCCTCTCGCTCTATGGAAGAAATATTCTCATCCGATGTCGCTGAAGTGACATTTTATCATTACGTCATCAAAACACGGAATTCTTCTTTACTACGTCAGAAAACAAACACGCATCAGTTTTTATTTTGCTATGACATTAGCATAGCAGTAACAAAAGGAATGGGCTTTTAAAGGCACTAAAGATCGAACTAGCGTATAAAATTTCTGACTTTCAGATTTGGAAGGGTGATAGTCTTGCTCCAGTCCCCCTAATGAGTGTGATCTGTCAGCCTAACTTGGAAATCAGCATTTGAAACCATGTCTTTTACCTGAACTCAGACAACGATCACAGGCCTAAATGGGGAATATACAACGATATAACTCCTGAGTGTCTTTTTTCACATATCCATTTGAATAAGGAAATGTGAATATTTGTCTGATACCCAAAATGTGGTCGTGGGAAAATAACTAGAAGTTTATTTCTCATAAAATCTGAACTGGCAGTTTTTTTCCAAACAGCTGTGCAAAGACTCCTGAATGATAAATTCATCCATCGATTGAAATAACTACTGATACTGCAATAGTATCAAACCGCAATTTTGGGGTTACACGTTCCCAACTCTGTCCGTCGTCAGCACCTAATGAAGTTGTACAAGGGGTTGGAATTTCCTGGTTTTCAACCTCGAAGACTGTTTGCAAACCACAGTCGAATAGCTCAGTCTGCTAGCTATTTACCCAAAGTTAGTGGGGAAAATTGATGGATTCATGTCTCTGCAAGGGACATTAGTGCAAAGTGGACGCCAGCTGACGCAGCCAGGGTTTGGAAAGTACCTTTGTCAACGCACTGAAAGCCAGAAAGAATATGTGGTTTGTCTTCATTTTTTTCCATGGTATTCAAAGCCAAATGCAAGGAACGTTAGTTGAGGAACTTTTTTTCGGGCAAAAAATAGCAATAGATAAGCTTTTTGCCTTTTACATTTACACTAAGAGGAACAAAGCTGAGTACATGTTGAAAAGTAAAAGCTCTTAACTCGAATTCGCTGAGGATTTCCAAATTTAGTGATATTTCTGTGATATCGTATATGCGACATATTTCTGGGAAGTATCCAACCATTTTTAATATCTCGAGAATCGTTGGCGCGACCTTGGTGCAACTTTGCAACTAGTCAGAGGGGACTTTACTGCGAATGTGTGAACAGACACTCTCCTGGGGGGGGGGGCTTACTCATCTGACAGTCAGATGTCATGAGCTAGCTCGTGTACTGTACCCCGGCGCATTCACAATGACCGGTTGGATCATTCTTCTCGTCTTGTCGAGGGTGTTTTCGCAAAAACATCGCATCACCCAGGTCTGACAGCCCTATTCCATTACAAACTGTGGGCGAGATTAAGGGAGGCTCGATGAGGCAGCTGATACCGATCCTGGAAGATGTCTCAACAGACATTTTTGAAAAATGTGTTGTTTAGGGGAGACTAAGACGGCATTGCCCTAGGAAGGCCATTTTTTTCGTTAATAATAAATGGCTTGATACTCTTCGAACAGGCCTCATATATGTGTGTATATATATATATATATATATATATATATATATATATATATATATATATATATATATATATATATATATATATAGGGCGTTCCTTAATCCGTTACGCCCGAAGCGATGGCTTACTCAGAGAACAACAGGATAAACAAAAATGCAATTACAATGGATTATCGAAGCCAATATGGTATGGTATTTTTTTTTCAAAAATAAACTCAGGGAAAAGGGCGCTTCTAGGAGCTTATTTGACAAAGCTAAGATTTAAATGGGGCCTGAGTCAGAGAAGTGATATGAGTGGGGGTGTATGACGATTGAAGTTTGAAGTGAGTTCTCTGTTGAGGTGGTGGTGGTGGTGGTGGTTATGGTGATCTCCGTCGTCATCGTAGTCATCGGAAAAAAATGGGATATTATGATCCTAGCGAGGGAATGAAAGAAAATATGAAGTGCGTTATGGCAATTCCCCCCACCCCTTTTTTTGGCAAAAAAAGGAAATTAAGCAGAAGAAATGTAAATACTTTCAGTAAGAGCACAATTATTCTTTTTCAAGAAAGAAAACGGAAAATGTTCAAAAGAATTTTAAAATTAGGCTTTTTTGTCGCGAACATCGTCATTATAATCAATATTGCTTTTATTACTGTTGTTACTGAAGTTGTTGTTGTTGTTGATGTTGATGCTGTTGCTTTTACTGATGTTATTGTTGTTGCTGTTAGGTACCGTCAACCAAAACTGTCATCAAAGATTTCTTCAGTTTTCAAATTGGTCTGGCTGGCAGGCTAGCTATATATGTACGTATGCATGTATATATGTATATGTGTATCACACGTACATAACGTACGAATGATGTTTCAGAACTCAAAATATAAACATGTACAACCTTTCAGAAAAAAAAAATGTTTGTTTTTTTTTTGGAAAATCCCCACCCTAAGCAGGTTTTTGGAGTGTTCGATTTGCTCAATTGATCCCTTAGTTCGTGTTTGATAGCATTCATGCTCGTGTTTTTGGCTTTTCGAGTTTTTTTTTCAATTTAGACTTTTTTCCAGTTACCACTGTCCAGCAAAAGGAGAAAGAATCAATTTATTCATTGGTCATCACATTTCCAAAATTTTTAATTGATCATTCCCAACACGGGTATGCTGCTAAGAGACGTTAGTCACACGACGATTCCTATTGATTGTCTAACCAGACTTGTTGCTGATATTTTATTCGAGCGCAACAATTATAACTCCATACTGTAATTAAAATCGAATTCCATGATGACAATGGCTTCAGTATCTGGGGCCTGCAGTCGCATCGCTGGGTCTGAAGTCATGACTTGCAACTGACTTGAATTGAAGTGAGGCAGAGTTCTTTCATCCTACTCTACCGGGGGTCCCACAAGCAAAAGCAAAGCCAGGAAGTTTGGAGTCAGGTCGGCATGTGCCGTGGACAATCAGGCCGTTCAGCTTTTCGTGCTCTGTTCATCGTGATCCACAAAGCGTTACCGGTCGTTGCCTCTCTGCCCAGTTGGATCAGTTGGGCTCGGTGAACTGCCCAGATGAGCAGAAATAGTTATAACAACCATGGCAAAGGGAATTATGACGGCGGTTGCATCAATTACGAGAAAAGGATTGTACAGAAGGAAATATACAAACAGAGTCGATGATGACACTGACGAAGGCAAAGAAGAGGAAAAAGAGAAACAGGTCTGGTTAGTCACTCAATAGAAACTGTTGCAATGTCTTTTGGCAGCATACAGTGTTAGGGTGATCAATTAAAAATTAGGGAAAAGGGAATTATCAATGATTAAGTCACTTATCTTCATTTAGAAAAACGAGCAAAACACTGCCGAACAGAAACTAAGGAACTAATTTCGCTTAAAGTTACATTGCAAGTTGAACCTCTCACTAAAATATTTTTAGGGCGGGGATAATTTAAAGGAAACGAAGATACTTTTTTCTACTGAAAACTGAACTCTCATAAAAACCTTTGGGGTGGGGATAAAAAAACTTTTTTTCAGAAAAAATAAAGAGTAAATGTTGAGATTTCTACCGTACAGTTCTGTTGTTGCAGCCTGTGCGAGCGATGCGTACACACACATGTATATAAACATATATTGAAAAAAGGGAAGAATCTTGGAAGCTGCAGGATCAAACTTCATTCTTACTTTTATTCCAAATGAAGATGATTACTGCAACTTGCGTATCTTAACATATAATAGTCATGTCTAAAAATTTATTCTCTGTTTGTTTGCGCATTTATCTCATTGGTTAACTTACCTTCTTATCATGATATAACAATAAAGATTACGTCATAGAAAACATTCCTACATCATGCCCGATCACCCTTTCAAGACTGCTTGAGCTGAGATACGAAAAAAATTTAAATTAGGATACTTGAACAATTAAAAATAAATCACTTAATAAGATAGCTTTAGCCTTTTTAATACCTACCAATGCATAGATAACTATGTCATTTTACGGGTATATTCTAGCTGTGTATGTAAAAATGAAAACAAATATATAGATATGTACCGTATTTCACAATGAATATTTAACTACCATAGATAATCTGCCTCCCTCCGCCCGATTGAACATTCAATTTTGAATGTAAAAAATGCATTATCCTGTGTTGACAATTATATATAAAATTAGGTATAACATTTCTGTTACCGAAGAACTTATGTATTGTATATACAGTGGTCCCTCTAATAGAGAAAGACTCTCATAATGAAATGTCACTGAACGAGAGGTTCCACTTGTCAAAAAGAAAACCTCTTACCGAAATATTCTCAGTTAGTTCGAAAGAGAAACTACGAGACTCTGTAAAATTATCCAGAGTTATCTAGATTTTATTTATAATTATCTAGATTTATATCTTGCATCTAGGCACTTATTTTGAGACAGACGAACGGACATTGGGTGAATTTCGATATGATCATTTATTACATTATTTACATGCTTATTCGTACTTTTGTAATTTTTTTTTTTTAGAAAGAAATGCATAAATTATTCATCATCATCATCATCATCATCATCATCATCATCATCATCATCATCATCATCATCATCATCAGTAGTCTTTAATCGTCCGTTATTGAACTTTCCTCGGGAATTCATTATTTACAAGGTTATTATTAAGGTTTCAGGAGTCCGATACTTTTTATTTGGAACGAAAAACTGATATCCCAGCGGTTTAATTGTTCACTCAACGAATTTTCCTTTAACAAATCGTCTCATGGGATATATTGTCCTCTGATTTTTTTTCAAATGCTTAAAATTTACGCCGTATTCCACAGTGTGTAACCCACTACCATTGATACCCACGATCCCGATTTAACTTAGAAGTATATATATACATATATATATATATATATATATATATATATATATATATATATATATATATATATATATATATATATATATATATATATATGTATAACAATTGTTTTCGCCTCTAGATTTTTCAGCTCAAGATTTTCGGGGGGAAATATGGGTTATGTACGGTAAATTAAGCCATTTACTTTTAGTATAAATATAATTATTCGAATTAAATAAGTCCTTGAATATCTACAAGATGAATTTTGTAGTCATGTAATACTTGACTTAATCGGTAAGAGAGCCGGTTATCACTCACTTAATCGTGGTTTTAAATCATGGTAGGGAAACGTTAATGTTATAGATTTATCTATTCATCAAAAGGAAATAAACCCTTGCGTAATTTCTAGCATTAACTTTGGTAGATATGTATGTCCTGTCAGTTTAGGTCAACTAGTAAGACACACGATTACAAATCTGTTGATCTTGATTTCAAATTGCGTTTTTTTTTTTTACATCCCTGAATTTGGTGAGGATTGTTCTCGTTGTTATTGTCACGGTAGAAAAAAAACGAAGTCAACACCAAGTTTGACAAGAAGAGAGAGATGAATATATAATTTTGAGTGTCTAAAGTGTTGGTATGTAATTAGAATATCAGCGTCGGGAGAAACGCCCTCAAACAGCAAGAGGCTTAAGCACATGACTTTCTTATTCTGAGTGAGTTTAGGATAACGAGTGTCTCTAACCTATCACTGAGAATTAAGCCCCAACATGTATAACTGCGTTAGTCTTTTTTTTTCTGGCACCGAGCAACAGAACTAAATGCAAAAACAAAAAACAAAAAAAAAGCCGATTACTATCATGTTGATGATGATGATGATGATGATGAAGATCCCAACTCTTTTTTTTTTAAGAATAGGCTTTGCTTAAAGTTCAGGATATCTTATAAAAGATTTAAGCTTCAAATCGGATTCCTGGACGGGGAGATTTTTGTAAACATTCGTTCATTGAGTATTTGTTTGCGTTTCATTATTTATATATCTCATCCTGATATATAGGATTTTACAAGAATATAAATGTAGCTGAATTGGCGTTGAGTAAGCTATATTGAATAGGAGCTTTGGTACTAAAAAAGGATAAAGCGTCCCGTTCCCCAATAAACATCTTGAAATGGAATAATAATGTCTGTGACGAAGGCTCGATTTCTGTTACACGCGTTAGCTTAATGATTACTTACTTGCAAGTCTCTTCGAGACCAGGACTTTACATCTATAAGTATTTATGACCTATCCCCAGACAAGATGCAAGTCCTTTGAAAGGATAGCCTCCACTCAAATCACACAGCCGAGAGGGTACTCATTTAGCTGCTGAAGAGTTTCCAGCACTCTACGCTCATACGGGGAATTGAACCCGGTCCCTTACTAAGTACAAGACAGACGTGCTAACCATTACACTATCCGAGCGGACTGCTACCGTATGACAACACAGAAACAGAACACCCTGTCCGCCGGCAAAAAGAAAGAAAAATGAAAGATAAGTAAGCCAAAGTGGCGTAAAGCTAAAAAGCAATTAACATTGATTCATACAGGAACATTTTTGAGCATTCCCAGATCCCCAAAATGATGGTACATTTGGCTGAGTCGTAGGAAGTTGGGATGATGAGAGGTACAGGAGACTTGTATGAATGAGAGAGAGGAAGAAGGTTCACAGGGAAACCTGTATTCATAAAAGGTAGCGATGGTAGGGGAGGTGTCACTATACACAGTCAATAATATAATAAACGTGACGCTGACAATAGCCCTGTTGTTATCATGTTAGGGTCGGTGGTGATGGTGGTAACGATATTTACAGCCCTGTTCTCACACCAAAGGTAAGCCCCATTGTTGTTACTGAAAAGTCATCTTCTTTTTATGTATGTTATCAGTGGTATGCTTGTACGTGTTGTCACGAAAAATGACGGCCGGGGTAATGGAGACGATAATTTACTTGCGGCTCGTAGTTGGGCCCCACGCTGGTTACTGTTAGGGTAATTTACCAAGATTTGCAGGTGTATTTAGGCGGAGATACGCGAATAGACAACGGGGTAAAGAATTATGAAAATGTTTCATGGCTGTGGTTTTCTTTCTCTTTTTCGTTTGGGCTTGTTTCTTTCGCTTTTTTTTTTTTTTTGCTAGTGTGTTTCTTTACTTTAATTCTTGTTTTTCCTTCCTTCCCGTTTGTTTTGATTTGTTTTCTTTCTTTTTTTTTCTTCATACTTGCTTGTGTGCTAGTTTTCTTTCACTGTTCCTTTCCGTATACTTTCATTCTTTAATCCCATCTTTCTTTCTTTTCCACTCATTTTCTTTCTTTTTCTTCTTTTGAACTCATTTTCTTTGTTTCTTTCATTCTTTTCTGCTTGTTCAGTTTTTTCTTTCTTTCTTTCTTTTTGCTTGTTGGCTTGCTAGTTTCCTTTCTTTTTCTCACTTCCTTTCCTCCTTACTCGTTTTGTTTTCTCTTTTCTATCTCTTTCTCCTTTCTTTCTTTTTTGCTTGTTGGTTTGCTAGTTTTCTTTCTTTCATTCCTTCCTGCTTGTTTTCTTTCTCTTCTCGTTCTTTCTTCCATTCTTGCAAGCTAGCTTTCATCCATTATTTCTTTCGTTCTGCTTGTTTTCTTCCTTTTGTTCTTCTCTTCTTTCTTTCTTTCTTTCGCCTTTTCTTTCTTTCCTTCGTTCTTTTTTCTCTTTCTTTCCGGCCTGTTCTGTTTTCTCTTTTTCTTTCTTTCATTTTGCTTGTTGGCTTGCTAGTTTTCTTACTTTTTTTTCTTTCTTTCTTTCTTTTCTTCTCTCTTATTTTCATTCTTGCTTGCTAGTTTTCTTTCATTGTTTCTTTACTTCATTCCTTCCCGTTTGTTTTTTTCCTTTTTTTTCCCCCACATTTGTGAAAAACTATCAACTAAAAGTGTCCACATGGATTTGCGATTTAAGTTTGAGCTAAATTAATCCCTTGAATTATTTCCGACAGCATTCACTCTTGAACTTTTAAAAACTCGGACTTTTTTTAATCAAAAACATGAGATGTATCTTATTCATTCATCACCCCTTTTTCAAATGGTTTAATTGATTCCCCTCAATACGGCATGCTGGCAAAAGGCATTGGTTACTTGACGGTTTCTATAGATCGACTGACCAGATCTGTTTTCTTTCTATCTTTCTTTGTTTCATTTTAGTTTGTTTTCTTTCTTTCTATCTTTCTTTCTTTCTTTTTGCTTGTTTCCTTTCTTTCTATCTTTCATTCTTTCTTTTTTGCTTGTTTCCTTTCTGTCTATCTTGCTTGCTCATTGGTTTTCTCTCTTCACGTTCCTTCCTTTCTTTTTCTCTCTTTTGATTCTTCCCTCTCTTGTTTCCTTTCTTTCTTCTACAATAATTAATTATACTCTTTTACAATAGGATATATATTAAAACGTATCCTTTGTCTGGCCAAATATTTCAAAAGACGTTATGCAGTTTGATCTGAGCCAAGAATAAAACATTGTCAATACTTGGCGCCATGTGAACATCTGATCATTTCGGAAGCCTATTTTCTTCTGACTAGAAAAATACTCAGAGCTTCTTTGAAACTTGTAATTAGAACGCCAAATGATTCATATATATATGTGTGTGTGTGTGTTTGTGTGCATGTGCGTGTGTGTGTGCTTTAAAAAAGACAATGTGAATGAGAAGCAAAGGTTAAAAATGAAACAGTTTATTACATTAACATGTTTGCAACCCGTTCTATCTATACACCCATAAAACTATATAGGTGATCAAGATTAATGACCTCTCCAAGTGATCTTATATGATGAATTCTCCTCAAAGAATTCGCTGCACTTGTATTTCCTCATATTCTGCCCTGAACCTAACAGTTCTTTTCTGTTATTTGCGTCAGCAGTTACGCACAGTTTGTCTGTATAGGGTAGCCAGTTTATACTAAATAAGAAAATTTGATAAGTTTTAGTTATTCTAACGTTTTTTTATTTGCTTTTTTTTGTTGTTTTTTTTTTCGCTCGAATACTTCATGCGACTATGGTCAAGGTAATGTATGTTATAAAAGGGTCTTAAATTCTAAATTTAACACAAATGTATAGGTATATGTATAGGGCAGCCAGTTTATACTAAATAAGAAAATTTGATAAGTTTTAGTTATTCTAACAAGTTTTTTTTTTTTTTTTTTTTTTCGCTCGAATACTTCATGCGACTATGGTCAAGGTAATGTATGTTATAAAGGGGTCTTAAATTCTAAATTTAACGCAAATGTATAGGTATATGTATAGGGCAGCCAGTTTATACTAATTAAGAAAATTTGATAAGTTTTAGTCATTCTAACGAGTTTTTTATTTGTTGGGGGGGGGGTCGCTCGCATACTTCATGCAACTATGGTCAAGGTAATGTATGTTATAAAGAGGTCTTCGATTTTAAATTTAACACAAATGTATTGGTATATGTATGTATGCGTTGTTTTTTTGCATACTTGGAGCCATCTTTCTTTCATTTCAGTTCCCGTTCCCCTTTGTTTGTATGTTATTGTTGGGGTTTTTTGTTGTTGTTGTTTTGTTTGTTTGTTTGCTTTTTTTCCGTAACAAGAACCCGAGCAACTAATATAAACCTCACCTATTTTGGGGGAGGACAAAAATAAAATCCCCCACCGTGATTTGTAATCACGACCAGCGGATTGGTAGTCGTGTCGATTACCGAGTGAGCTAAATTGACAAGTCGTGCATATTCAACAAGATTCATGTTATAAATACGCAAGGGCCAATTTCATTCTAATAGATGAAAACATTTACGCTGGAAAAATATTTTTATCATCTTTTATTCATCATATATACAATACAAGTTGCAGAAATCAAATTTAATCGAATAGAAATAAGAGTGGACTTGCGGCCAGGCTTATTCATTTTAGTGTTGTCTTCTGTTCAGCTTGACTATTTATGTTCCTTCTGTCGTGTAAGTCCTGATTGCTTGCACAAACACAACGGTTCCTTTACTGCATCCAGCCTCCTGCTCACATTTGCACACAAACATAATTACAGGAATCCTGGCGCATAGACCTCCCACGACGTTTATACAGGTGTACATAAACATGCAGGAACAAACGCACATATATACACACTGACACATACACACACAGGGGGTACAGAGGGGCTATTTGGCCCAGAGCTGTGAGGGAAGGGGGTACTCCTAGGCGCACTTGTATAAATATTACCATACATGAATCATATGTATTTAGCGCTGATTATAAAAATACTAAATGAGCAGTTTGAAATCGGAGCCTACGTTTTCCATCTGTTCCGGGCTTATTACCAGCTCTGCCCATTTCTGTGAGCAAACACACACACACACACACACACACACGCACACAAAAACACACACACACACACACACACACACACACACACACAAATGCGCATACGTTCACACAGAGAGTTGACGTTATTCAGTGAGACCATTTGGCCCGGATCTGTGGTTTTGAGAAGGGGGCCTACTTTTGAGACGTGCATGTATATACCTGCACATAAATAACATGTATTTAGCACTGATTACCAAGATAGTAAATGAACAGTTTGAAATTGGGACCTACATTTCCCTTCTGTTCCAGGCCTATCACCAGCTCAGCCCAGCCTTGCACTCACACACGCATACGCACACACAGACAGAGGTTAAAACATATAAATAATTAATTGGTAACTGTCTCTCTCACAGCTGTCTTTTTGCTACTTAATTAATTTAATGAAAAGGCGCGTAAATACACGTGAAATTACTTTTAAATTAGATGTATAATGAGCAAGTGAAGGAGATTAAAGGAGGGGAAATATATAAGAATGAATGATATATGCATACACTGGTTAGTCACTCCATAAAAAAAAATTGTCAGGGGACCAACGTCTTTTAGCAGTAGGCCGTGTTTGGGACGTTCAATTAAATAGAATAATAAGTTACTTCTTTCCACATTTTGTTGTGCATAGGGCACTAAAAACGTTTGAAATTTCGAAAAAAAAAACACGAATGCTACCGGACATAAATTAAATGACCAAATTATCATAAACTCGCATTGTAAAATGAACCCCAACTAAAAACATCTTAGGGAGGAATATATAAAAAAAGACATTACTAGGAGTGAATGTAAATTTTAACACCTGTAGCTCCATTGGTACCTGATACATACTTGGCCAGACTGTCAGCCAGACCAGCTGAATAAACTGAATGAACTTATATTGAAAGTTTTAATAACAGATTTGGTTGACGATTTCTAATAAGTAAATAGATAGATAGATAGATAGATAGATAGATAGATAGATAGATAAGGTTTTATGCATATAAGAAATGCCCCTCAACACACACATTAAAAACGACACTTCAAAATCTTGTTAATTCCAGTTTTTCAAAGTAGCGTACATCTTTTATTTGTTGTATCCTCGTTAATGGACGTGTGCGTAAGCGAAAGGGAATAAGAAAAAGAACGGGTCACACGTTCAAGCCCTTGAGAATAAGAATTGGCAGTGCATTGGTTTCGTAAATCGCATAATTAAACCCCATCTTGTGGCTCGGATACTCGACGATCAGATATGGAGGTTTATTAACTCTTTTGAAATCCACAAGAGGCTGCGCTATTTCCATGGTCACGTGCACGCGCGCACACACACATGCACTCACAAAACAGAACACACACATATATATGTATATGCTCACCTGCCTCCAACCGCCTTTCCCAGATCCGTCCAATCGAACAGGTTTCGAGCGTTTCACCAGAGCCCTTAATTCAAGTCTTTCACTTCCCGTCAGGTGCATGTAAACAAGAAAAAAACCGGGTAGGATGGATGGGAATAGTGGTGGGCTGAGAAAAATCCTTGGGACAAGTGCGCTGCTTTCTCTGAGAGGAGGTACAATATGGGGAAACTCTTCTTATTTGAGAAGTTCGTTCTGCTCCAGGAAGTGAGACACACACACAAACCCACGTGCGCATATATAAACATTCGAAGGCGTTCTCCCTCTTCCTATATATATATATATAGCGAGAGGAAACAAGAATTTGAACGCTTAAAAATATCCATTTAATAAAGATATGCTAACATTTACTATAAATTTACACAGGTAATATACTTTGATAAGAAATTTTGATGAAATTTCCATAGGAAACATACATATTTTCATAAATACAATGTAATTAAAATATAAGCAGAAGTAATGAAGGAAAAAGTATTTGGACACTATCTAAAATTCATCATAAAAATGTGATTTAAGAAAGAATGCTAGTCTAGACCTGTCTGTACCTGCATAGATAACTCTTGGAATGTTCCAGTAATGTTCCTCAACAAAGGTATGATTTTATCACAGTCATCATTCACTACTTTAAACGAGGCAGTCAAGGTTGAGGTAAAGGAGCTTTGAACCGCACAAAACTGAGCAACGAAATGAAGGACCATTGCTAAGATGTTAAATATCCCTGTCAGTAAAATTGGATCGATTATTCTGAAGTAGAAGTGCCACCATCAAAATCCTCCCTTGAACTGGCGCTCCAAAGAAGATTTCTCTATGAGAAACTCGAAAAATGCCAAGAACAGTCAAAGTGAATCTAATGATAACTTGAAGGGAGATCCAATATTATTTGAGAATGACTGGTACATTGGTTACTAAAAGAACTATTAGTAATGAACTATTCACGAATGGCTCAGAATTCCGTATCCTAATGAAGACATCTTTGTTGTAAAAAAAGGCACTGAGATTTTCGGATGATATTCACTGGTAACCATTAAAAGAAACCTGATTATTCTTAGAAGAACATTCTCTGGTTAGATGAATCAGAAATTGAAATTTTTTTGAAAAAAAAAAACAAAACAAAGTAGTTCCTTGCATGGAGAAAAGATAACCTAAAAACACGACCCCGTACAGTAAATCACGAAGGTGGAAGTATCTTGGTTTGAGGGTGTTTCTTTTCCAATAGTCCCGGGTCACTTTTTGTGATTGAAGGAACCATGAATTGGATTATGTGTTAGAGTATTTTGGAAGCTAGTGTGTTCTCTTCGATGCAACTACCGGAGCTTGAAGAAGGTTGGATCTTTCAACATGGTAACGACCTGAAGGATACAGCTAAAATAACTCGCGAATGGTTTGTTCAGAGTAATGTAGAGATGCTTCAGTGGCTTAGTCAATCTCCCGAATTGAATCCAATCGGAAATATATGTCGAGATGCTTGGAAAATCAAATCAGGGGGAGCCTAGAAGCATTAATGGTTTGGGGGTCTTTTCCAAGGAAGAGAGAGCCAAGATTTCAAAAGAATGTTGCTGAGCAGTTGTGATGGTCCATGAAAAACGTCTCCGAGCTGTAATTGCAAACCAGGGCAATGCGACTAAGTATTAACATATGAAATCTATGTCCGAATATTTTTTTTCCTATCGACACTTCTGTTTATAGATTATTCTGCATTGTATGTTTAGAAATATGTATTTTTCCTATTAATTGTAGATGTTATATCAAAATATATAAACTGTGTGAATCTAAAGTAAATGTGAGCATCGGAAGTATATCAAATGAATATTTTTTAAGCGTCCAAATACTTGTTTCCTCCAATTGTGCTATATATATATATATATATATATATATATATATATATATATGTATATATATATAATGTTGATGATATATATATATATATATATATATATATATATATATATATATATATATATGTGTGTGTGTATATATATATATATGTATATATATATATATATATATATATATATAATGTTGATGATATATATATATATATATATATATATATCATCAACATTTTATCGGATCACATCACATCCACAATACAAATACACACACACACACATATAAATATATGTGTTTGTGTGTGTTTTGCGGGTGGTCTTAGGTTGGTCAGTGATTCACACTAATTATAACTGGCCCTTCCTAAAGATCTTCAGGAACAGGAAACACTTGTATCTCCTTCGTGTTTACCTCCAGTGCCGCTCTCTCTCTCTCTCTCTCTCTCTCGTTCCTTCTTTCTTCCTCACTTCCTATCTTTTTTTCTTCTTCCCTCGTCGTCCCTTTTTCTTTTCTTCTACTTTTCTCCCTCTCATACTTTTTCCCGTTAATAAAGTGTGAAAAGCCCTTATAAGGAAGCGACACGCCTTTGATTAGGTCAGAGGAATCAACAACAAAAAAAAAAAGAAAAAAAAAGAAAGAAAGGAAGAAAGAAAGAAAAATCGTTCCATCGGGGTGAAAGTCAGCCAGGCAAACAGCGCCCAAATGAAAGAAAGTTTCGGGGTTCGGGGAATTCAATCAGCATCTTTTACAGAAGAATATACGAGTGGCGCTCTCCAAATTTCTCCGAAAATTTCCAAATAGAATAAGATGCAGGTCTGGTTCGTCACTCAATAGAAACCGTCATGGTGCCAACGTCTTTTGACTGCATGAAGCGTGAATGCTGATGGATACAAATTAGGGGATCGTTTTAGCATAAACTTACAAAGCAAACTGAACCCAATTAATACCTATAAGAACATTCTGCAGAGAGAGAAAAACGAATGGTTTCTTCAAGACATAATAAGGAGTAAATATTTAAAATTTCAGCCCTCTAACTTTGGTGCAGTCTGTACACATGATACGAATGTCCACAGCCGGACAGCCTGATCAGCTTAAAAACTGAAGAAACCTATGTTGACAGTTTTGATGACAGTTTCAGTTGACGGTCAATGAAAATGAAGAAAAATCGAGCTAGAGGGATGAAAATCAGCCAGGCAAACAGATGAAAGAATATTTGGTCAGGGAAGTCAATCATCATCTTTTACAAAATATACAATTGGCGCTCCTCTCTGTAAATTTCTTTGGGAAAAAAATCCTAATAAAATAAGATATAGAAAAAAAATGTCGAGTCTTATTAATCTGAAGATAGGAAATAATAAGAAACAAAATGGATGACTTCAGATCTCCGGTTTCCTGGTTTTTAATCAATCGACACCAGACACGGACTTAATTATAGGTATTTGCAAGCATGTGCAATGATGAGCCTATGGGGATCTTTTGGTAGAACTGTCCAATCTTTGATTCTTTACACACAAGGGTAATGCTACAAGAATCTCTGGTCTAGCATAACGACTAGATATTTTCGTAGAGTATTTCATAAAAGATGCAACACTAACATGGGCGTCTAGCGCAACCATAACATGGAATATATCTTAGCGGCAAACCTGTTACACGATAAGCATTCCACCCGCCATTTGTAGAGTAAGCAAGTACAGCCCACTGTATTATTCAGGTATCAGATGATGGATTTCACTGTTAACAGGGACGCATGACTTGACCTTTGATACGATGGAATGAGTCATCAGCGAATAACAATATAGTTGTTCTCATATGGGAACATTAAGTTGAGGTTACATAGAACAGTTTTACTGCACCATTATTGTCTATTGGCCATAAGGTTTCAACTTTTATATTCCCTCCAGCGTGTGGGCCTTATCCAAGGGCTGCAAATTACTTCTTGATACCACCAACCAGCAGACGCCCATGAACTCCAAGGATAGGAGGTTAAATTTACGTGTACGTAAATTTCACGTTAAAATATTAGTTAAGTGCGTACTCAGAGACAATAGTAAATAGCAGTTGAACGCGCTAGCCTAGTTAGAGCATTGATTTGTTCATTTTGAGTCAGCTTTGTCGTTTTCCAACGTAACGGAGCGGAAAGGAAATCTATTGTTGCTAAAATGTATATGTAATTAGCGTTTGTGCAATCTTTGGGGAATTTGTCTCTTTGAGAACAGTTTGTAGAACCAAAATAGTTAAAATACAATTAAAACTGTTAAAAAGGACAGTTACTTTCGTTTCCAATCTATCCCCTATATCCTTATCATTGCTGTTTTTACTACTATAGTCCTGGCGATATAATAGAGCCCCGTAGGGATTTTTAGTTGACTTATGAGATGGTGATAGATTGAAGATATTGTGAGGACAAACTGACAACTTCAAGGTGTTCTTGGTCTGATATGGTTCTTTTGTCTGCCTAACTCAACTTGGAAGTTCCTTTCAAACGAATACGTCCATATTTGATGAATTGTTTTTTTGTTTTGTTTTTTTCTGACTATAACACTGCAGGTTAATTCTGCCATTATAGCCAACTTGTTTTAACAACTGGTCGAGAATGTCAACCTAAGATACTCACTGAAGGTCCCTTTAGCATGTCCAATGGCTTCATTAGTCAGCTCAAAGATTCCTACGGGGCTCTATTACAGCGCTAGGACGACAAAGTTTTGTTGATTGATGCCTGTGAGAATTGTGAGGTTGGACACCTGGCTTAGTTTTACGAGGGAGTTTGTCAGCCTCTCTTCCTATTTTCCCTCTGAACTTCTAAGACGAGGTGTCGTTACGAATGTAAAATAATCTCCATGCTAACACATACGTACATTTAGAGGACTGAAAATTCAAACAATCACTCATTATTATGTCAAGTAGAATGTTTTTGATTTTGATTTTTGAAAATTCCCCCTCCGAAATGGTTATTGGTGGGGGTGGTCAATTAGCAATGTAAGTATAAGCTAAATTATCCTTTTGGTTTGTTCTTGTAGCATTGATTCGTGTTCTTGCGAATAATCGGTCTCTTCAAGTTAACACTGTCTAACAAAAGGCGGGAGAAGTGACAGTTTCAATTGAGTGACTAACCATACATGCTATTATTAAATCTCCGGATTCGAATTATTATTTATCATTTACTCTCTCTCTCCCTCTCTCTTCCCCTCTCTCTTCCCCTCTTCCTTTCTCTTCCTCTCTTTCTCTCTCCTCTCTCTCTTTCATGCGTGTGCACACAATCACCATATATATATATATATATATATATATATATATATATATATATATATATATATATATATATATATATATATATATATGATAAAGGGGATCAAAAAATGGATTTCTATTCATTACTTGCTATGTCCCACCCAGGTACATGTCATCAAACATCGATACCTACAAAAATACATCAAAATATAAAATCAATAAGAGAGACCAATTATCAATTTGATGCTAATAGGTATGTAACTGCTGAACTGATCACTTCGGGAATATTTTGCAAAAGTGATTCTCTGTCCTGGTTTTCGACAATGACTTAATCTGTCCAGCGATTCTCTTTTCATCATCATCATCATCATCATCATCGTCATCATCATCATCATCATCATCATCATCATTCTTTGGACGTAAGTAATTACCCAGGATTCGCTAGATCTCTCTATCATGGGCGTCTTTCCACCTTGTGTTCTGCCGGCCTCGGTTTCGCATGTGATCTCTGGGGATCCAAGTTGTGAGTCGTGATGTCCATCATTTTCCTGTCATTCTTGCAATATGACCAGCCCATCACCATTTGAGTTTTGCAAATTCTCCCCGAGCATCGGTGTAGTACGACGAAAGCTGGGTATGATACTCAATGCTGTCACTGTTGCAGGCATAGGCGCCTGCTGCTACTCTCAGTTGGGGGGGGGCATATATCCAAAAAAAAGGACAGAAGCATACATTGAGAGGGGGGCAAATATATATTCCAGGGGGCAAAAGCATAAATCCCATAGAGAAGCAAAATGGTACACCCGGGATATATCTCAGTAGCTACTGTGCTACACGATAGGCATTCCACCTATCATTTGTAGAGTAAGCAAGCACGACCTACAGCATTATCTATATGTCAGATGATGCGGTTGATCGTTGGCCGTTGACTGAAACGGTTGACCTGACCCCAAGGTAGCACGATGCAGTGAGCACTATCAAGTAATGATGCAGTCTTTTTATGTAGGATCATCAAGTCTGGGGTTTCATAAAACAATTGTACTGCACCATTATTCTTTATCCCCTATGAGGTTCCAACTCTCAAACACACTCGCCCTCGGTGAGAAGGCCTAATTGAGCAGGGTACGAATGCCCTGTTCGCACCCCTTGCCCAACGGACGTCCTTGGTTGTATATATGATGAGGTATTGGAATAGAGCTCTATAGTAGATACTAATACACCTAGAATAGTATATTTATACTTTTGCATGAATACTTGCACCCTTTCCTGCGCATGCTGATGTATAAAAATCATCGGATATTGTAATGATTAGCATGTCTGCCTCACCAGTAGAAGATCTCTGGTTTGATTCCCGGTATGAATGAAGAGTATGAAAAACTCTCCATTAAGGACAAATGTCCTTCTACACTCCAGAGATAAATGAGTACTCTCTAAGTTGTGTGATTAGGTTGGCACCATACCTTAGCCAGATTTGCGTCTTGTCGAGGGGTTATTCATAATTCATTATTCATAAGATCTTGAAGGAATAAAGTCCCGGTCTCGACCTGACTTGCAAAGATCACTAAGCTAACGCATACAATAGAAACCAGGACTCCACTACCATTCGTTTATACTCCATTTTTAGAGTCTCTTTAAATATAGATAGGTACTTTATTCTCTTCTTTTGATAGAGCCAACGTATAACCGTGTATTTACGGAATCACGCTTATCAAATCTAAGGAGACACAGCGCTCCACCGTGAAACAATAGGACCTAGTCTCACATCATGATCATCATCAGTAGCAGCAGCAGCCTTTCAGCGTCCGTCATTGGACATTGACTTTCCTCGAAATTCGCAAGACCTCTCATGGGCGTCGCAGGGACAATATTTTCTGTTTATATCGTCAGGCAATTTCATATTTTACCTGCCAAAATTTTGCATATGACCTCTGGGGATCCACGTTGTGAATCATGGTGAACGGTAGTGTCTTGCATTTTTTGCAATATGGCCAGCCCATTGTCATTTCTTTTTTTAATGGACTCCATGATATCTAGGACTTCTGTTTTTTCTCTGATATGCTGTGCTATCTTATGATCTCTCAGTGTTATGGTGTGCATGATTCTCTCTTGTGTACGTTGCATGGTTCTTGGTTTGAAGGTCAATCTTTTGGTTAGGTTCCATGTTTTAGCTCCATAGTTGATTATCGGGAGAATCCATTTGTTGTATACCTGTCTTCTTTTCCTTTTTGATCTTTCGATCCTCGCTGACTGCACCATACCTTTGGCGTTATCAGTAGCGTCATTCGAACTGGTATCACCCAGTACAATATGTTATAGTGTCACTTCCATAAATTTTCACCGGACCACACAATGCAGTAACCTTACTAATGATATTTGTCCTGGATGTTATTTGTAAATCGCAATTCCCGTATATTAATTACTGTTGTGTCAATAATGGTGACATAAACAACGAAGAAAATCAAAATTACTCTTTTTAATTATAATATCTCACGTAGAGCCTAGGGGTATTGACATAAGATTTTGCTTCTTATTAGAAACCGTCAATAAAAACTGTCAACGTAGGTTTCTTCAGTTTTCAAGTGGGCCTGTATGGCTACGTTTGTGTATATGTATCACACGTACAGGCAGCACCAATGGAGTTAGAGGGCTGAAAATGTAAACAATTACTCCTTGTTATATCTACAAAACGTTTTTTGATGTTTTGAAAATACTCCCCAAATTATGTTCTAAAATGAGGTCCAATTTGCAATGTAAATTTATCCTAAGTTGGTCCCTCAGTTTTTGTACGGCAGGATTCAAACTTGTTGAGAACTGGCAGCTAAAATTATAACTAAATCTGGCAGCATAGGTTTCTTTATTTGTTAAGCTGGTCTGGCTGGCTATGTATGTATGTAGTACGCGTACAAGCTGCTATAATGAAGCTAGAGGGCTGAAAATTTAAAAATTTACTCCTTATCATATCAAGAAAAGACCGTTATTTGGTGTTTCGAAAATACCCCCGTAAATAGATTTTTAAAAGGGTGCCCAATTTGCACAGTAAATTCATCCAAAATTAGTCCCTTAGTTTGTGTACGGCAGCATTCATGCACGTTTGAAATTGACGTTTTTCAATTTTCAAGTGTGTCCAGCTGGCTGGCTATGTATATATCACGCCAATAGAGCTAAAGGGATGAAATGAACATTTATCCCTTATTATGTTGAGAAGAAGGTTTTTATCTTTTAATTACTCCCCCGATATATTATTCTTTCGTGGGGTTTCAATTTGCAATGTAAGTTTATGCTTTTTAAGTACCTTTGTTTGTTTCTGATAACAATCACGCTTGTTTTTTGTCTTTTTTTCAATTTAGACTATTTTTAGTGATCACTGCACAATAAATGGCTAGAGAAGTAACTTATCCATTGATCTTCCCCTTTTAATTTTTTTGTAATTGATCACTCCCAAAACGACATGCTGCCAAAAGCTGTCGGTCACATGACGGTTTTTTTTTATTGAGTGACTCAACCAGACTTTACATTTTATTTTTCTACTTATTTTCCTTTGATTATTATTTCATTCTCAAAAAGGTTGTTGATATAAACTCAGAAACATTAATTATCCCAATATTGCAGCCAAAACACCAAAGAATTTGACAGAATAAACTCCTATATAAACACCGATAGCAACAAAAACAACAGCGTGTGCAGCTGAAACACTGGACAAAGAAATTATGTAGAGTAATTTTTAGGTTGGCAAGATTTCAGAAGGGCAACCTCGACTTTCAAGAACAAGAAAATCCCTCTTGTTCTAAAAAGAAGGGCCAACAACCAATGCATCCTCCAGATAGTCACCTATGGAGTTGGAACATGGAACCTAACCAAACGATTGACTCCGAGAAACTGAGTGCACACGAGTGAATCATGCTCAGCATCACACGGAGAGATCACAAAACAGCACTATATTAAAGAAAAAAGTCATAAGCACCATTGGAGTATTCAGATGGCAATGGGTTGGTCATGCTGCAAGAATGTCAGACAATTAATGGACATAATGACTCACTGCATAGATACCCAGAGATCATATACGAAGTTGTGGCGGACAGAAAGTGAAATGGCGTGACGAGCTAGACAAACCCAGAAAGCACTGGCTCTGCAACGCCCATTATATAGAGCAGTCTGGTGGATGTAGGGGAGGGTTAATGTCCAATGATGAACACTATAAGGGTGATGATGATGATGATGATGAATTTTCGGTGACATTTCCTCTAATGATGACACCCGGTGCCATCCGTATCTATATCGATAGCTCTGGGCGTTGTGAAATACTGATCTAAACTTGATAGGTATGAATAAATGACATGAATAAAGTGTGTATACATATACACATAAGAGAGCTGATCAAAAAGAACAAAAACTCATAAAACGGTGCGTGAAAATTGTCAGATTTATGCAGATTCTTACCTCTTCGAAAACTCCACAGACGATTTCTACAGATCACAGAATGCAGTTTCTCAACGTGGTCCTCGTCCGTTGATTTCAAAACGAAAGAAAAAACATCAAAAGCACTACACACGCGTTCAGCGTAGCACGTGTAGATCAAATGCTAACCAACGTGGTGTGATGCAGTCTTACAGAAGTTAAAAATCACAGCTACGCAAAGTAATAGTTGTGAGTACCGTGAAACGTCTCATTGGTGTGCTGTTATAATGGTTCGTTTTTGTTTTTTTTGTTCTGTTTTTTTGGACAGACGCCGTATGAACGGAGATACGCAGATATCTTTCTTTATTTGCGCATACAAAAACGATTATGGTGTTTGTCCTCCATAGACGAAGATTACAGCGGCATTAGTTCTGAGTGACACAGCTCTGTACGGCAAGGCCTGAAATGACGTGTTCGATTTGGTAAAGCGTCACGTCTCTTAAGAGACAACTTCCAATGAAGTATGACCAACCAGTCACAAAGTCCCGGTTTCTTTTGCTTGCGTCAGCTAAGAGTTCCTTACAAGTGTCAATTCTGGTCGAGACCAGGACTTTACGCCAAAAAATTCATCTAGCCACCCCCTTGGCAGGATACCTCTACTCTAATCACACAGCTTAGAGTGTACTCAATTAGCTTTACCACACTCTTAGGGACGCTGTGGAAACTCTGTAAAGAAACATTAATGTAACGTTACAAGAAGTTTATACAACGATGCAATAACGTGTGTAATAACATCGATCAATTAACTAGGGTCCAGGGCACAGAACACGTCATGCCATGTTCTTCATGTGTCAGTTTATAACCTTTCTGTCCGTTAGACAGAAGTGACACCAAAGGTCTGCAAATCAAATATCTACTTGCAGGAAACCAGGGATCACATTGATATATCAGTCAAGATGGCAGAATTCTTTCTTTTTTTATAATCAATTGGGATTTCAAATTTATGTGTTCCTAATTATTTTTCACTCGCTTTCTTTGAGTTACAAATACACAGCAGCAGTTGTACAATTATAAAATTTGCTGATTTTTATTACAATGCTGTCTGATTATACGCAAAATAAAATGATTATTTGAAAGTATTCACTGTTGAAACTTACTTAAACGGAAGGGGGAATTAGTAATCTTATAGAGAAAAGAGCAGAATGACCCTGAAAAGGTTGGGAACCTCTGGTCTAGGAAAAGGACAACTCTGAAAACTCGCTCAACCTATCACTGAATTCGGCAAACTACTAGTTATTCAATTTTCGGACATTTGGTGGCACATTTATACTCATATCTTGTACCACACATCCCAACTACCTTTAGGATACACTCACTATTAACTTTACCAAATAGTCTTATTCCCTCCACAGTCCATACTGCTATTCACCCATGGCTAGGTTGGGAGAGATGGATTCATACCTTCCCCAAAAGCATTAGTCTTGGGCGAACGTAAACTGTCAGACTTTGAACTCGATTCGCCAATTTCATTTTCCATGCTGCTAACTGTAAGGCTACCTGCACCTCAAATTCCTTACACATTAACAGCATACCGAGGTGCAATGCACAGAAAAGTGCAAGACGTAAATAGACACCATCAGTTTTACTTCCAGTTCATTTGAGCATGTACACTACGAAATGAGGTTTTTACTTCCCTTCAGCCAGTTTAAGAGCACCTACTCGTCTCGGCGTAGCATTAATAAGTTCTGAAATTGCTGTTTGATGTATTTCAGATCATGCCTGACGTAAAAGATCCAGCAAATCTGAACGTGTTGCTGGCTTTTTAAACCTCTTATGCAAGTTCTTATCTAACATTCCTCCCCTGTACTCGATAGGATTTATTCCAAGGGAATGATTAAAGGGGGTTTCCTCCTGACTGACCGTCCATAATAACCAAATTGATGAAGATTTTTTTTCTTGCCATTCTTGGGCTAATGTGAAATTTTCTGAAGCTTTTAAACGATGGTAATTCTCAACATAAAACTTGAGTTGTCTATTTACTATCCCTTTCTTCCGAACACCAATATATGTGCAAAAGTTAATTCAGCTTTACGAGCCATTGTAGGTGCTCCACCATTATAGCTTGGTGCCACAATAAACTAACCTTAGTAAATGTCTACTTGCTCACACTTTAAATAGAACCGTTTGTGATGCAATGGTCAGCAAACTAGTAATTTTTGTAAATTGGATCTTTGGTACGTACTTCCGTTGTTGTGGCCTTGAGCAAGACCAAGTTAAGTCTTGAAAATATCCATTGGCTACAAGTAAAACTCTGAAGTATTTTATATTTTAGTATATATAAACACATAGGGACATCTAGCACGACACATTGAATATTCACATAAACATTCGAAGTTACAGTATCTTCCACAAATGAGAACAACCCTGTCACTCTTTTAAAGAAAGTTTGTCTTCTTCTTAACCAGTCATGGCAGAATTTTTTATTTATTCCTTGTGGGACCTTATACAAGCAAAACAGATATTATCAGGTATTATTTTTGACCAAACTCCAAAGTATTGAAACTGTGTTGTCAAAAAATATGAATATGTTGCCGTCCAAAAATGAGTACACCTGCGGAAAAGTATTTTTGGCAACGGTGTTTCAATGCTGTAGAGTTTGGTCATGAATAAAACCTGATTTTATCCATTTTGATTGTGCAATGTTCCACTACAAAAAAAAAATAGATAAATAAAATCCTGCTCTGTTTGATTGAGAAGACGATTAACTTTCTATAAACTAAAGTGTTAAGGGCTGTGGGGACAAGGATACAACGATCAAAGTCAAAAACATAGAGCTGAATAAAGGAGACCACTACACCTACATGGGACAACGAATATCCTTGAAATCCTAAAAGGAGAAGAAAATGAGCAAAGAATCATATTCTTTTGGCAAGCTTTCGGTAGAACAAAAACCTGCTATATCTTCAAAAACAAGAGTATTCCAAAAAGGTCCTAAAAAGGGTCTAAGCCAATTCTCCCTAAAGTCACTGATAAAAATGAATCATGGAACCTAATCAAGAGACTGACAGTCAAACTGAGACCCGTGCAACGTGCACATGAGAGAATCATGCTCAACATAACATGGAGAGATCACATGACAGCACAGTATATTAAAGAAAAGACAAGAGTCTGAGATATCATAGAAACCATAATAAAACTCAAATGGCAATGGGCTGGTCATGTTACAAGAATGTCAGACAACTACTCGGCTTCATGACTCACACTGTGGATCACCACAGATCACACGCAAAATTGTGGCCGATAGAAAGTAAGATGGTGTGGCGTGCCAGACAAATGAAGAAAGTACTGGCTTTACGACGCCCACAACGACGGACGTTTAAAAGGCTGCTGTTGCTGTTGATGGTGATGATGACAATGATGATGAAATATTTGACCATACACATCCTTTCCTCATAATTATAGTTGCTCAGGAGCGTCACAGATACGTATCAGAGTGTCTGTAGGTTGGTTCAGACTAATTTCTTCGTCTTTGTTCTTTAGATTTTATCACAGCTTTTTGGCCGTATTCTCTCCGGCCGAAATGCTTGAAAAAATTGTAATCCATAAAAGATTGGTCAGGCGAATAATTGGGATGCCATTAAAGTCCCCGTCTTCAATTGATTCAAATTCAGTAATATAATTTTGGCCACGGTGCAGACTTTATGTCTGAACTTTTTAAATGAGGGAATCATCTCTATGTTGAGATTTTTCTGGTTGTTGTCCTCGTCTCAGTTCATCTTTTCAACACAACGCATCGGCCGTTGTACTCTACGGCCTTTTTCAGGGCAGAGTTAACTCTTACCATTCTAACATGGCGGCTCGTACAGTCAGCAAGTTTCCATGGGTGTAAAGCAGTGATTTCGAAACTTCCAAGGGACTCTGACGGACCCCTTATTTTTAGCAATTTAGTTTTAGTCTGTAATCAATGAACTACAGTATTAAACAATTTTTGACTTTTAAAAACCACGGTTACTTTAAACGGACGTAGGATGTATTTTCCTTACTACTCCAGCTTCATTATGGCTCAACTCTAACTCGTAAAATTATAAGACGTAAAAGCCATGCCCTTAACGGCTTTTTGTATTTACCTGAAAAAATACTCTTATCACCTCTAATGGTTAAGTTAGGTTCAGGTAATTTTGGCTATTTCAGATCTAACAGAGACGGCTGAACCCTACGGGATACAAATCCGTGTACACGTATTACTTGATGTCCATGGTGAACATATGATCGGTTTACTGAATTCTAAAGGTCAATTTTCAGGTCAGGTTAGTTTTTGCGATTTCATATGTAAGGGAAACGGTGGCACCCTTCGGACTGCAATTATTTGTACCAGTGTAACTTGACCCCGATTGTGATGACTTCTGGGGACCAGTAGAGGTCGATTTAGAGTCAGGTCAATTTGAACATTTATAGATTTAAGGGACACGACTTTATTTTAAACAACAAATACTTACTTTCCAACACTATCTCCTTCCTTGTCAATGCACTCAATTCGGAGATTGATATCAATCTCGTGGGATGAATATTATGCTTTGAAGATTTCACATTAAGATTCAATCAATTACGCAGTAGATCAGAAGAATTTTAATTGACTATATGAATAGGTGGTCAGTTTATTTTCACCTTCTGAAGAAATCCTTCTAAAATCCTCAAGCTTTTGTTGGGAAACCGTCGACCAAAACAGTCAACATCGATTTCTCCAGCTTTTAAGTTGGTCAGGCTGACTGGCTGGCTGGCTGGCTGATATATATGCTAAAAGGATGAAAATTTAAATGTTAACTCTTCGTGATGTATACAAAAACGTTTCTTCGTTTATTCAACCCCCGCCCCATGAATATGTTTTTAGTGTGCGTATGTGGGGGGGGAGTCAAATTTTGTACAAAGTTTATGCCAAACTGGTCCCTTGTTTAGTGCCCGGTAGCATTCACGATTGACTTTTGGAAATTTCCGACCTCTTCTATTGATCACTGCCCGACAAAAGACGTAAGAAGTAACTTATCATTGATCAGCGCTTTTGACCCCCAATTTTTTCAAATCAATCAACCCCAACACGGCATACTGCCAAAAGACGTCGGTTACCTGACAGTTTCTATAGGGTGGCCAACCAGACCTATTTTGCTTTGGATTTGTTTGTTTTTTTTTTTCCTTGCTAATCACAAAGTATTACGACTGCATCATGTTGCAGCTTCGTTCAAATTTTTTGACACAGTTCATTTTTGTGAATGATTTCATCGATTGCCTCAAAAAAAAAATCTTCTGAATTCCGTGCTTTAGAATAGAACTTTTCATCATACAAGTGTTTATTTATTCATTGATCCACTTGTATTTATCTATTGTACAATCGTTGATCGCACAGTAGAATAGTAACAGTCGTATCGATTTCGTAAATGGTTCTGATACAAGCCCACTTGCATATTCGTTAGATGAGCGAGTCGGAAGTAGAAGCGAGGATTACGAATGCTGATCTTTCAGGTAGGCAGACCTTTAGCTATTTGGAAGATTGGTGCAACACAATCTTACCCCTCTTCAATCTTCAATCTTTTGCGTGTGAACGTGTTTGTGCGTGCGTGCGTGTGAGTGAGTATGAAAAGATGAGCAGTACATCGTGTCTGAAATAGTTACGTATTTCTATTCGGTGTCACCGTCATAGGCGTGCGAGCCAGAGGGCTATAGGCGAAAGTGTGTGTGCGGGGGGGGCAATTTACCCTACTGATTCGGGTAAATCATGTTGGAATTTCAGACGAATACATTGAGTGTCCCACACATACACACACACACACACCTATAGAAATAGTTCCCATACACCGATGGTCACCACAGGTCGTTATTCGCGCCCAGGTAAAAGCCAGTACTTTGAATGCTCGTGTACAAGTCAGGCAATGTCTCCACACTTGGTGACGGGAAGAAAAAATCTTCCTTTCTCAATTTTCTCCATTCCTCCGTTTGGGGTGGGGGTGGATGCAACACAAACTTCGTTTATGACTTTGCACTGTCCTTACTTGAGTGAAATATCTATCTATGTGTACGCGCACAGGTGAGTATGTATATGTATGCATGCATATGTAATATATATGTAAAACCAGATGGGAAAAGAAAAAAACTACAAATTCTAGCTGATACTATCAATTAATCACCATTCATTCACTCTCCCCCTTAGAAAATGGCTGTATAGTCGAAACCAGCCAGGGAATAATTTGAAAAAATGATTTAAAAAATAAAAAATGAAATAAATTCATATTCTTTACTCACTCCAGTTCATGTGTCTTCCACATGTTCACACCCACACTCATATCCACACCCATATATATATATAAAGAAAGAGTATACCCGCACATATATACACATGCATTTTTACACACACACATATATATATATGCATGTATGTACAGAGTGAGAGAGAGAGGGGGGAGATTGTATACACACACGCACACACATATACATGTGTATATAAACATATATATATATATATATATATATATATATACATTGAGAGAGAGACAGTATACGCACATACACATATATATATATGTATGTATACATATATATATATATATATATATATATATATATATATATATATATATATGGAGAGAGAGAGTATACACACATAAATAAATACATGTATGTACATACATACATACATACATACATAAATACATAGAGACAGTGTATTCACACATATATATGCATGTATACACACACATCTATGCATACACATTCATGTGTGTATGTGTGTTAGTGCTAATATACATGTGTGTATATAAGTACACATATATCTACTCATATTTATGCATGTCTATGTCTGTGTCAATATCCATACATACATGTATATACACATTCATGTATGTTCGTATACGTACCGATATGCGTGTATGAGTGTGTATACGTATTTCTCCATTTATGCGTGTACGCGTATACGTGTATCCAGACTACTACTTATGGCGTACGTTTCCCCCGCCTGAAGCTTCTAACCTAAAAGAAATACATACATTCGCACTCATCAGTATATCCCACTACTACCTATCTCGTTGGGGTATATCTCATTCCCAACCCTGTGAAAGAAACTCAAGGTGGTGTTGGCCGTGACGGTCGGTTCAACAAGCTCTCACACCCACATCTACACACATCTCTACTTCGCTCCCGTGAATACTTACTTCCGAGCAGCAGGGGGGGGGGATCAGAAATAGAGGGTAGGAGAAAACTCCTGTTTCTTCCGCATTAAAGAGTATTAAGCCATGTCCACAAGAGAAACCATGTTGATGGTTAAGGGGCGTCCCCGTGGACTGAGAATACCATCTACACCAACAGTCTTTTTTTCTTTTTACCAATAGTGGCGGTCCTGTGTCGTCATCGTCGTCATCATCGAGGGTAGAGTATCAGTCTTTCAAAACACGTGCGCGAGTGAAGGAAGGAAGGAAGGAAGGAAAAAAATAAACTACTTCCCCTCATCAACGCGTCGACTCCATTCTGTAACAGGAAAGGGAACCATTGAGTGAGAGAGAAGGGGACCTGTATGCTCGCTATGAACCTCGCCAAAAGGAGTTACTTCACTTTCTCAACAAGTACACACATACAAGTTTCTTTTTTTCTCAGAACCTAGTTTGGTTAGTTATAAAGTTATAATACTCTTTCTTATTAAACTGCTTTATTACCAGGCCGGATACTTGCTTGTTTCATTCTTTTCTTTCAATTAAAAAGGAAAAAAAAAAAAGTCGGCATAGTTATTTTTCGCAACTTGAAAGAACAAATTCACATCAAATTGTTATCAGCTTGAAAAAAAAAAACAACAGAAAAAAACGTACATGCTTGCTTTCTGTACTCATTGTTATTATTATCATTATATACACAACTTGTTAATTTTGACGGAACCAAAAAAAAAAAAAAAAAACATTACAGAGATTTTTACCGATCGGCGGATATTTCACAAATCGAATATTTTTCCTCACTTTTTCCGGCGGGTGGTAAGTATCAGCATCTGTTCTTTGAATTGTTTAATACTTATAACTTTTGTCAGTGATTTTAAGCGATTTTTTTGGTCTATATTAATTTACGATTCATTGTTTATAGTGTTGTTCTCGAGTTAGGAAGGTGCCCTTTCAGAGACATGGGCAAGAGCAGACGTTTACTGATAACGAGCAACTTAACACCTCTCAATCAATTTCAAAACGCGCATACATCTAATTGTTCGAGCCTTCTTGCAAGGTAACAAACAGGAGGTAGCTGTAGTCGTTCTTTCTAATAAAGGTTTTTAATTAATGAGATACAGACCATAATTGATCTGTCACTCGTCGGGATCGATTAGACCGTAGCAAGAAATTAAATTTTGTTATTAGAAACTGTCAACAATAACTGTCGCTGAAACTGTCAACATAGGTTTCTTCAGTTTTTAAGTTGGTATGTACGTACGTACGTATGTATGTATGTATGTATGTATGTATGTATGTATGTATGTGTTGTGCATTCGGGTCGTACTAATGAAACTAGATGGAGGGAAATCAAAACATTCACTCCTTGTTACGTCGAGAGAAAAAAAATAACGATTCCTTCTGTTTTCAAAAAATTCCCATCAGAATAGGCTTTTAGTGGAGAGTTAAATTTACAATGTAAATTTATGCTTGATCGGTCTTGTGGCCTGCAACGTTTATCCTTGTTTTGTTTTGTTCTTTTAAGATTCAGATCTTCAGTCACAGTGATCCTCTAAAAAATGCGAGAGAAGTAACTAACTCATTCATCAATCAGCCCATTCCACATTATTTTTTTAATTGATCACCCCCAATATGGTATGCTCCCAAAAGACGTTGGTCACATGACGGTTTCAGTTGAGTGACTAACCAGACCTGTTGATATTATTATTATTATCATTATTATTATTATTATTATTATTATTATTATTATTGATTTCTTACTATTTCCCGGGTCTCATAAAGTGTCGCTCTGTTACCGTTTATATTGAAGATTAGCGTGCATTCTCTTTATAACAAATCAGAATCTCTACGAATTCAGATCGAACAAACTATTATCATTAATACCATCCACGAGCCTCTAATAAAAAAGATGATCACAATGCAATGTTGCGTATGAAAAGTCTGATTTCCAGTGATTTCGGAACTTGGAAAAAAACTCAAAAACCCCTTCTATAAATTAAATATCCTGGCAAACCTTTTTTTCTCGCATTCAGTTTCCAGTCTGTAATCAATCGACTACATCTTTTGATCTTTAAAAATCATATTTATTCATGATAGATTACATATATTTGAATTGTGTAGGCCGGTGTACAACAAGTATGTTTTCGATATCTGTGCGATAGTTGTTATTATCAGTCTGTCACAAGATTCACTGTGTCGCATATACGGGTGTAGAGGCAACACTATTGCGCACCCGCGAGCATCATTTGTCGGACCCCAGTTTCGAAACCACGCGATGAAACATTGTTCCGTATTCAAATTTTTCTCTGTAAATTTCGATAGTAAACGACAAATTTGAATTCTTGTCTTTATTTATCGATTTTATCAAAGAAGACTTCTAGATATCTGTGACATAGATTGACTCAGATTCGGCACATCATTTTTCTAAAATTAACTACATATGTTTATAAATTCGATTAGGCTTCGTATACGGAGTAATACCCGATTGAAAATCATGTACTCAGCAATACCCGGCGAAGTATCATGTGCGAAGCAATACCTGGTTCGCGATTAAACCTCGCAAATACAAAATAATTCGAACTTTCCGTGCGAGAATTGTTTTTGGTTTGAATAATGGTAATATATCGGTTTACACACGCCTTTTAATCAACAAGGATTTAGGGTTATTGTATTAAATTTCAAGTAAATTATAATTTGTGGCGTAGTTAACTAAGTTTTTACAGGAAAAAATGCACGAAAAATTGACGTCGACAGAACATTTAATTAAATTAGTAGATTCTTTATTTTTGATTTATTGTTTAATTCGTTCAATAACTTATTTCTTCTCATTCTCTCTGGTGTTAGCCTTTCCGTTGTCCTGGATAAATTAGAAACAGTAAACGAAATCTTTCAACAAAACTGTCAACAGAGGTTTCGTCAGTTTTTGAGATGGTCTGACTGGCTCTGTATGTATGTATGTATGATTGTAACTATCTATGTATGTATTGTACGTACTGGTCGCAACGCTGGAGCAAGAGGGCTGAAAAGTTGAACATTGACTCCGTCCTTATTTTTTTATTTCTATTTTTTTTCAATCCGCCCCTAAAAGAAATTCAATACGATTTTATAATTAATGGATCCCCTAGTTTCGGTCCGGATGCGATCGCTCTTGTTTTGTCTTATTCATTTTTTGAAAATTCGAACTTTTTAGTGATCACTGCTCAACAGAGGGCGAGAGAAGTAATTGATGACCCTTTTCTTCCAATTATTTATTTGATCACCCCAACACGGTATTCTGACGAAATATGTTGGTCATGTGACGGTTTCTTGTAAGTGACCAACCAGACCTATCGATTATTTTATTCGTTTAATTTTTTCCTCTTTCTTAATCCTCTCCGTTCGTTGTCTTTCGTTATTGGATAATTCTCATCAAAATAAAATCAACTTCTCTCATCCACTCTCTCTCTCTCTCTCTCTCTCTCTCTCTCACTCTCTCTCTCTCTCTCTCTTGTCATCACTCACAAATCAAAATCATAAATCAGCCCTTCATTAAGGAAGACACGTGTCCCGGTGTCCGGAATAACCTTTGCAATAATAAGCGATGAAGGATTTCCTCAGTCGTCATTTTATTGTTTTGCTTAATTTTCGGTTAATCATTCTTTTTATAAACTTTTCCACAAACCAATATATAAGTATATATATATATATATATATATATATATAAATTAGTCTCGTTTCTTATCGTTTCTTTTTCCTCTTTTTTTTCTTCACTCGAGATATTGGATTAACAACTGTATAAATCCTTTGTTATGATTCATGAGTAAATCGGGATTATTAGTATCTTATAATTAGAGGTTTAAATTTTTTTACTTTTGTTTAAGAAACGATTTGTCTTCAACTTCCCCTGTCAGTGTTTGGTTAGCATAAGCAGTGTTTAGTTAGAAAGCAATAATATCGATCTGAAACGGACGGCCTGTTTTCCAAAGTGTGGGAAAAGACAACATTGTACAAGTTCTAAGTTGGGTCGGAAATGATTGTTTACTCAATATTTCCATGGTATTTTTTGACTGATTGTTTTTACTTTTGGTCACCCTAAGCGAGGCCTTTTTTCAGACACTTCTCACATCAAGGGTTTTCTCAAGAAGGATATCATGATGTGCCACAGAATTAAGACCAGTAATTACATGTTTAAATAGCTTGTTGGCCTTAAAATTGTTGAAGTTGGAAACACTAAAAAGTGACATGTTTAAAATTGAATTTTTGAATAGGGTTTTTCTTCCTCTTTTTGTGAGAGGTTTTAGAATTCTAGATTCTTTATAATAATCTAATCTACCTTACTTTATTGATAATTCGATGAAAATGATTTTATTTTTACGACCCAAGTATTTATCACAAAGTTGAATGATTAAAAGCAACTGGTGGTTTTGAAAGTGGAAATGGATTTTAAACCAATCTTTTTTTGTATCTTGTATTTTTAAAAAATGGTAAAATGATAATTATTGTAAAAAGTTGAATGAATAATATCTACTTTATATCGATCAGCGTTTACCGTGTAGAACTTGGACCAGCTTAGTGTTTCCCTGATCCCCATCTTTTAATGATGAGCATAGGTTATATAGTTTGGTTGGAGAAAATGTAACGATATTTGTCTTATACTGTCCATTCCTTCTCTAAACTCGACTTGAATGTGTTCACTTTCTTTGCTGTGGAACTATTCAATTCAAGCTTGGAGAATAAAGTATTAATTCTTCTTTGTCTCTTTGGTTACAAAATATCTGAAAATAAGTTGAAAGTAAGCGTAAGATGATATTTAATTAAAGCAAAAAGATACAATAAATCAGATTAGTGCTTGTTTCAAAATCGATTGCTTTTAAAAGCGAAACACAAAATGAGTTTTACTTCAAGTTGAGGGAAAACAATATACGTTTATCTCTGACATACTGAGATAGATGTATATGTACTTTCCTTCTACAGTTAGTAGATTAGTTGTGTTTCTTCAATGTATATAATTATTCAAAATTATCATCATAATCATTATCCATTATAATCCAATTGTTGGATAAAAGTCCTTCCCATCTCCTTCCATAACGGCTGCGATCGTGCTACTTTCTGCTATGTCTTACCGGTAAACCTTTTTATCTCATCTCTCCATTTTGTGTCTGGTCTTATCCTACTACGTTCACTGTGCCATGGGCACCAATCGGTTAACTTTTTGCTCCATCTATTGTCATTTCTTTGTGCTAAGTGTCCAGTCTATCTCCATTTTTATTATTCAATTATTCGTATGTTACCCTTCACCGGTGTTCCCCCTCGGGTCCAAGATTATCCTATTCCATCTTGTTAAGTTTTTATATATATATATATATATATATATATATATATATATATCGCGAAAGAGTTGATTATGCTAATGCTATACCGCTGATTTGTATCATTATCACCGAGGCATTGTAAATAGAAGTTACACTGACAGCCTATCTATTGGAATATATCAATTCAAAAAATGAGAAATAAATCGAATCAGCTATTAAAAAAAAAGTTAACGTAAATGTGGGGTAAAATTACAAAGCTTAGATAAGGTAAAGTGTAAAATGACAGGCTCCGTTGGCCTCTCAAGGAACCGTCACGTGACCAAAATCTTTTGGCAGCATTTGATCAATCAAAAAAAATAGAGAAAAAGAGGGATGATCAATGAATAAATTACTTATCTCGCCTTTTATTAGACCGTTATCATAATAAACGTTCGAATTCAAAACCAAAGAACAGAAAGAAAAAAACAGACGTGAACAAGCAAGTTTCTTCTAGACATAATAAGGTGTAAATCTTGATTATTTCAGCCCTGTAGCTCCGTTGGCCTGGCTTGTACGGGTCAAAACATACGTACACAACTAGTTAACCAGCCAGACCAGCACAAAGAAATGAAGTTGTTGACAGTTTTAGTGACTGTTTTAAATAAGACGTTTATGATATAAACAAAAAAATGGTTTTGTCCAGTCAGACTTAAGTGGAAAAACGTGTGTATCCTTTATCAAAATGAACACCCGTTTTTTTCCTTTTTTTTCTCTTCTTTTGTACGTATCATGAAATAACTACAACAAAAGTGTATGTGTTATTCATCCATGCACAGAGATAGATATGAATATTCGGATACCTGTTTGTTTAATATGTGTGGCTTGTATACACGGAGATAAATCTAGAATACAATAAAATATAATCTATTTATTTACACGTAACTAACCCCGACAAATTTACAAATCCCAAACTAGTACATGAGTAGACTTGATGGCGTGTAACGAACGGAACGAAATCGGTCCCACATCTTTAAAGGGACCCTCAACCAGTGAACGCGTTGCGTAAATAATCTCAATTGAAAACAAGACATCTCGGGGGCTTATAAAACTGCTTGATATAAAACAGATGTCACAAGATTTGATATTTTTACAGACTGGAAATATTTATGAATAAAAAAAAAAAAATGACTCAATGTAAACATACGTGTGCACAGTGGGACGCTTCGAGTTTTTTTTGACTCAACGCTGCTGAATTTAATAGATAGTCCAGTCTTTGCACAAGAAGCGTTACCCTGGAAGAGGGGATAAGACATTACTTATTTCATTAACAATGAAATCGTCCTGTCTTGAAATAGTGTCCATGACTAACTGATTGGAATCGAGCTGATGGCGAACTCTTGGACTACTCCATGTTTATAAATTCATCGAATGTTAAAACGGATATTGAATACACATAGTATAGCTCATAAATGAGTACACCCCACTATTTTTTTTATTTTGATAAGAAGTTAGTGTTTTTTTGTAAACTAAACAAAGCAGAATTTCATTATTTCTTGTGGCATATTACACTATCAACACAGATATTATCAAGTATTATTTATGAAAAAACTCTCAACAGAATTCAGACTAGATTGCCCGAAATATGAATGTGCTGCAGTACTAAAATAAGTACACCCACGGAAGATTATTGTTGGCTCCAGAGTTCCAATACAGTAGAGTATGGTCAAAAATAATACTTGATTATATCAGTTATGATAGGGTGATGTTCTGCAAGGAATAATAAAATCCTATGTTTGGTTAAGAAGGAAATTAACTTATTGTTTTTCAAAGTGATATGGGTGTATTCATTTATGGCCGTCACTGAATATATTATTGAGAAATGGATATATAACCTGACAAATGATTACAAATGCGTTATAATACTTTGACGTAAAGCTGTTATTCGGGCTTTTGCATTACCTACAGCTGTTTAGCTCAATTGTTAGAGCAATGCAACGTTGACGTGGATACCTTATCGGTCGCAGGTTCGATTACTGCAGCCCCATTTTTTTTGTTTATTCTACTTACGCTGTCTAGGCCAATTGATACATTCGCCGTGTACTGACGATCATTTCAGATAGAGTTTCGAAGTGATATAGCGCAATTTATAATCTCTCTCTCTCTCTCTCTCTCTCTCTCTCTCTCTCTATATATATATATATATATATATATATATATATATATATATATATATGAGAAAGGAAATAGGAAGATTAGAACAGTCAAGATGAATGATTGTTATTTGTTTCAACGGAAGAACACACGCGAATATATTAGAATCAAATTCACAGTACACGTCGTTCAACTTTTTTGACGTTTATATTTTAATATTTCATTTTTTTACGCGTATACATTCCAATATTCATTTCTTATATAGATTACAATGTATGTAGATATTGTGGATAATTATTACGTATGTCATGTTGAATCATCATCATCATCAGTCTTTCAACATCTGTTGTTGGACAAAGACCTCTCATAGGATTCCTCACATTTCTCTATCATGGGCGTCGTGGAGCCAATACTTTCTGAATTCGTTTAGTTCGTCTCTCTATCTTATATTCTACCGGCCTCAGTTCCGCGTGTGATCTCTGTGGAACTACGTTATGAGTCGTGATATCTGGCGGTTGTCTACCATTCTTGCTACATGACCAGCCCATTGCTATTTGCGTTTTTTAATCGATTCTATGGTGTCTCAGATTCTTGTTTGTTTTGTTTTGTTTTCCTTATATACTGTGCTGCCTTGTGATCTCTGTATGTGGCGTATATGATTTTCTCTTGTGTACGTTGCAAGGTTCTTTTGTTTCAGGTTCCATGTTTTAGCTTCATAGGTGACTATCGGGAGGATGCATTGGTTGTATACGCTTCTTTTTAGGACTAATAAGGTCTTTTTTAATAAGGTTGAGTTTGCTCTGCCGAAGGCTTGCCATCCTTGAGTGATTTTTCGTTTGATTTCTTCTTCTTTTGAGATACCCACGTATGAATTATACGTAATTGTCATAAATATACAATGTGTGTTTGTGTGAGTGTGTGCTGGATAAATCAGAAACATCTCTTGTAATTGTCCGTCTGTCTGTCTGTCCATAAGGTGTCCGCGCAAGTACACGGATTTCAATTAAATTTTGTAGAAGGCTGGGCAGCGGTATTGGGGAGAGATGGTCAGATTTGGGGATGGATCCAAGAATTATTCTCTTTGATTAAGGAATATTTTTCCGTAATTTTTCTATGTGTTCATGTCTGTCCACACGACTCTATGGTTTTGAATTAAAATCATATGGAACAGTTGGCTACGAACAACGGAAGAAGTGATTAAATTTTGGGGCGGATCAGTGCACAATTACTTCCCCTGACAATGACGTAGGCAGATGTATGCGCTCTCTGAGTGCTCTTTAGATTTCCTTTTTCTATTTGTTCTTTAAGCTCGATTGACAATGGATACCTATCATCCGGATGAATATTTCTTTTTGTCCTCAACGCGATAGAACTTTCTGATTGGTATATTCTGACGGTGTATAAATCACTCTTGAATTCGAATGATGGTTTTTTTTTTCTTTCTTCTTTTTAATTCCGATGAACGATAGATCAGCCCATTAACGAGTAAAAGATTGACTTCGAGCGAAAGAGCTTCGATATGCATTCAAAGTCTCAGTTCTTTCTTAGACACAAATTCGATCTGAAAACGTTTTAATTTTACACCCAAAGCCTTAAGCACGGCCCCAAAATGATGCCCCCGCCTTAGCCCTCTCATAACTGACAAAACTTTCAAAAATTAAACATTCCAGGAGAGAAGAAAGTTGTATTCAGTTTTTTTTTAAATACATCAAAATTACTTCACGTAACTAAATCTTTACCAACGAAACTTATGCTTGCATAGTGGCCGGTTTTCTACAATAGTACTTGTATGGACGATTGGATTATTCCAATGTTTGAATTCACATTATACACAAGAGAAAGAAATGAATTATAAATTTGAACTTCTATGTTGAACAATTTTAATAACTTGTAGTAATTCAACGCGGGAAACTGCAAGAAACCTGTGGTGCCCCTTTCCCTTCTGAAGCCATAAGCACGCGCTTATTTTGCTTAATGGTCAATCCTGGGCTGCAGTCATTATACTTCCCTTTAATACGAACGTTTTTTGTTGTTTTTTTTAATACTGATAAACTGTATATCAACCTATCAACAAGTACAAGGCAGACTGTAAGCGAAAGTGTTACAGTTAGATTCAGAGCCTTATATTTTCTTTTCAACGACTGCTGTCTGAAAGATAATTCATTACAATACCTTGTACAATGTATACATTTGTAATAATTCACTAAACCTAGCTTAGCTTGGCGTTAGGCAGTGGTATCCGCTGGGAGGGGCTGAAAGTCCCCAGCCCCCCTGGATCAGACCTCCTCACCGAGGCTGAAGGGATTTGGCTGTTGGAACCTTATAGTCAATAAAGGATAATATTGTTGTACAATTGTTATATGTAACCTTAACTTAATGTACCCATACGGCGTTGTCCTTCGTTGGTTACCGGGTTGCTGCTAAGATATATTCTGAATATATCTTTTTGTTCCTCCTCCCGTGGTGCATCTTCTGCCCCACCCCCTGGAAAAGTGGCAGCGGACGCTCATGGTGCGAGGTCTTCATTGTTGGCATCTAACGAAGATCGAATTCGCATTGGTATGCAAGATCAGATTGCAAAGCACCACTCTATGACAGGTGATCTAAAGCGTGCACCTGTACGTTATCGATAAACAGTGTTCTGATTAATCGTACAGCAGAGGATGATTCGTTGGTACAGAGAAGTGATTTGAATTCAGTGGACGCCGTCTCTGAATTGGTTTGCTGAGCAATTCATTTAACATAATCACCGTGTAAAAGTGCCATTAATTGTTGAAATTGGTGTCCGCTACGTTTGATGGGGAGGGAGTAAACGGAGCATTTTACCCCCTCCCACGGATCTAGCCTCCTCACCTGGGGTAGGGGGGTTAATAAGGATAATAGTGCTATACAATTGTTGGTGTTTGTAATTTGACAAAGTGGAAGTGAAAGATTCGAGAAAGTGTTACATCTCAGAATTGTTTATTATCATAAGGATAAGGCCCTTAATTACTGCCATATATATATATATATATATATATATATATATATATATATATATATATATATGTATATATGTACATATCACCTCACATTGATGAAATTGACATGCCAAAACATATCGGTCAACTCAACATAACAATATGGAAGAATGCAGTTGTATTTTTTTTTTGTTTATTTAAACTGCTGACAAGAATATAGGTCAACAGTGGATAAAATCAATAATATTCAAAATTACTATGAATTATCATCTTTCTTTTTTGGTTCAGTTCATTTCTATTCCGAGTGGAGGCATCGTCATTATTCTAATACTTAATAGAACTGGTATCTTCACCTTTGTTTCTTTTATTACAATGCAAACACACACACACACACACACACACACACACACACACACATATATATATATATATATATATATATATATATATATATATATATACACACACATCACCTCAAACTGATGAAGGCCATTCGATGTCTACGTCAATTCAACGGAAGAATATGAAAGAAAATATCTATCTATCTATCTATCTATCTATCTATATATATATATATATATATATATATATATATATATATATATACGTATTGTACGATACCCAAGGATTACACCATACAATGATTTAACATACAGTTAATTAAAGTTGAAGAACACGTCGACCGATGAATTGTAGACACACAACGATGATAAGGATACTAATTCGAATATGTCCAATAATATATATATATATATATATATATATATATATATATATATATATATATATATATATATCCGGCGATCGATAGTTTCACGTTCATAGTGACAATACCCACGGAAGGAAGACCACGTGCTTTCCAAGCAACATCCAGTATTCTAGTTTGGTTAAAGAAATGACCTCTCTCCTCGGATCTATAATAATTGTTGAAAGAGTTGAAAGAACCATTTTCTTATTTCTTTCCTGATTATTGATTATTTTTTCACGTTGCGACAATCAATAACTAAAAGAAATGTAAAGAAATATTGATCGAAATTCTTGTTTTCTTAGAGAAAGGAAGAAAAGTAGACTTCAATCAATTAAAAGTTCTTTAAAAAAATCGAACAGTTGGCAGTAAGCCTTGGGAAACGATTTAGTGACTTTTGGAAGTTGTTTATTTTGAAAGATTGAATTTGTTGCGATCAAACGGAACCGTTGGTTAAAGTGCAAAATTCCTGCTTGTAGGCCTCTTAGGTAGTACTTTATTCAAATTCTGTCAATCAATTATATTTAGGGTCATTACAAATCTCTCTCTCTCTCTCTCTCTCTCTCTCTCTCTCTCTCTCTCTCTCTCTCTCTATCTATCTATCTATCTATCTATCTATATATATATATATATATATATATATATATATGTATATATATATATATATGTATATATATATATGTGTATATATATATATATATATATATATATATATATATATATATATATATATATATATATATAAGTACAAACCAATAATACAATATCCGGTGTGCGATGGGTTTATTCCATAAAGTGCTCGATACATTCAACATTAAACATTAAGTTTTGTTAGAGTAGAGCTGGACATATGACGAAATTAAGGATTTGCTACACATACACT
>OY735198.1:10301446-10353119 GCA_963457665.1 Thysanoteuthis rhombus
GTGTTTTGGTGAACCTATTCCCAACGATTGCCGTTTAATGTGCTTTACTTTCTGCTTATTCTTAGTTTCAGTTACATTGTACAGGAATACCGTACGACATCAAAACCAGCACTATCAAATAAAAAGTGTACTATTCAAGTTATTCCTGAATAACCCAATCGAGATGATTTCGAAATGCCTCTGCGTCTCTTTCGAAAACCGATGTTAGCTTTAGAATCGATCGTAAAGGCTATAAAATCCATTAATCAAAAACTTTTATCGATCAGGTTTCAGACTAAGTTAGAAACGCGCATACTTTTCTTCTTTTTTTTTTTTTTTTTTCGGAATTAAGTGCGAACGTGATTTCTGATGTCGGGCCAATAAGGAAAAATACTTCAAAGTGAAACACGATATGGTAAAGACATTCTTTCTGCCTTTTATGAACTAACGTTGAGATGACGTCAAAATTGACATTTCAACAATAACCTTTTTAAGATTCGAAAATCTGAGAAATAATCTCAGTGAGGAAAGAGTCACTGCCAAAAATATAAATACTGTCAGAAGTAATCTACAAAATGACATCGGCCACGATTTGTTTACCACCTAATCTATCATTGTAAAATTGATGGATGCAAAATTTTTCTCTGTTTGTTTGCGCATTGATCTCTTTGGTCAGTTCACATTCCGTAGCAATGACGATTACGTCATAGAAACACTTGAGACTTTTTGCCCGATCACTCTTCAAAACAGCTTGAGAAGATTTAAGTTGGGAACTTGAAAAAAAAACTTGAAATTAGGATACTTGAATTATCAAAAATAAATTACTTAATAGTTACTTAATACTTTTACACACTTTACTGCCAATCCACTTATACATTACCCTATCATTTTGGTAGGTATATTTTAGTAATTATAATAAAACAAGGACCCACGGATTATTCAAAGACCTGCTGTGTATGTATTACACAAATAGGATTTAATAGATACATCCGAATTTTCATTCGTTCGAATGAGTGAATATATATCGACACATCGAATTCTGAAGTTAGTTGAGAGGAAAAATAAAATGATAATAATGGTTGTATATTTGCCGAGGGTGCATTTGAACTCGGTATCCAAGGTTTGATTAGTCTAACCATTCTCCCATTGACTTTACAGCGAATCCAACTCATTTTTTGCACTCATAAACTAAATATTACGGTAGTACAAAAAATTGATCAAGTTCCAAATTTTCCAATTTTCTATTTGAATTTATTTAAGCAAATTACGGCATTCAATCCGTACGTTGTGCATTGAAAACTAGGAAGAATAAGGTTGGCAGTGGTTGGGTATTAATCCGAGCGCTACCAACTGATTGACTGGAGCGTGGGATGCAAAAATAAAGCAATACTACAAGCTCTTAATGTGGGACCACACTCCTTTTTAGGGACCACACTATTTGTATCGAATCACATTTCCTGGAAAGACTGAATCAGTATATTCTATTGAAAGAAACTAACAGAGCTGATATAAATCGTAGATAACCAAGATGAGATCTGGACTTGAGACAATTATTCGGGCCTCTGCATGACCGATGGCTATTTAGCTCAATGGTAAGAGCAGCGATATATATATATGTGTGTGTGTGTGTATATATGTGTGTGTGTGTGTGTGTGTGTGTGTGTGTGTTTATGTGTATCGGACCAGTGTTCCAACATTTGTCAATGAGATTAATAGCTTCCCCCCTTTCCATTCAGGTCATTTGCATTACGATAAAATTGATAGATGTCAAGTTTCCGGCATTTATATCGACACCTGTCAATTTTTGCCAAAAGTCCGAGGTAGTCACTACTAATTAAAATAGAATTACCTCGAAATCGATTTTGCAAAGCGGGCGTTCCAGTCGTTTACGAAAATTAGAAATTTTATGGAAGATATCAAAAGCAATCAAACGCAAAGACTAAGAGATAAGACTAGAGCTAAATTTTAAATGAATTTCAAATAAACAATACTAGGAAGGAAAATTCAGACTTCTGATTGTACGCTTATACACCATCTTCCATCACACATCTCAACTACCAAAGACCTTTCAAGTTTCACGCATTCAGTGAAAGACACACGCATTTCGATAAATCTTCATGTTCACACGCATGAAAGGAAAATTCTCACACATTTTGAAAAAAGTTAATTTCAGTTAGCTGACATGCCCTGGAACGCAATTTTAGTCAATCTTGGATGTGTAGTTTCCAAAACGCTGGGGGGACATGCCTCAGACTCCCCTAGAAAGCCCCCCCCCCCACCCTGTTCTCCTTCCTGCACTCGGAAATATTGGAGGGTGCGCACGGTTCTCACTCAACCTTATCATCGCAACTTGACAGGTATGCTACCCTTCAGGAAAGAAAAAAACACTTACACCACGACTTAAATTTTTTCCCTAATAGCCTCATTCCCCTTTTAGACTTTTCAACTCCCCACCTTGCGAACCATTGTTCTTGAAAATAAGATCTGAAAATTCTCTATGCATACACAATCGCTTATCTGGGAATATCCATATTCTAAACAATGAGGTCTGAAAATTCTCTAGAAATTCTCAGATCCATTGTTTTTAAAAGGCAGTCATTTTCTCAAGATTGTGGATGTGACTAGTTTTGACATCTTCTAATGTTGTTGCTAAGTACCGGTCGATTTTGACAGTAAATAAATGTTCGGATTAGGGTTAATTTAGCGAAACGTTGGCTCCCAGCCGAAACGTGTTTACAAAACTTGAGGCGTCTGGCGGGAGAATCTCCTGACCTACCACTCCTTCCACATACGCGTACATCTCCTCTTTTCTTCCCCTCCCCTCACTTATCTAACTTCTCCTTTTTCAAAAACAAATTAAAACTTAGACTCTCTAACCAAGAAAAGAGGAAAAAACTGTTAAATGGACATAGTAAATGTTGGTAGAACAGAAAATAAAACAAAATAGATAGAACATGTATGGTTAGTCACCAAATAGAAACCTTCAGGTGACCAACGTCTTTTGGCAGCTTGCCCTGTTGGGAGTGATCAATTGAAAAAAAAAACTGAATAAGGGTAGATCAATGGAGAAGTCATTTATCACGCCTTTTGTTTAATGATCTCTAAAAATAGGTCTGGATTTTTAAAAAAAGATAACGGTCAATTTAGCATATATTTACATTGCAAATTTACTTCTCACTAAAAGCCTATTAAAGGAAGTGGAATTAAGTTTTCTGTAGACATATTACGGAGAAAATGTTAAAACTTTCAACAACTTCAGCTCCATTGGTGCAGCATGTATTCGTGATGCATTGCCGGCTAGACTGACTCAAGAACTGAAGAAACCTGGGTTGACAGGTTTGGTGACAGTTTTGATTGACAGTCTCTAACAAAGAGCTACATATATTCGTATATAATGTATCCTTACTCACAGATGTAATTTGTAAAAGTGCCCATCGAAGATTTTCAGCTTCACTGATTTCTTCTAAACGACATAATGTTCTCTCATTACAAGTGTTTGGTCTTCAGCCAAAATATTTTAGTCTGTTTTTTTTTCCAATAAAATTTTATTCGAACATTACTCTTGTCTCTTAGCTTGCGTAATTGTGAGATTCGATTTATTATATGATTGAGCAAGTAACGACTTACTGATAACTATGTATGTATGAACGTAAGCACAGGAAAAGGGTCCTTCTTCTGTGTATATGTGTGTGTGTGTGTGTTGGTAAGTCGATCGTATTTAATTATTATTAAGTATTGTTAAGCGCCTGACGTGGCTTAAATATCAAGTCTGAGAGAGGCACCATAAAATCCGACTGATTGACTTTAAGCGACATCAACCAAAATAAAACCACACGAAAACTGACGACTTTATATTCCAGACTCCATTTATCGTCATCGACGCCATTTTAATTTTTTTTTCATTTGTGTCAGTGTTTTATGATCATTTTTAATATCATGATTATGATCATTAATATCATTACCACGAATTTAATCATCATAACTGTCATCATCATTAATTCCTGTGCAGAAGGTTGGCGCAACATAATCTTCCTATCCCTTTATCCCACAATTTTGTCTTATACTGTACTGAACTATTTAGAGAACATTCATATCAATATGTGCGTACAACACAGACTCACTTGTGTGCGTGTTCAATTTTATTATTATTTTACAGTGTTTGATAATTGTAATCACCGCAGTAACTGACATAATGTATATTTATTAGATAGAGGAGACAATTAGGAAAGCCAATGAGATTTCTTTACTTGATTAAACATTCATTAGTTAAAGCTGACATCTTCTATTCTCTTCAATCTATCCATATATATACATGTATATATATGTATATATATATATATATATATATATGTATATATATATATATATATATATATATATATATATATATATATATATATATATATATATATATATATATATATATATGGAACCTAACCAAGAGACTGACACTCAAAATGAGGACCATGCAACGTGCACTTAAACGAGTTATACTTGACACTAAATGGAGAGATCACAAGACAGTGCAATATGTAAGGGGAGAAACAGGAGCACGAAACATCATTGAATTTATCAAAAGTTGAAATGGCAATGGGCTGGTCATGTTGCAAAAAAAGCGGACACCCCAAATGGACAAGTTCAGAACGTATTGGCTCTACAACGCCAATGATAGAGGGGTCCAGCAATTCCTGGGGGAATGTCTATGTCTAACGACGATCGATAAAAGACTGATATATATATATATATATATATATATATATATATATATATATATATATATATATATATATATATATATATATATGTAATTAATATTTGTGTCAGACAGCTGTTTCGTTGTGCAACTACTCTTCAGTATGACTATAAACTATCTGGAATCCCTTCCAGTACCGCTAGGTAGGACCGAAAACTTCTCTTCAAAGATATATATATATATATATATATCATTTGTGTTTTCATATAAGAAGGGTTTTCATTGTGACAATATCTTTCGTCCAGTATCTTTACTTCAGTTTGCAAAGTAAATTCCTGATTACGTTCGTTCGTGATACATTCTGTACCCAGGAGCATTTTTTGTTTTTTTTGTTTTCTGTTTTATTTTGGGTTGTGTTATTTATTTATTTTTAACTTTATTTTGATAAACTACATCTAATGTGGAGTCGGGGAGGGGACTCTCAAGGTGTATTCTTTTTTTTTCACTTTCCTGTTTCATCTGAATGACGTAGACATCAACACGTTTTCGCTGATAAAAATCATGAAATTTGTTTGAAATTTTTATTTATTTACAGGAGGAAATCACACGTTTGGTTTTTGAAACATTTTGAAAAAATGGCGGGTTTATACATCGCTTATTCAACAGGGACAGTCTTCTGAAGTGCAGGCACACCCAGTATTATACATACTGATGAATACGCACACTTATGTTCACGGATGTATATACATGTTGATGTTCATGCACATACATACATATTTATATATAATATATATATATATATATATATATATATATATATATATATATATATATATTTGAAAAAGTATTTTGATACGTTTGGTGTTTAAAATTGTAAGGCTTTCTTGACTATATCTATAGATATATGAATATATACGTGAGTGTGTGCGTCTTTAAATGCATAATCATCCACGCATAAAAAAAACGCTTATGGATGTAACTGGCATCGTAAAATAGAATTTTGTGTTCTGATGACGTATTCAAAATGCTCAACAATAATGAAAATCCGTTAATAAAATAATCTAAATCCCTATTATCCATGTATATAAAATGTAATGTGTGATCATATACTTCATGCATGCCCTCATTTTTGACGGGCGCGGATAAACTGAAGTATATTCTCGTACAAACCACTCATTACTCGTGCAGATAATTACTTTTACATATTGAAGTTGATTTTCACTGGGTGTTGCACATACACACACACACACACACACACACACACACACACACACACACACACATATATATATATATATATATATATATATATATATATATATATGATTGTGTGGGACACCAATTTTTTTCCAGTAAACTTTTCGTGTTAATCTCTACTTTTTTAGTAAACTTTTTTTATTTTCATACCAGTGAACGGATCTGAAACCAGAGATTCGTTCGCTTGTATGAAAACAAAAAAGTTTATTAAAAATCAAGAATAAGCTGCCAAATTAAATATATATATATATATATATATATATATATATATATATATATATATATATATATATATAATTTTCTGACGTTTTGTTTGCTAAAAGTTCCATAAACTTCCACACAAAATGAGCAAAGCAAAAAAAAAGAAAAAAAAAAAAGACCATCGTAGTGAAGAGGTAATTTTTTATTCATAAAGATTCGAGATTTCCTATCCGTCGCTGTCTGTCAAGATCTCTGCGATTCCTCCCTGTTTTGTCTGAAAGCGAATCCTGGCATTAGGTGCAAATGAAGCACTCGAATTCGCGAAGATTGGCAAGACGGATGATATGCATCAGATAAAATCGATAAATACGGCATCGATTTACCATAACCATATAACTGTGTTAATTCTTTAATGAAGACATGGAATAGATTCTCCCACTGAATCTATCATTCATCATTTGATTATAATCGGGCTTCTATTGGTGCAAGGGAGCATAGTACGATCTGAGTAAACAATTTCCCCGATTACGATTGATGTATTCACTGTCAGCTTTTGTTTAGAAAATGCTATGTTAGAATTGGTTTAGACTCAGGGTTCTCATCAAACTGTGGTATCTGTTCTTTGACAGAAGTTGATCCATGTCCTGGATTGTCCCCCATCCCGGAATCACTGACCGACATGCTCTGGCTCGTGCTGAGTGCATCTACAGGAACTGTCCTGTGAACCACGTCAAGCTTGCTTTAATGGCTCCGTGAAATCACGCGTCGAGAGTTAGGGAGTCTCGTACAGCAGGATTCGTCCTGTGGACGTAGACCAGCTTGTCCCGACCTCCTTGCGAAATCATGCGCAAGGAATCGGGTTGCAACCTCTGCCTGCATGTTTTCGAACGTGTGGGACCCCACTTTAATCCGACTTCGTGTCACATTTGCAGTCGTGAGGATGCAAATAAATGACCTCAGCCTTTTTACGTTTCCAGACCCCTAGTGTGCCATCCATCATATCACAATAACCCCTTCACACGATCATCGAAATATACGTCTTTGTCATCATCATTACCTTCGTCGTCGATGTCATTCTTTAAAAAAAAACACAGTAAAACAAAACCAACGGACTTATTCATAACTCACACTAGAAATACTTAGATTCACCATTAACTGTATATATGCATATTTCATTACGATAGTATTTTTTCAATTTTCTCTCATCGCGTCTCATACCCCCAAAATTTGGATACCCCAGGTTGAGAACCCCAGGTTTAGACCAAGCATGGGAAACCGTATTGATCTGGCGGGCCACATGAGACATTTTCATCTTTATTCGGGTTATGCATTCACTGCAAAAATGTCGATCGTATTACAGAAAGTGTACAACGATGGATATGCACACCAGGGCTTGTTGACCATTGCCAGTGCAGCGAGTTCGATCCTCACAGTCAGTCATTATTCTAACTTGGTGACAGACTAAACTAAACTAGGGGCCGGCTAGAGAGCTCAGGTAACTGTTATCTTTTTCGCTTTTAATCCAAAACATTTTTGCGTTTGATTTCGCTATATGTTAGGATTAATATTTAGGTTAAGGTTATGCAGGTCAATTATGGAACAAATGAAAGCAGCAAGTTTGTCATTATCGTGATAGTAGTTTTGCTACAGAAAAAATAGTTTACGCCTTCCGTAAGTTTCAAATTTAACGCGGTAATGGTAACAATCTCCCAATAGCCGGTAATTAATGTTGAAACCATGAGAAAAAAATATTTCGAATACCGATTTTCAAGGCAAGTAGGACCTCCTTGCTGAGATATTTGATGCTGCAGCAGGCCTCATCAGGTAAGTTTCCTTGAGCTTCAGTAATTACGTGCAGAGCCGTCTTTTAATGGACATAGGTCTGGTTAGCCACTCAACAGAAAATGCCACACGACCTACGTCTTTTGGCAGCACGCTGTGCTGGGGATGATCAATTGAAATAATGGAAAAGAAAACCAACAATGAATAAATTACTTCTATTGTCTTTTGTTGGACAGTCAGTCATCACTAGATACAAGAACAGGTATGAACGCTGCCGGGCATAAACTAAGGAACCAATTTGGTATAAACTTACATTGCAAACTGAAGCTCACCCCTAAAAAAAACTTTCCACTGGGGAATTAAAAAAGGGCATTTTTCCTTGACGTAATTGGGAGTAAATGCTTGTGCTTCATGTGTGATAGATAACGAATTAGCCAGTCAGTCAGAGCAACTTAAAAACTGAAAGAAACCTATATTGATAGTTTTGGTAGACGGTTTCTAATAAATAAAACCTATAAACTATCTGGTTCCATCAAAGAAGCGCGAGAAGGGCGTCTGGAGTTTTACTGTCTGGACGGAATTCCTCTTTATAGACATCAATACCTTAGGTAAAGTGTAGCTTATTTTAATATGGATAGACTGATCGCAATAGACATGGGTGTGCTTGTTTTTGTTTTCAATCGCCCATATCAAACGAACCCGCTTAAAGAAATTCAAGCTCAAAACAATCATGTTTATATTACGAAGTAAAAAGATAGGAAAGCCCGGGCATTTTTGAGCTCCCAGCAGCCTCGCACGTGTCTTTGTCCGGGCTTGCAAAATTTTATCTCAATTTACATACCCATATATATCATATATACTTCTGAGTGGGGCTAGGGAAAGGAGTTTCGTCACCTCAGTCATTAAAACTGGCTTAATTGTAATGATGAGTGTATGGATTTTCTTTTTACTCAAGTATAGCACGACACTGTTTGGATTCCATTTTTTTCAGTGTTATAAACAAAAGGATTACGGTTATGTAAAAAAAGTTGTCCGTCCTCATGATTTTCGGGTGGGACCTTTGCCAGGCTGGTACAAAACACTGGCGCCGTTACTGAGAAGTGATGAGGAGGAGACGTCTACACCAGATGAGCCACAGTACCTCCACCATCGCTTTTTATCTTCATGCACCCGTCTCTTGTAATATAGCATATGTATTTTCTACGGGACATGTTTGGATTAACTGTAAACACATGTCTTTCCTCGGGAGATTCGCAGTCTTATTAACTGAATGGACGAATAAATAAACAAATGTTTCGACTGCACAGCCAAGCCACGCATTTAATGGTCGAGGCCGAGCAGACGACCGACCACAGACGTCGGACTGGTTTGTGGGGGAAGTGAGGTTAGTTTGCATTGCCGGTAGGAGGAAGGAGAAACTTGTTAAATGGACAGCAGAGGCTTGCGTCCGAGTGTCACACGGTACGGCTGTTGACACGAAACAGATGGAAAGCGAAGATTAACAAGTAAAAAGTATTTACCTTAAAACCGAGACGAATAAAAAAATTTAAAAAAAAAAAGTTTTTGGTAAATGCTTCTAAATTGAGAAAGGATAAAAATCATACAAACCCGTCTCTCTCTGTCTCTCTATGTCTCTCTCTCTCTGTCTCTCTCTCTATATCTATCTCTCTATCTATCTATCTATATATATATATATATATATACATATAAAGATTTTTTCGATGGTTCATTATAGATTGTATGTTCTGTTTCACTCGAAAAAGATTTTCAAATGAATCTTTTCAAGTGAAAACAGAATGTACAATCTATAATGAAGCATTGAAAGAATCTTCACTCGTTTTATAACCACTCCACCGATGGTATCAAACACTTTCTCTGAACAAAAATCTACTTCATACATATATACCCACGCTTGTATATATATATATATATATATATATATATATATATATATATATATATAATTAGCTTCATGAATTTGTCGTCTATCGCCCTTATGGCATTAATGACATCTAGAGATGTAACCGAGGAAAATAAAATTTCATACTATGCTATACTTGATAAATAGTATCTCTCTCAATTTTACCTTTAGTTTGATATTCAGGAAATATTGAACTTAGACAAGAAAATACTGTACACCATAATGTTTTTGATATTGCAAAATAAATTGATTATTGCCGACATAAGAACTAGTATATACATATATACACACACACACACACACATATATATATATGTATTGAAAGAAGGATATATGGTCTGACAGAATGATTATGAAATGTTATATTGAAACTCTTTTGAAATCATTTGGCCAAGACAACGTAAATAGAATGAACAATTATGGAAAATGGGACTACTGCATGAATCGAACCCGCGACCGATACGGTAGCCACTTCACCGTAGCGTTGCTCTTACCACTGAGCTGAACAGACGACGGAAGGGCAAAAGGCATTGTTTCAACTCCATTGAACTCCAATCGGTCGGAGGGTCGATTCCCTCAGCAGCCACATTTTTCTTCTTTAATTGTTTATTCTATTTACGTTGTCTAGGCCAAGTGATATTTTAACAGAGTTATGACGGGATATCATTACAAATAAGAGTTTCAGTATAATATAACGCAATTTACAATTATATATATATATATATATATATATATATATATATATATATATATATATATATATATATATATATATATATATATTAAACCTGGTGCTACCCATATGTTCGGTAATTCGACCAGGAAAATATTATTTACCTTAAGGTCAAGTTTCCGATGTCTCCTTCGAAGTAGTTCTGTTTAGTTGTTTCCACATTGGCTTCGGGTACCACGCATTACACCCGGTAAGTGCACGCTGTTGAACCTACTATTGAGTTGCATCTTTTACATAATAATATATGAGCGAATACTTAGTATCCCCTGGATTGGATCTTGTCTGTATCGCTATGTGTCTGCATAGATATTTATGTATAACTCAACAGGATATAATATTCTGATATCATCATTGTTAATTGGTTACTACTATTTTACCTTTATCTTGATCGTTGTTGCTTTTTTAGTCGCAACTAAACCCAGACTATCGTATTTATTATATATTATTATATGGTTTTTGGTGTAATTATTATAATCACCATCAGAAAGTTACTACAATTAATGCAGGTAAATTGTCTCTCCCTCCAAAAAAAAAATGATGATTTGTAATACTTCATGTAATGAAATAGATGAAAAAATATAATAAAAATAAAATTCTGGTATGTTTCTATGATTCTATAAAATAGTTCTGATAGAATGTATACGATGTTTTTACAATGGAGCCATGGGCAACTCTGATTACAAACCAGGGGTAAGTGGAGCCCCATTAAATCAGTTTGATACCTAATCTGACGTTCTTCCGGTGGCACCTACAGCCAAGCTAATGCCAGACGTATCGTTTTCCTCTGGACTACATCAGCGAGCCTGAGAGAGGGATTCTGACGACTGGGCATCCCAGCATCTCCATACGCTTCGCCCCAGCATGTGCCCTTGACGGAGGCTATTCATTTTTTTTTCTAAGAAAGAAAACTTTGTATGATATTTTGCAAAATCGACGAAACCCCAAACACTCGTGTATTTGATATGAGATGAATTGGAAAATGGTTTATTGCGTTTCGGAATGATAATATATCACCTGTTCCTCTACCTTCATAAGTCTCCATCTTCTCACAGGTCTCGCCCCCTTTTTGGGTGCATTGCCATTCTTTTATATGTCTCTCTCCCCATTCTCTCTCTCTCTCTTACGTCACTTTACCCTTTTTACGTGTCTCTAAATCCTTTTTACATGTATATCTCTCTTTTTTACACATCACTTTATCTTTTTTACTTGTGTCTGACTTTTTGCGTGTCTTGTAATGTAATCATTTTTAACATCTCGCCTCTCTCTCTCCCCCCCTCTCTCTCTCTCTCTATATATATATATATATATATATATATATATGTATTACGTGTATTTCAATCTTTACTTTCATGACCACATTTTATCTTTTTTATATATCTATCTTTTATACATATATATATATATATATATAAATATATATATATATATATATATATATATATATATATATATATATATATATATATATATATATATATATATATATATATATATATATATATATATATATATATATATATATATATATATATATATATATATATATATATATATATATATATGGATAATGGTATCCAACACAATGATAAAGAATGACAATTTGGGAAAAAAAGAACCAGCCTTAGATGTGAAAGGTGTGGGTTTGAATCCCATCAAAGGCTTATCTTTATTTACCGATCAACGCCGTTCGCTCCCTACCGTAAGAAAATCGACCCGAGCAAAAAAGAAAATCCCAAATTGTCATTTTTTATCACATCTATCTTTCTAATTATATTTATGCTAGAGTGTGTGATGTGAGTGAGTGAGTGAGAGAGTGTGTGTGTGTGTGTCTCTGTGTCTCTGTGTCTGTGTGTGTGTGTGTGTGTGTGTGAAAAGCTTGATGCAATCATGTGTGTGTGTGTGCCTGTATATGACGTTGCTTGTTTTGACCTTATCATAAACAACAGATACATGTCAAGTTTTTTTTTCTTCATTTAATTGGAAAATTTATTATTCATACCTTCGGGTTTGGCGAACAAAATATCAGAAAGAATCGATGACTATCTGCTGAAGTAATTTGGAATTCTCTCTCTCTCTCTCTCTCTCTCTCTCTCTCTCTCTCTCTCTCTCTCTCTCTCTCTCTCTCTCTCTCTCTCTCATTTACATGCATTTTACCATCTGTAGATTTTCTTGCACGATTCCTTTTTCAATTCCGGGGCTTAGAAATATACCGTGAGAGCGAGCTGTAGTGCAGATGGAAAAAATTATACACGCACATAAACAGAATAAAGAGGCAGAGGAGCTTTTTTGGCTTCTTGAAGGATGAATAACCAGACGTAGAGTTTATGTGATTCTCTTTAAAAACAAAAACAGCATTAAAAGAAACGCAAACAAGTTGGCCGGAGGTATTTCCGCTCGATTCAGGGTGTCATGTGACCGTTCTGAGGCGCGCGTCCTCTCGCCAGATTTCATTCGTCACTTGTTACGTCTTGGAGGGATGTGCGTAATTTGTCGCGTCTGTTAGTCTGTTCACACGGTATCTCCAAAAGTGCTCAATGAAATTTTGTGAAAGGTTGAGAAATTGGGTGGGGAAGAAGTGATTGAATTTAAGGGCGGATTTCAATTGAGGGATTTTTTCTTTTTTTTACCTATACATCTATGTTTGTGATTCGTTCATGGCTGTCCACGTTAAATCTGTAGAAGTTCTCAAAGAATTACAATGGAACTTCGTTGAAGGGTAAGCAACAGACAATGAAAGAATTGATTAGATGTGGGCACGGATCCACCCGCAAATAATCCTCTACGCCATAGCTATACAGAAGGTAATGCCTGTCCAGATGATATCCCAAAAAGTTTTCATTAGATTTCTCAGAAAATTTGACACAACGGATTTAATCGAAGCAGGGGTAAAAATGGTAGGATATACAGTTTGCGTGTTAATTTCAAGTTCTCTTTTTTTTTAATATACGAGGTTTACTAATGAGGTCATCACCATATACCTAGTTCCCCAATCCCTGCTTTACCGTATACTTAGCCCCCAGAGCTATTTTCATCATCGAGAAAAAGATACATCTGGATCAGGAGTTTGGAAACTTTGAAAACTCAATGACCCTTTCTATAAAGGAAATATTCTGGTTGACCCCTTTTTAGTGTTTGGTCTTACTTTTACTTAAGAAGTAAAATATCAAGGAACTTTCGATCTTTAAAAAACATATTCATTTAATATGGATTACGTTCATTCGGATTCTAATATGTGGTGCATGTCTTTGTACAATATAATTATGTTTTTTCGATAGCTTTGGGATGTATGACAGATTATCTCTGCCGACTGATTCGAAATAGGTTCAATATTTGACGTGTCAATTCCCCAGTTATGTTTCTCCGTCAAGCGTGACGCTCTTTGTCAAACTCAGTAATCTTAATTTTAAACTCATGGTATTAATCTAAATCTTCAATTACGGACCTTAATCTGACGGACCACTGGGGTGCCGTTGGACATGGTTTCGAAACCACTGCTCTCGATAACTCAATAAATGAAATGAAAGAGTATTAATACGTCGTCATTGGCTTTTGTTCGTCATTGGCTTTTGTCCGTCATTGGCTTTTGTTCGTCATTGATAGATCAGGCGAGGTGCCATTTGTTCTGTTGAGTTCCTTTATCATCTGGTTGGAATAACCGACGTGAAAACCGAGGTTCCAACCTGCAACTTGATTGGCTGAGTTATTTATGCTATAAAGCCCTCTTAGCTACAAAAATGAATGGAATAACACTTGGCAAGAAGAGAGGGCAGTCTAAATATACTGCCATGGTTCTCCGTCTTGAGCGCCGGTGGGGATAAGTGACATTCTTAAGTTTATATCTGACAAGAGGAAAAGGCGAAAAACGTCTTCTTTATTTCACAAGTTATTGGTCCGTTACTTTTGTTTAATAATATGATCTATACACACATTTTATTTCCAGCACAAAGATATCTATCTAAGCACACCTACTTATCTATTTATGTAAGTATCCATATTATATTGTTACATGTCAGAATGCAGCGCTGAACGGATTCGTTGCCTCACAACTTTCATCGGTAATTCTTCGTTATCTCTACGCCACTCTCTATTTCACAGATCCCCAGCGTCTGCACCGCCTTCTATCTGTTAACTCCTCTTAATAATATAGTAATACAACGACATTGATAAACAAACAGATTAAATGATTAACAGAAACTTGTAGTGTTGGAGTTGGCTAGACTGAAGAAGGTGCTGGAGACTATCTAGATACTATATATATTTATGAATATATATGTATATATTTGTATGTTATACTGAGAAATGGATATATATATATATATATATATATATATATATATATATATATATATATATATAATCACACAGAATGATTATAAATGATCATCCGTTATCTCACGGTGAAAGTACCATTTGGCCCAGACAATGTAAATAGAATAGACAGTTAAATAAAATAAGGCTGCTGCAGGAATCGAACCTGCAACCGATATGGTGACGGTTTCTACGTAGTGTTACTCTTACCAATGAACTAAACAGTTGTCGGTAATGCATAGGCTCATATAACTGTCTAAACTCCGAATACTCGTCTTGCTTATTCGCGGTCTATATCTGCTCTAATTGTTTCTTTCAACGCCACAATTATATGAAGAAATGGTTGTATGATTCTACAGAATGATTATAAATTGCGTTGTGTCATACAGAAACTCTTAATCATTCGTTATTACACGGTGAATGTACCATTTGATCTAGACAACGTGAATCGATAAACAACTGAAGAAGATTATATACATGTTTGTGATAAAAAAGCAGACGAAGAGTCATAGAAATTGATGAGATATATACTAGAAAGTACCCGTCAAAAATGACTGGGTAATTTATGAATGAATTGGCACTACGGAGCTTAGAGCTATTTTATTCGGTAATTTATTTTGAATAATTCGGGTATCCTTCGTTTGAGACTGGCACTTATGCCTGCTGGGGGAAAGTATGACCCTACCCTCTAGCTGTGGGTAAATTAGCTTATAGTGGAGTTAGTGACACCACTTCGGGTGCTTATGTCCTCGAAGTCTATTTGACACGTTGCAAAAACCTCTAAGATCTCCGAGACTTGGAGAAACTTGCGATAATAGATGCACAGGCAGGAACGACTGTTGCCGTGGTCAGCGTAAGGGCATTATACACTAGTGTATAGATTTATAAATCTTATAAATAACGAGATTCGTACATGTCTGCATACCTTTCCAACTGTATGGCATGCTGCGAGCCATCTAGAATTGTACGTCAATAGTGCACGTAAAAAGTGTACTAAATTACAGACTCGTTTGCAAACTATTTTTGTGGCATTTTTCTGTAATTATTCGTATGCTTATGTGATTCTCGTAGATTTCTTTATATAAAAAAAAAAGTACGTATCTTCCTTTCTTCTGCTTAATACATACCGTGTATATATGACTATTCATGTGAGCACTGATACTTCCTAAGGGAAAATCTTTTAATAAGAACCTTCGCTTTCTCTTGTTCGCCTATTCTATTTATTTCTTGCTTCTTTTTTTTTTTTTTTTTCTTCTTTTAAACGACGCATAACTAATTTTTGTTTCCCGAGAGACTTGGAGTTTGTTTGGTAAATGTTTTTCACGAGTAAGAAATGAGTGACGTTTGTCTTGTCGGTGCAACAGCCGGAGAATTATAACAGAAACTTTTTGACTTGGAATCTACAGCTTGAAAAATATCAGACAAAAATGAAACTAATTTGAAACGGGAAAAAAAGTTGTAATAAGTATAGTAAGAAATTTGTTTTTTTGTATGATATGCACGAAGTTCTACTCTATAACCAGAGGATTTGAACAGTGCACACGAACCGAACGTAGTATGGGCTTTTGCTGCTTGCCTTTATCAAATCACTATATACGTACCAAAGGAGATTACTTCAAAGGAGTCTGTGGACATTAGGGTGAGTTATTTTTTTCATGGTCAAATTATCCACACCCTTTGGTAACACATTGTAACTCTTCCTCATCCTCTTTATCTATCTCCCCCGCTCTATCTCTTTATACACACACACACACACACACACACACACGTATATATATATATATATATATATATATATATATATATATATATATATATATATATACATCCATATACGTTTGCGTGAAGTCTAGCAAGCTTTGCAGCTTTAAATACTAAAGATGTAGGAGAACTTATCAAAATTTATATCCTTTCAGTCAATTCTTTCTATCTTTATCTATTGATGCAATTTACGTAAGCTTTTCGAAGGGTTTTATGTTTTACACTGAATCATATATTAGTACACCATGTGTGAATTCTTGTCTTGTTGTAATCTCCAGTTGTTTACCACGTAACCGTTTCAGGGATTCGAAAACAATACAGTTATATCAACAAGTTGCAACTGTTATATTATCAGTTAATCAAACAGCACTAGTCCTTGGAGCGATCACATTTATAGACGAGCAACACATCAAAGGACAAGTAGCTATCATGTCTTCAATTCTTTCAAATATGTCAGCTTGATAACAACCTTTAAAATGAATTTTCCCTCAAGGACAAGTTTCATTTCAAAGATAACGTATCAGAGCAGCTTGTTTAGCAGTGAATAGAAAGTACAATAAAGTCGGTGATGCGGAGGAGGGCCTTCTATAACTACACTCATTATTCATAAATATAAGACAGCATAACTTGAGAAAAAATACTATTTTCACTTGGGTTTTGTCACTGGCACGCCATGATGGCAAATAGAAAAACGTGTAGGCGAGTTTACTATATTGATTATCCTCCCCTCAAAGATTATAGCACCTTCCCAGGTAGTGGTAAATAATTCTATTATATCCATTGACTTGAATATTGGTATTGTCGATTGGTGTATCAATAGAGAAAAATTGATGTATCCAAAATGTTTTGTTTTTAAATACAACTATCTTATTTATAGGCCAGATCACTCCAATCGAGCTGAAGGGCTGAAATTTCCAACATTTTCGTATTCCTTATGTCTAGGAAAAACTTTTTTGTTCGTTTTTTGAAAAGTTCCTCCGAATAGTTTTTTAGTGGGGGTTCAATCTATAATCTAGATTTATCATAAATTGATCCCTTAGTTTGTGTCCGCATGTTTGTTTGTTCTTTTCTTTTTTTTTTTTTTTCTTAATTTAGATGTTTCTTTGTGATCACTGCCCTGTAAAAAGAGCGGGAAAAGTAACTCATTCATTGATCACTCCCTTTTCTAATATTTTAATTGGCTTCTCCCAACACAGGATGCTGCCAAAAGACGTTGATTACGTGACTGTTTCTATTGAGTGACTAACTAGACCCCCCTCTCTCTTTCTCTCTCTCTCTCTCTCTCAAGTCATGAAATATTTTTTCTTCCACATCAAAAACGATAATGAACTTCGTTATTTTTTTTTTTGTGAAAGAAAATTTGCCAAACAAGACTCTAAAAAGAAATACATCTTCATTATGATAGCACTGTCGCGAGTGCATCGAACTGAAAGTACCGTATTGGAGAATTGATTGAAAAAAAACCCCATCCCTCTCCAAGCCGGAATAAACCGACAAGGGAATATACCCTTTATTTAACAATATTTATCCATATTCCTACGTGATGAGAATTTGGCATAAGGCCTTAACACGAACACTTGCAAAACGAATGATACCATTTCGTAAAACAGAGACATAGTTACTCTTTTGTAAATCAGAGACATTGGGGTAGAGGAATAGATGATTATAATGGCACAGGTGAAAAGGCACATGTGGAAGAGTTGAGAAAATGGCACAACTTACATGAATAGATTATCAAATAAGAATATCGACTGAAAATTATGTATTGACATTGTTCAGGCACGGTGATAATGGCACATGTGAAAAAGGAACAAGTGGAGAGCTTGGGAAAATGGCACAAATAAGGTAAATAGTTTATCAAAAATAGATATCAACTGAAATTCATGTATTGACATCGTTCAGACACGGTAATAATGGCACAGATGGAAAAGACTCAAATGGAAGAATAGGAAAAAATGGCACAACTTAGATATATAGATAAATCATGTATTGACATTGTTGAAACATTATTGAATCAAATGTATTCTGTTCATCGACATACTTTCGAACACAGTATACGATAAAGCAATACGGTTTACGTCGATATAGCTGCAATGATGCCAATTTGGCTATTTTAAAGCTATATATATATAGCACCTTTTTAACGCAATAATGAAATTAGGATTTTAACTTCCAGCGTTGTTTTATAAGTTTGGAGATTTATTTGTGGACAAAAGGGATAATTGCCCCGGGCCCCTCTATGGAAAAATGAGTTCCTTTAATGAGAAATAAATGAATTATTTCTGCTTAGAATTCATTTCATTACAACGCTTTTTAAAAATCAATTTTGGAGTATTGAAATACTAAAAATCTACTTAGAGTTTAACTGGCGGATATTTTACTTGTATACATGTATTTATTTCAGATGTGTAACTCATTCATTGCATTCAACCTTGCTATTTAAAATTTGTCAGTTCCAATCACACGCGGTAAACGGACTTCTATGTGTAATTTTGTGATTTCCCATGTATTCTGATTCATGCGTGTGTATACCCCTGGGCGGCCCCGCAAGGTGTAAATCCGACCCTACTTATTGTATCTACAAGCTCTGCCCATCCTTCCTTTGTGATTGTTGGATGCTTCGAGAGAGAATGACACCCAGGGAGTGAGCCTTCGTTTAAGGAAATGGTAAAGATCATGCGCTCACTTAATAGTTACATTGTAAACAGACTTCCCTCCAGCAAAAACCTTAAAAAAACCCTTTTTCCCGAATTGATAAGTTCCCTGTGCCCAAGAGTCTTATGGATCGAATGTACAAAAATATTTAGATCGTCTGAGTGGGGGGAGTAAGGCCATTAGTTGAAATTGAAAGTTATGTTCCTATTTATGTTCTCTTGCTTACCTTGAATGACAAGTAGGTGCATAGCAGAAGTTAATATGAAATTAAACTATTTCGTATTATAGCGCTGTCTAAATATACACAAAACAAAATTATTTTTTAAACTTACTTAAATTGAAGAGAGGACTAGTAATCTATTGACAAATGCGGGGAACGACCTTGAAATGTAGGGAAATGTCAGACAGAGACATTTCCGTGATCAATCAGTTGGTCAATTTTCAAGTCCAGATTCCTGGGTACAGGCTGAGAAAAGGGCAAGCAATCTTGAAGTGGTCTTGTCATCGAATAGCCACCAGTTGATTCGACATAGCTGAAAACCGGTAAAATCAACCGTATATTGGGGTCACCTGACCCTGCGGACGCATTCCGTTCGCCTCGCCCTTCTAAACCTACTCTCTATAAATTAATCTGGCGTCAGCCTTTGGTACGATCGTTCATTTCTAAGAATAAAAAGGAAGTTCTGTAAATCTTGGAATTTTACATCTTTCAAATGAGGAATGTTTCTTCAGGGAGGCGATTCTAAGAATTTATATTGGTAAATACCACATATTTTTCTTTCAAAATTATCCTGTTTTTATGGTTTGTTTTCTTGTTTTAACCGAAAACCAAAACTGTCAGTAGAGGTTTCTTCAGTTTTCCGGTTGGTTTGTTTGTTTCTCTGGCTATATAACTATGTATCAGGTGCACAGGCCGTGCCAATGGAGCTAGAGGGTTGAAAGTCTGAACATCTACTCCTCGTTATGTTTTGTAAAACTTTTTTCTTAACCACCCCTAAATTGGTTTTTAGTGGGGGCTCAATTGTAAGTGTTATTTTATGCTAAATTGATCCCTTAGTTTGTCTCTGGATCCATGTTTATTCCTTTTTTATTTTAATTCGGTGAAAAGTGAAAATAAAAATGGAGAGAGGTGGCTTATTCATTGATCACCAGTTTTCTCATTTTTTAAATTGATCACCCCCAACGCGGTATGCTACCAAAAAAAAAAAAAAAACATTTTTTTACCTTCTTTCAAATCCTCTTTCTTTTTCTAATGCAATTTAATGTTTTAGAGTCTGATTTCTGTCAGGCTTCATGGTTAGTGGTAATCCGTTATGGAAGTTTTTCTAAGATAATATTATTCCTATATTCAGAATTTCTCTTCATATCACTCTCATTTGAATGGGTTGTTGTTGCTTCTATAATTAATGGCCTGATATATATTTTACCTTGGAAGACAACCTTACAAATCAAACTAATTCTATTAGAAAGACAATCGTATGGCAAATTCTATTAAGGCGTTCGGGAGCCAAGTCGAAGATGAAATTTGCGTCTCACTAATATTTCAAATGTTGTTTTTAACGATATAAATCTTTCAGATAAAAATGACTAATCTCTCTCCCCCCCGCTCTCTCTCTCTCTCACTCTCTCTCTCTCTCTCTCTCTCTCTCTCTCACTCACTCTGATATATTCATATTGCTCCTACCATTGAGTTAAACAGTCGCCAGTAATACGAAGACCCAAATAACTGTCTCAACCCCGAATTCTCATCTTGTTTATCCACGGTCTATATCTTTTCTATTTGTTTCTTTCAACACAACAATTATATTTTTGAGAAATGGATATATGATCCGACAGAATGATTATAAATTGCGTTATATTATATTGAAACTCAATACTTGAAATGTTCTTCTGTTGTTAGACGGTGAATGTATCATTTGGCCTCTAAGCATTGCTCTTACCCATTGAGCTAAACACACACACACACATATATATATATATGTGTGTGTGTGTGTGTGTGTGTGTGTGTGTGTGTGTGTGTGTGTATTTAGATATATACTTTTTTTTCAATTTTGAATCTAAAATAAATAAAATGATGAAAAGTTTGTATTTAATATGTTTTGATATATTATGAGCAATTTTGTTGAATGATTTTGTTCCGGTCTCTTCATATTCAAATAAGATATAATTTATATCATTTCCTAATAATTTTATGATATTTGAATCACATGAATTGGTATATATTTTTAGAGGGCTGCCAGTTTTCCTAGGCCCTCGGCACTGTGTGAACTCCGTAAATATATGCATCTATTTTTTTTTTTTTTTTGTTATCCTGAGGTTTGGTGGTCCACACTCATCAGAATTTTAATTTTCATTCGACAAATAATATAATCATCAGAAAGGGTTTTAATGAAATCGAGCTTTCGTAATCACTCATAATCCATTTTTTGAAAACGTAATCTTCGAAATTTTTAATCAAATAAAATTATTCATGTTTTCAATTCGACAAATATTTCAGTTGATTCTGTTCCTCTTTTCAACACGAATAGAGTTGCCGTGAAGAAATAAAACGGGTCTAAGTGTTTTTCGAAACTGGGGTCAGCAGATCTCGGGGGGGGGGGGGCAAGTGATAGTCTGAGTCTGCAGTTGGAACTTCAAAAAAAAAAAAAAATAACATGAATTTAAACCAACTGGATGTTGGAAATGAATTGAGAATTAACATATCAAATACTGAACCTGATATTGCAATCTCGCGGTAGAGGTACAACATCCTTCATGCAGCTATCGGGAAATACATTTATTGAGCACAGAACCATATATTAGAATTCGAATCAATATAATCCATTTAAAATTCATGTTTTTGGTCACTGGTCTTTTCCGCCAACGATTCAATGAGATCCCATGTGTAGTATGCGAAGTTGCATTTTAATAGTTTCATATTCATGAATAAATCTCACAAAACCCTGTTAATATAACACACACTTTATTTCCTTTGTTCTCAACATTTTTGCCGGCCTGCAATGGCTTCGTCAGTGAGCTCGAGGTGGAAATAATCGGCGGGGTGTCGAAAATTTCGAGGAGGACTGAATTAAAGTGTAACAGTGTTATGAAATAATGGTTTAGTGAAATTTATTCATAAATATGAAACTATCAAAATGCAACAGCCATTTGGAATTAAAATGATTTTAAAGGTTGAAAGTTGCGTTTTATCATTATAATTTATTAATTACTATTTTGAAAAAACTGCATGCTTAAAATACAGGTCCTCCAGAATAGGTCCTTTATTGAAGGGGCTTGCAGCAATGTTCCCTCTAAACCTGACATAACGAAGCTTGTGGTAGATAAACAAGTTTATCCATCTCACGATCCAAAGTATATTTATCATACACAGACCTGCTCTATATGTTAGAGATCGATTAAATGTAATCTCTTTAGAATTAATATGATCTTTGATGATCAAAAATTGTTTATTTGTGAACTTCATTAATTACTGTCTAAAAACTAGATTACTGAAAATGGGGATTCACCTGAATATCTCCTTTATAGAAGGGGTCATTGAGTTTACAAAGCTTCGGAACCGCTGCTCAAGAGTGGATCTGTAGAATCAGAAAATATTACAGTTGGCAATACAGTATGAAGAAAATGGTTTTAGCAGGTATGGGTTGAGAAAATCAAGATCTGACCCTCGCCTCTTGAAAACGACTCTCTCTCCCCACAAGATAATCACTCATTTGTCAAGCCCCAAAGACTTTTCTCGCCAAACGCGAATTACAGGCCCGCACGATATCTGAAAACGAATGGTGTACTGACTGTCGTAATTACTGTTGTCGTCCAAAAGGTTGGAGTGGTTCCGCTGTGGTGTTCGGGGTCACAAGAAAGGGGATAACGCGGGAAAACTTGGTGGAACTGAATCTACCGGTCATTCATCGTGTCATGACTTCGCGTCCTGTATCTCATTATGTTTCCCTTAAGTCTCCATCGGGAAACGCTCGACCCCTCAACAGCCGTGGGCAACGACCCTACTTAATCAGCGGATCAGTTTACAAAGGGCCTTGAAACGTGTTTGCTCACGTGGCTCTACAATTTGATAACCTCAGGGGATGCCGGGTCAACTAACCCCTGTCTATCGCCTGTTCAACTCCTCCCGGCCTTTCCCTGTTTCTACTATCTCAGTCACTCGCCCTCTTTATTCGCGTTTATTTATTTATTGCACTCTCAAATCTCTTCCTATCCATATTCATTTCTCCCTCTCTCTTTATTTTTCTTCTCTCTCTTTCTCCGTTTTTCTATTTCTCTCTTTCTCCGTTTTTCTATTTCTCTCTTTCACTTTCTATTTCTCTCTTTTTCTTTATCTCCCCCGTTTTCTTTCTCTCTCTCTCTCTCTCTCTCTCTCTCTCTCTCTCTCAAGATTTTAGAATCCCTGGTGAATATAATTGATATTCATGGATTTGAATTTATTAGTCCACGACTACGCGTTTCCCTAAGAACGAGAATTCTGGGTCGGGGGGAAGAGGGGCCCATCGAGCGGTACCAATGGTCTCTTCTGTTCAAGCCACTTCCTGGTTCGTGGTATATTCGAAACTCTCCAGAGATGTTTTAATTCTCAATTGAAACAATCTTTTGCAATAACGTACTGGGAGAACGGCCAATTCTGAATCGGCCATTTTGAATGGCTGAATGTTGCTAGATTTATTTTAAAAATGGCTATAATTGGTAGATTAATAGTATCGGTGAATAAGGATGGATTAAATACCGGTATTTTCAGATCGAGAATAACGTAACATTTACGTTTAGATATTTAGATCGAGATTAACGTTATATGAGTGTTAATACCTTATCAATACGTTGAATGTTAATATTTTTAAGAGCCTCGTATTAGTTTTTGGAGCGTATACCGTTACCTGGAAATTAAATCCACCTTATTTTAGCCACTTTGTTGCCATTAAAAATGGCCGTTCCACCAGTGCGTTATTGCAAAAATAGGCACAATTTATTTAGTATGATTCTGGTTTGTAATGTCGATGCCCAACGGTGGGGAACAAATAATTCTTTTCGTTTCTGCTCTCAACAGAGTTCGAAATGAAAATGCATTATACATACGCTTGTGCATGCAAATTTTGAAACTTCTATAATTTGATTATATTACTACTTTCGCATTGTCTTGGAACTTCGAGCAGCTTAGTTTTCAGCTGCTTTGTTTTTCCTACTAGGTAGACAGTTGTTCAATCTTTGACTCTGTCGGCAAGGTATCCTCATCATCGAGGTTTTATATTACATTGTGGTGAGAACAGTAATTTTCTTTCCCGAAAAATTCAGACTAATGACATTTTTTGTTCCAAAAGTTCTAATGGGGTGTTGAAATATTTTTAGAATGATTTTCTATACATATGAGAGGTGTCATAATGTCTGTCTGTAACGCTAAAGCAACCATCTAAACATGTGTACCTAATTTGGTATGTATACTCAATGAACGCAGGGAAAGGTTTTGAAATAAAAGATTTTGAGAACAAATTTCTTCAGGGTTATTAGAGGAGGTTTTTTATTCACAATGTTACTAAATTTCCAATCCTATGTTTATATATAAATCTTGGAAGGCCCAAACGAGAAGGGAAAAATTTTCATCTTTGAGGGGTCTAAGTGAAGTGAAATTCTTTCCACCCTCCAAGACGTCAAAAGTGTTGGAGAAATATTTCCCCGCTTTAAGCGGTCAAAAGTTAACAGATACCTTTGATTCTCTTAAAGGGGTTGCTAATGAAGGAAACCTCTTTTAACCTTTAAAGGTTCAAAAGTGTCGGGAAACTTTTATTACGAAACTGAATGACCCTTTTTTAAAATACAGGAATAGAACAAACTCCTGATAGAAACCTTTCATAGTCTCAAAACGAAAAAGTTAGGTATTATGAACGCCATATCATCAGAACCAGCGTTCACCAACCTTAAGTTAAACTCCAAGTGCAGTCCACTGAAGCACACATATGTGAATACGCTTCGCTCGTTCCGGCACGACAGCGGGTATTCTCGAATAACGGAAATCAATGCAACAATAACAACAAAAAAAAAGGAAGAAAAAGAAAATGGTGGATAGGTGGAGAAGTTAAAGAGGGCGAGAGAGGGAACTATGTAATAAGTCGGTCTCTTGTTCATTCTTTCATGTCGTTGTTTCTTTGTTGGCGTTGGCGTGTCTTTCTACTTGTTCTGACATCGTTTAGACAATGTTCTGACACTCTTTGTCGCTGGTTGCACGCGCGATTACCAAAAATTAATGATTAACGAATATTGCAGAAAGGTTTTGACAGCATAAAGGAAACTGTTGATGGGAAGGGGTACGGGGGGGCTGATGGGACCAGTGGGAGGAAAGATGACAGAGAGGGAGAGAGAGGGGGGGGAATAGGGAAGGGTGGTTTGGAAATAGAATAAGAAAAGGCTGAAGAGGTATGGAAAAGACGCAAAAATTGAAGGTTGACATAATCATTTTTCCTTTCACTAACAGATCCCTGCTTTCTTCTTTTTTTTTTTTTTTTGCTCTCCCGCCTCCAACTGTGGCTGTTTGATCTCTATTGTTGCTCCTCTCTATCGCTTTGTCTATGTATCTATCTCTATCAATATCTCTCGACATATGTATTGAGAAATGAATATATAAACTGACAGAATTATTATAGATTCCTTTATATCATATGGGAACTCGTATTTGAAATTATATTCCATCATTACACTATAGACGTATCACTTGGCCAAAAACAACGTAAATAGACTAAACAATTGAATAAAATGCAGCAGTCCCATTTTCTTTGATTGTTTATTCTATTTACGTTGTCTAGGCCAAGTAATACATGAACCGTGTAATGGCTGGAGATAATTTCAAATTAAATTTTCTATAGGATAAAACACAATTTATATATATGTATATACATGGTAGCCCCTTCAACGTAGCGTTGCTCTAACCATTGAGCTAAATATCTACCGGTGATTCTAAAGCCCAAATAATTGCCTGAACTCAAATTTCTCGTTTTGCTTATTCACGGTCTATATCTGCTCTATGTGTTTCTTTCAACGCAGACAATTATATCATTAAGAAATGGATATATGATCTGACAGAATGATTATAAATTGCTTTATACCATATAGAAACTCTTATTTGAAATGATCTGCCGTTATTACACGGTGAATGTAACGTAAATAGAATCAACAATTAAGGTAAATGGAACGACAGCGGGAATCGAACCTGCTACGATAGGGTAGCTTCTTCAACTTTTTCAATATTCATCCGTGAACTCACTATAATCTTATGATGATAGTTTCAATATTTCCACACCTTGAAATTCGTTTATAAATTTTTTTCATCGATATATATATATATATATATATATATATATATATATATATATATATATATATATATATATATATATATATATATATAGTTCAGATCAGGTTAGCAATATAGCATAATATAAAGCAACGTCTGACGTGTGATAGATTTATTTCATAGAGTGCTCGATACATTCAACTTAATACTTCGAAAATCAATTTGTTTTTGAGTAGAGCTGAAAATATATAAGATTTGGATTCGCTACTCAAACTATTCATGTTTCTGCCCTCTCAGAGCCACATAGAGGGCAGAAGCATGAACTAGTTTGTGTAGCGAATCCACATCTTATCGTATACACACACACACACACACATATATATATATATATATATATATATATATATATATATATATATATATATATATATTCTAAATATTTGGAGAGAAAGTACTATATAATCTAATGGAAATAGTTAGATTCAGAAATTCAACTGCTTTGACGTGACGGTTCCTATTAGACAACTGACTAGATCTGTCTTTTTCTGAATTTAGATGAAGGTCCATCGATCAGTCTTACTTTATTCGACTTCTTCAGTCTCTATTTCATTTGCTTTTTATTACAACTATCAAGACAGCAATCCAAAGAAATTCGAAATACGATTTACCCTACACCTCACTTCCCTAGTCCCTCTGCCTTTCTTACCTATTCACCCTAAACCCCTCTTTTTATAACCCTCATTTTCCCCAATATTTATCTATTCCCCAGAACTCTTCCTATCATCCAAGATATAAAAAATAACAAAGGAGTCCATTTTGATCTTGTTATGTCATATCCGGTTCTTTCATTCTGTAAGAAAATCACTCTTTGGCGCGCCAGGGGCACGTTTCTTCTCTTTTTTTTTCCAACCTTGATCCACCCAAAAGAACACACATAGAGTTTTGCTCATCAACACCGTTTCCTGCAGTTTTACTTACTGCGAATCTTTTCTCTGCACCCACAGCCAAGCTCCACCCGGGCTTTCAACCTTAATCGACAGAACCAGCACGACATTTTCCAATTTTCTTTCTGAACAACTTGGAAGCGGCGTCGTCATGGCATTTTTGGTGACGTGGTCAATGTTTTTGACCGTTCAGCTTGATTTTTTGCCTTCAAGTAAATAATCTTTCGGACACACGTCGAATTTAGAATATGTCGCCTCAGTTTCTTCTTCTTATGTAAGTATATAAATCTCAATCAACTGATGCGTCTATCTAACTACCACTTGTCTCTCTTCCAGCGTTAGGATTTTCTCTTCTTTTTTTCTTAAACGCCAAGTGTTAAAAAAATTGCCTGTAAAAATGGAAGATTTAGCAGTGGTGTGCCTCGTTTGGATTTTCCTTCTAAGCGTCGTCTGATTCCTTTGAATTTTTTTCTTCATAGTGTTACGTGTTTTTTGCTCTTTCCTTTTTCAATCCAATCTCATCCGTTCACTTTCTTTTTACTTAAGACATTCATCTCTTTAATTCTTTTTCAGTTCACTCTTATTCTTTTGTTCACTTCGCATTTATCTATGTTTCATTACTTACCAGAATATACCCGACTGAAATGACGGGTTTATTCATGTATAGATCGGCACTAAGGAGCCTAAAGCTATTTTATTAGGTAACTTATTTTTTTGATAATTCGAGTTTCCTAATTCCAAGTTTTTTCAGTCTCTACTCATCTTAAACTGTTTCAATGTGTGATAATCAGACATGAAGTCTTCAGAGTTTCTATGACGTCATTTTTACTGTTATGTCATAATGGGAAGGTGAGATTAACCAATGAGATCATTGTATTCAAGCGCGAACAAACGAACAAATAGATGAACAGAAAGATTTGCATATAAACTCAATATATGGTTAGATTGCAAATTTGCATATAAACTCAATATATGGTTGGATTGCTTTGACGTACGTGAACCCATGGCGATGTTTAACGCTGAGAGGCCCCAAAAGTCATACAAAGGCTCCAAGAAGTACAATTAAGTGACATATTCATCAGAAATTTATGCAGAGATGAAATTGAACGCTCGTCTTTATCAATTTTACCATGAACTCATCAAGATATAATCGCCGTGTCAAACTGACGAATTAACGATACTCTATTATTTTCTTTATCTTTCTACGTACATTCTAATAAAGAAACCTCACAACAACCTTGATTACTTGGAATTTAATCAAGATCTACGGACTGCCCCTCGTATAAATGATCTCTCTCTTGATGCCTTACTGTTATGTCAAACTAAATCAAGCTTAATCTAACATTATCTTGCTGAAATTTTATCGTATCATTCGTTCGACTTCCTCATTCTCCTTTATTAGTTGGTATTTCATTTACGAGTTCTCATTCTCTTTTCTTGCTTTCATTCTTACTCTTTCCTAATATCCATTCACTCTCACCCACTCCTCTTGGTTTCTTCCTCTCTCCCCCTGGTCCTAATATATATATATATATATATATATATATATATATATATATATATATATCTGCTTCCTTTCTCTCTCCTCTCCTCTCCTCTCATATTGGTTCCTTTCTCTCTCTCTCACACACACACTCTTCTTGTTCCCTTTCTTCCTAATTTCGCATCCCATTTTCTTACTATTCTAATTCACTCCCACCCTCTCCTACTCTCAATCTCCCCTCTCTCTTTCCCTACTCTCGCTAACACTCTCCCCCCACTTTCCTTCACTCATTCCCATTCACTCTGTCGCTGACCCCCACCCTATTCTTCACACACACACACGTACATGCACACACAATCTCATTTACCTTGGGGTACCAAAAGAAGGATGTCGTCATCCATCCTAAGGTCCTTCCTCTCTGTTGATTTTTAAATGATTCCCGTTACTGGGGTTTCTTTCTCAAGAGACTACAAAATCGATTTCCCCTATCTGATCTTGGTGTTCTCCAATCTGGAAATGCAGTGCGTGTACAAAAGGCTAAATACATTGTATACAAGTATTCCCTTGTACCTCGCAGCCCTGGGATTGGGACATAACTCGAACGAACGAAAACGATGTTGTGCTAGCTTTTTACCCTCTTGCAGAATGTTCTCGAGAATAAGAAGACAAAAAATGAAGGAGGCTGATCATAAAGTCACGGGCCCGAAAGTCACAGAACTAAAGTGGCAAATAAGTGGCATGCGAAAACTCCCACAAAACGAAATATGGCATAAAATCTGAGGACTTCAAGTCACAGAACCCCCCCCCCAAAAGGTTTTTCCCTATGAAATAAGAAATAATTTAATCCAATTTGTACTCATCAAATAATGCTATGTTGTTGTTGCTTTAGTTAATTTGAATGAATAAATATTGTGTTATGATTTGTTCATTTCGTTCTATTTCGTTTCGAAAGGAAGGCGATATTGTGGTTCGGTAAAGCCTATCGCTTTTTTTAATTAAGCAAGTTTTAATTCAACAAAATTGAATACATAAATCATAAAACAAGCTGTATCCATTGAAATCTATAAAAGAAAATACCACATTAACTCAATTAGTAAAAATTAGATTAAGATATTACTTTATTTTATTAATTGTTAAATTAATTTATTTCCTTTTCAATGAACGTCAGGTAGTCGTGAGATATCTTTCGGGGTTTAGTTCTTCAAAAACACTCTCGTCTGTTTACCGATTGAGATAACACATCGCTGAGATTAATTTGGTTTGGAAGAGCGGGCACGTAAGTTTCCAGGCATTACTCGAAAGAGAAGTATTTCTTGTAATTCTTCATTGACCTATAATTTCTGAATTCTGTACTTGGTGTTTGTGTTCGTGTGTTACATACTTTGAAGATTGTCCACTGTGTATGATTTGGTAGGAGCGATTTCAGTTCTGATTGTACATTAAAAAAAAATCTGGGGTGTAATTATTCACAAGAAAGACGGGAGACAAATTCCGGTAAAATTACTGTACTTGAGGACTGATTCCATTAACTCACCTCTCATGGAAAGAAACCAAGCGATGACCTTGAATGATTGGGAAAACTCAGAAATCATTCTCCCACAGGTGTATACGAATGAACTAACTTAGAAAAAAATCCCTGTGAATATATATATTTTTTAAATAGCTACAATTGAAATTCTCTCTCTCTCTCTCTCTCTCTCTCTCTCTCTATCTATCTATCTATCTATCTATCTATCTATCTATCTCTCTCTCAGCGTGTGTGTTCACCCTGCGATCGACCGAATATCGGCCATTGTAGGAAGTTGACATTCGATGTATAAGTCAGCACGCAAGACATTGAGTTTCGACCATTTTTTTCCACGATTTTGCCTATCTCTGCGCCCTACATGAAATCATGACAATTTTGGCACCCTCATAAGCTATGCCCTCCTCCATAGAAGATGAGCGTTCGAGATATGCTACATAAGTCTGAGCTTCCCCAGAAACTACTTATTTATTCTGATTTTCTGTAGTTTTATTCAATAGGCGAAGAATTGATTGGCTAAGGTGGGTTACGATTTTCAAAAAAAATCGTGACAAGAGTAGAAGGAAAAAATTATCATGATATTTTTAATTGTAATCATTAACACTATCATTTTTATTCCTTTTGTTGGTCAAGTCGGCCCCAAACCGGCGCCTCCTTGCATAAGTCAAGTCGGCCCTTTTTTGTTGACCAAGTCGGCTTTCCTATTCTTATTTGAAAAAAGAATATCTTTCGATTGATTTTATTTACAAACAATTACGTGTGATCTATGGGTGATTTATTTTTACTTTTTGAACAAAAATTAGATCGGAAGCATTAGTTTCGCCACAAAATTCGATTTTATAATGCAGTTATTGAGAGAACCTTTGAAAAACAAATATTATTGAACGTATTCATTCGAAATAAAAATTGATAGACCGATTAATATTTTTTCGAGTAAGAATACGTGAGCCGAGTTAACCATAAAGGGTGGTCTAGTTGGTTGTAGGCCGACCTGACTCGAAATCAACTTCGGAATAGGCCTACTCGACTCGAAATCGTTCAGCTTATACATACTTGTAAAACACATTCTATCTTATCTGTTAAGATTTTCATAAAAAGTACCTAAAAAAGTCAACGCGTACTTCTTCATCTTGCTTTTAAGAGTATCTGACAAGTAAGTACATCCTTTACAACAAAATCAAAGTTACGTTATGTTTATAAGCAAAGTTGTTTCAAAGATTAGCTTCGTTGATTGTTCATGTGGGCGTTGAGACCGATCTGAGCCACAGGTGCAGCTGCATTTCTTTCCCTCCCCAGACTTGGATAGATCTCCATCTCCAGACTGTGCAAACCGAATTGCTCTTCCGTACGCCATTACCACAGGTCCTGTGCCACTTTACGTACAGACGTTTTCCCCAAATAAGATACATTTTGGGTGGATTGCCCGAAGTTCCTTTAAATGACTTCCATGTTAGTAATTTGTCCAGATGGAATTGGATTTTTGGACAGCCCGGGTAAATGTGCCGACGGTTAACACAAACGTCGCTCCGATTGAAGAATAAAAAGCGTTTAACTTTTTAAAGCCAGTCTGGTGTGGCTTATTTAGCTTGTTTATAGGATTGTACCGAGGTCGTCTCGTTAGAATTGCCTGAGGAGATTCGAACGGACGATTGATGATGCTGTGTTTATGGAAGAACAGAAGCGATAATAGGCAAGAAGAACAGGAAGAAACGGGCGGCGAGAAGAGAAAGGTTCATCATAAGAAAAATGTAACTATTAGATGAGAGGTTTTGAAAGAGAAATAGAAAATAAAGAAAATAAAGTCTCAGCGGGAAGAATTGATGAAAGAAAAAAGACTAGACGTGATGCATGGAGAAAGAAGAGTAAGAAAGAGTCGTGGGAAGATGAAATAGAATCAGCGAAAAGGAGGGAAAACTTATTCGCTAAGAGAGAGGGCGAGAGAGTGAAGTGGAAATGAACAAAGAAATTAGTTGAGAAAATGTGACTAATAACAAAAACAGTATATAAAGAGATAGAACTAAGAGTGCGCGGTCAGGAATCGAGTAAGTTGAAGAATCATAAAGGTTTGCAAGTAAAATGAAACGACAGAACCACTAGAAATACAGATGGGTCCAATTAAGTACAAGGCTTACGAAAACGTACTTGAAAGAAGAGAACGTTTTTGTATGTATTTACTTAGCTTAGCCTAGCTTAGCTTAGTGCAGTACATTGGACATCCAACAAGGATCGAACTCACAATAGTAATAATAGTTGATACTGCTCCACGGTAATTCTGTTCGGATAGTGTAATGGTTAGCACGTCTGCCTCACTTGCAAAAGGTCTGGGGTTAGATTCCCGGTATGATCGTAGATTGTCGACAACTCTTCATTATGACAAATTTCCCTGTACACCCAGCAGCTAATTGAGTACACTCTAAGGTCTGTGATTAAGGTGGAGGCATCCCTTCGGTGGACTTACATCCTGCCAAAGGAGTGGTCTTTTAAAAAAAAAATTGTGGGTATAAAAGTCCTGGTCTCGTCTAGGAGTTTGAGTGTAGTTTGCCCCTGCAGCTGACAGTCTTGTTTTTCGGTGAGTTTGCGATTAGCATTAGAAAATATTAGAATAGAATGACGAAAATTAGGAAATGTAAGAGGAAAAGAAAGATGGGTTTGTTTAACGATCCTGCAAAATTAACGAGCGTGTATACTGGAATGAATGAACAACAGAAGAGGAAACATTGCAAGGGTCGGATTAAAAAGTTATCCAGAGGCAAGGTAGCAAGATGGAGACTTCGAAAGTAATAAAGATAAAAGGAGGGAAACAGGTCTGGTTAGTCACCCAGTAGAAACTGTCACGTGGCCAACGTCTTTTGACGAGCATGTCATGTTGGGGGTGATCATTTATAAAGATTGGGGAAAAGGGTTAATCAATGGATTTTGTCGGGTATTGATCAATAAAAGGGACCGAATCTTAGAAAAAACAAACCAAAAATCAAGCATGAAGGCTACCGGACACAAACTAAGGGATCAATTCAGCATAAACTCACATTGCGAATTGACACCCCCTTGCACACACACACACACACACACACACACACACACACACACACACACACACACACACACACACACACACACACACACTAAGAAAAGAACAATTTAGGGCAGATAATTTCCAAATAGAACCAAAAACGTTTATTCGTATACATAATATAGAGTAAGGGTTTAATTTTTCAGCCCTCTAGTTCCATTTGTGCGATATATTCATCATATATATATAAATGACAATGGAGGGGAGACAATGTGGGTACAAGGATTTCTTTAAAGAATGAAGCCTTTTCGAACGAATAGAAAGGAATCATGCACCATGTATTCTTGGCAAGGTAGCTAACCATCCAGCCAGCCGCCCAGCCAGCCAGCCAGCCCAACTTAGAAACTAAAGAAACCTGTGCTGGCAGTTTTTGTTGGCGGTTTCTAATAATAGTAATGACTAGCAAACGTTGGAAGTGGTTAATGAACAAGAAAAGCGAATTCCTACGCTGCCTCATCACTCACAACACACAATCTGTATTCTTCCGCTTCTCTGCCGATGTGATTATGTCAAGAATCGGGTGCAGTCAATGCCAGAGAACACATGTGCGTTAACTTTTCCTCCTTTTTCTGCCATTTCTATTCTGAGAGACCAGCCATTTCGGTCCGCCGTTTATGACCTTCTTTGAAGCCGTCTGCCGTTCCTGTTTTTGCACGAACCCTGCGTCAAATTCTGGTTTCGAAATGAGATCATTTTAACGTATACAGATTTGCCCTCCTGTCATCGTTTACGTTAAACAGGTACAACTGAGTGTCGAAACTGTCCAAATCATACATGAACATATGTTCAATTATGTGTGTGTGAGAGTGTATGTGGATATTTATAGATGAACAGATGTGTGAGAATATTTACATAAGAATATGTGTATGTGTGTGACTATCCATATATGAACTAATGTATGTGAGTATGAATATTCATCTGCAGGTATACGAATGAATGTATCTGAGAGAGTCTGAATCTATGAACGATAGAAATATAATAATAGATGTACAGGTGTACCTCATTTTACGAACTCCTGCCTTATGAAGTCCCAGCTTTACGAACGTCAAAATAAATTTTTGAACTTAATGGAAATCGTACAAAATCTTATTTTTGTTCAATTTATACACTATAAAAGGTTCTTCTCAAACGAATAGCGCTGTTACAAATTTGTACATGAGTGTGTGTCCCCAGAGAAAGCGTTGTTTTGTATGGATAATTATACCTAATTTTACGAACTCACGCTTTACGAACTATCATTAAGAACAAATTGGTTTACGAAGAAGAGATACACACATTATATATATATATATATATATATATATATATATATATATATATATATATATATATGTGTGTGTGTGTGTGTATATGACTACGTTTATGCCTTTTTTACACAAAGCTGATTTTTGAATAAACATATCTGTAGGATTTATAGCCATATCCATATTACTAAAATGCAAGAATATACGTGTATATTAATAGATTTTAGAATCTGTTGACACATAAACGCGCATGCCCATAGATAAGCATCAATATATATATAAGTATTCCTCTTTTTTGAAGGTTCTTTTTTTCACTTTTACAAAAAAAAAGCAAGAAGCGAAAATACCGTTCAACGTCTGTTTTACAGCGTTACACAGGCAATGGTTTCTTTCACTCTCTCTTTTTTCTACGCCTTGGACTCTTGTATATTCACCACTCAAAGTTCCAATGACTCAGCTTAACATAACACTGTTAGTGATCATCCAAATTTCGAAGATCATGTCTGGCGAAACGGTTACATTTGCTATTCCCTTGGCAATACTTTGTTTTCGCCTGGACCTGAGGAATCAGGGTTCGCCCTGTGACCAAGTCAAGTGCTCTTATGTCTTTGCAAAATAGCCACGACTAGAGAGAATTTCAAACGAAATCCTGCCCTGCACGTTTGCGTATAAGGTTCCCCACGTTAAACGACCTTTAGTCACATCCCGTTTTCGTGGGGGTAGAGGTAAATAGAAGCTTAACATACCATCATCACCATTTATTCGAGCTATGATCGCTCAGAAATCTTCCAATTTAAATTGATAGTGATGTATAACCACCCACGTTTGGTCAAATATATATGGACACACATCTTAATTCCTGCGTCGATTGCAACAAACAAACAAAAACAAAAAAAACACGATTCCCAGAATAATACGAATTTCAATTTATTGTTGTCGACAGACATAGTTTGAAGTACGAAGAGGGTTCATGCCTGCCGCCCCCGACGAAAATCTCGTTAAAAGACATCATGTTCAGTTGACGAGGAAAAAAGGGAAAACACCGGAAACGTCTGATGATTTGCTTATTTTAGTTCCTAAGTTTACGAATAACAGTATTCCGCGTTGGTGTCGTTAAAAAGTTATGACCCAACATCTTGTTAGAGATACAAAAATAACAAATCAAGATAGAAGACTAAGTTACAACAACAACCACAACACACACACACACACACACACACACACACACACACGGTGTACCAGTAAATTCTAGACAAAACAGGAGCATATCTTTGAAAGAATTCAATACTTTTTATTCTTCATATATATATATATATATATACGTATGTGCGTGTTAGAAAAATGGATATATCAACAACCACTACAACAACAACAACACACACACGCACACACACACACACAGTGTACAAATAAATTCTAGACAAAACAGGGGCATATCTTTGAAAGAATTCAATACTTTTTATTCTTCATACACACATATATATATATACACACACACACACACACACTCATATATATATATATATATATATACATATATATATGTGTGTGTGTGTGCGCGTATGTGTATGTTAGGAAAATGGATATATCAACAACATGATGCAAAGAAAGTTGACAATTTGGAAAAGAAAAGACTCGAAGTTGATTAATTAAAATATGTCACATTAATTATTGGTAGCTAACGTTTCGTCCGAAATCTGGACTTCTTTAGAGCTTCCATTGAAGAAAGGTGTTAGAAACCGATTGTAAGTTCACATCAAGCAAAGCCAAGTTCCAATGTGGTAGTATTGGTTCGCTTTTAAGCTCACCATCGTGTATATATGAATTTGTTTGACAGTAAGAAAAGAAAACAATAATCGTATGCAAATTAAAATGTAGCCGACTGACATGTTTCGCCTTTAAGCCTTGTCAATGTGGAATTTTAAATGAAACAATATTGGGAATAGTCGTTTATTTTAAAAAGAGTTTCATTTCAAATTACCACTTTGATATAGCCGAAAGGCATAACATGTCAGTAGACTACATTGTAATTTACATACAATTATTGTTTTCTTTTCTTATTGACAACTTAATTCATACTGTCATATATAGTTCTTAATGTATTTTTCAATTTGTAAGAATACAAAAAGAGAGCAATAGAAAACAGAGGTTTTTTTTTCTGTTGTTAATAATATTTAATTACGGTGTCGTGCGAGGAGGCGATCATTTTCTATATTCATTTATGTGGTCGGCTGAACGATTTGCTACTCGGTTGATTCCGATACCGGGCGAAACAAGTTTCCAAATGAATTGTCTCACACACACACACACACACACACACATATATATATATATATATATATATATATATATATATATATATATATATATATATATATATATATATATATATATATGGTTTTTTGATGTTTTGTAGGCTACGCTTGTCGGTTCTACGCAAACAATGTGTAAAAATGGAAAGTACATTTTTCTTTCCTTTGGAGAAATTGCTAAAGAAGTTGAACTTTTTCGATATATTTTTTATGAGACATTCTATCTTTGAAAATGTTGGTTGGCACATATCTCTTTTGCACTGATGCGTATTGCTTAATCGTGTAACATCTGTCAGCCGTCCTGGTCCCCCTTGTAGGTGCTCACTTGATCAAACTCATTGCAACCCACTCAACTAAGAAGAGTTAAAAAAAAAAAAAAAGAGAATTGAAAGAACAGACTCTGTTCAAAACCTGCGACGTCGTTTGTACATGTTTTGACAGCATTTGGCTACAATTTACATTTGTTTCTGTCATAAAACTATTTGTCTCATACATTAGTTATAAATGATATGTAGTTTCCCAATATATATATATATATATATATATATATATATATATATATATATATATATATATATATATATATATATATCTTGTATTATATATATATATATCTTGTATTTTCTATTTTTCTATTCCGAGAATCGAGTAAAAAAAAATCATACGATGTAGTGCAACGTAAAAAATGACAAAAAATTCTCTTTCTTTGCCCTCTCTATCCATCTTTCCCTTCTGGAGAACGCTATGAACCGATTCAAATCTGGTCGGAACGAGAAACCTCTTGCCTTCTCTGAAACTGATAACTTTCGCCGAACCTAAAAAAGGCATTCCTTTTAATCTTGTAAAATCCCAGAGGAACGACAATTCTGATGATGAAATAACTTTGTATTCCAACTCTCATTCTTCAGGCAGCTATGGAATCACTAAATTTGGGCCTGGTGATCCTTTCTTTCAAACAGCGTCTCTTAATTGTACCTGTAGGAGAGAGTTAGTGCCAAACCAAAACCACATATTATGAATACTGATTCTCCAAGTAGGTAGGTCCTTCCTGGAGGAAAATTTAGGGGAACATGATATTCATTTCTCATACGGTTTAAAAATACCTACGTCACTTATAATCAACATTTCAATGTGTCGAGTTTCAGTATATTCAGAGACGTATTGATGTGAGTTCAGCTCTTAATGGCGTTGATGGGAGCCAGTACATATTTTTCATTTGTTTCTAGGTGTTCATGTCAGTTAAGGATCGGTATCTGTCCTTCAGACAGTACCTCCTGCATCCTAAGACACGTAAGCCTGAATTATCCTGATGTCTGAAGCTAAAAAGACTATTTTTATTTATCATAACTCCCCAAAATACTGACGCATTCATATTTACTAGTGGAAGACGAGTACGGGATTTGGAGTTACGATAACCATCCGCTATTAGTTCCAAGTTTCACTGCTGTGTCTAGCAACTGACAGGTTATTGTCAAACTCCAGTACAAGTCTGGAGTTGACATTGCTTTCCCTGCGGTAACAAGAACAGAAAAAACGAAAAAAAATTCACACAAAATCTACGGGAGCAAGACCATCTCTTGACTTGATTTGAAATCTTGATTGGTTGGCGGGTCTCGCAGCGCCAACTCTTTGACAAGTCTTATATATCTGCAAAGATTTATGCTAGAAATACACAAGGGCTAATTTCATTCTAATTAACATCAATAAAATTAACATTTACCTACCGCGATTTGAAATTGAAATATACAGAAAGTGACATTAAATTTCTGTTCTCCGGTTCTGCTAAATCTTACCATAAATATCCAATTAATGAATTTACTTCTCAACGCTACCCTTGTTACATCCACCACCCAAATTCTGATACTGAAATGTACGGCATTACTTCATAGCCCCTCCCCCATGCATATTAAGATATAAACTTCTCTAATTTAGGCATGATTCTTGAGAATTAGAATTGCCAAAAATTTCCCGTTTAAGTTTTTGTAAACTCATGCCATAGAGAGGAAGTAGATTTTCTATTCACAGAGTTTCTCAGATGGTTGAACTCTCTCTTGTTTATGTTATCAACATGACGTTTCGGATGATCCATTCTACAGTCTTCTTCAGGTGCATTGTCTGAATATTAGGCTTGAAACTCTTTGAATGTTACTAACCCTGCTCAAAACTACTGACAGATGTCATTATGAGAGAGTAGCCAACCGAACATTGATGTCAATGGCATCTGGGAGCCTCTCCTTTTGAGAGACTTCTTGAAAGAAAGGAAAAAAAAAAGCAAATAAATGGATTACCCAATGCAAGTGGGGTAGTCCTCCCGACAACACAACTCAGATTTACATAAGGAAAAAAAAAACCCAGATATGACGTGTCCAATTCTGAGTTCTAATCCCACATTCTCGAACCAAGATCACCCGACGAAGGTCGGAGGCTATACGGTCGAATTGCTTTGAAAAAATTAATGCATAGACGAGAAAAATAGTCCGACCATATCATACGTAATGATTAATTCAACTCGTCTAACAAAATTCTGACAAGAACTGACAGATTTCTTATTGTTAACGGTCTTCAAAAAAAAAACAACATGCTAGTAATAGTTTATCGATTTATACATTATGGCTTTTCTCTTTAATGGACAAATAAATCTTAGATACAGAACCTGATAGTCGACAGGTCTGTTGGAGATAAAGGTTTCGAAAAGTTCTTAAACAAGCCAAGATAACTTCAAATCGAAGTAGATGTCTTTCTATTTGGCAGGTATTTTTATAATTCCCTAATTCCAAATCTCCAAGATGTTTGAGCTTTCCAAATTTTTCATTATTGAAGAGTAATGGGCTACATATGATTAGTCTTTCACTAATTTAGAATAATAGTTTATTAAAAATCGGCGAAGATCTTTGATTAGATGAATGGTATAGCTAAAGCCAATACTTTGATCTATATACACGTCCACATAAATCAATTATACGAGGTCTGTCCGTAAAGAAATCGAACTTTCAAAGGCAGAGCATTGGGCGAATTAAGCGTTTTCCAGTGCTCATGACTAGAATATTACGTGACACTGACCTTGATCCTTTGTTTAAAAGAACTACAACAGGCTATATTTGTTGGCTTTTGATCTAAAGAGTACGTGCGCCTGGCACTTATTTATGTATTTAATTTGAAACTGAAGGATCTTGAAGAGCTGTGTTATTTTGTTCCACACGAGAAAACACTTTTTGGGAGACACTTCTAATTTTGCAACAAGAGAAGTGTCCTCTATTAGTGGTACAAACGAATGTAGACGGAAATACATAAATTACATACGATATATGAATGCAAGAATGAATCGATACGTTCTAAGCCTGAAATGGTTATTGGCTGAATTTCGAGTTTTAGAGTTGGAATTGAGAAAGATTTCGACAGTCAAGTGCTAATGATTTATATTCAAAAATAGATTACACCGACTGCTTTTACCTCCGTGGTTATTGTGTTGATGTTGTAATTGAGAGATTGGTAGTTCGAATCCAAACTAGATTTTTTAAAAACAGTAGTAGTTATTGTAGAGGGCGTCGTGTGTATATATTAATATTAAAGAAAACAGGACCAGCAAGAAAATTTGTACCCGCAGAACGTGTTGATATAATTGTAAAAACATGACAAATACAGAACCAGAATATTTTAACATAGGCCGAAGAAATGCAGTTGAACAAAATAATTTTTGGAATGGCATTTACCCAAACGTAACTAAACTTTGTAAGATGAGGTTGTTCAATTTTATCACTGCATTAATATTTTTTCATCAATTTTATGTTGAAATATTCTTGTTTAGTGTTTGTTAACTTTTTACAGTTATATTAACACATTGTTCAGGTAGACATTTTTTTACTGATAAAAAGAGGTTTGGGTAAAAATTTATGTATGCATATAATCACTCATTCGATTCTTTGTATATTAAATGTATAAAAGTGAATACGTGCCTGTATGCATTGAGAGAGAAGGAGAGAGACGTACGTAAAAAAATGGTATACATTTATGAGGCAGATTTATATTAGTGCATAGAAGTAAACTATTCTTAAATGCAAGCCTCCTGTATTACCCCATCGAATTCGGGAAAAATTGTGCTAAATGTCTGAATAAAAATAGTTCACATCTATGTATGCATATGGGTAATTACTTTCATATATATATATATATATATATATATATATATATATATATATATATATATATTGATAGGTACATTAATCAAGCAGCTTGATCACTTAAACACAATGGAGGCGATTGGTTGGTGAACCATTGAAGCGATCCAACATTATTTATTTTCGTAACTGCACTTCAAATGTCAGACTCTTTTAGATTATTTAATTTCCAAAATAACATCTGATGTTAAGATTGTTTTCATTATTTCAAAACACTAAAACACGGCTCTTGACTACGACATGCTATGCTGGGCATATCTTCTATATTGTGTCCGTGCGTTCATATTCAGACAGAGATGCGTTTTGTATTTATTTGCGCAGACGCAAGTCTTGAAACATCAAAGGAGATTTCGGATTAAATCGGTTACTTGGTTTAAGTATACGTATGAAAACATCGACCATGCTGTTTTCATTTTTATATCCCCTGAGTACAACGTAGACAAATGTTCTGAGTCACAGCGCCATTCGTAAAAGCTTCGAATAGATGTATATATATATATATAAACATTGTAAATATATTGCATTGGTCCTCGAATCGGTATGAGTATTGATAAAAGGCAGTTGCTCTAATTCGTTTTCCCACTCAATCATCAAAGCGTATGGTACAAGTCAACTGACAACAAAATCTAAAAAATATTACTTCTGTGACATTATTGGATGTTCTCGTAGAACTTTCGCTGCTCTGAAAGCGTTCCTTAGATTAAAAAGAACCAATGTGCAGGGCTGGATTTAGACCTTCGTGGTCCGGGAACCTTCAGGTTCGGTGGGCCCCTCATGTACAGAAATTAAAATCCACAGCAAATCACAAAATTCGCTCATCAAAACCTATTTATTGGATGTAATAGGAAGAGACAAATTATTCATATTCAAAGAAAGGTTAAATGAATTATATATCTGAAGTAGATATATGTATACATGTGAATTCATGAATTACAAACGTTAATTATTAATTAATTTCTTATTAAAGAAACTAATTTTTCAATTGTTTTAGTTTTGGATGAAGGGGCCGGGCAATTAAATCTTCCCCTGAAAAATCTGGTACTGGTTATGTGTACGTAAGTATACACATATATAAACGTACATATTTCTATGTATATAGTTGGATACATGTACGTACTTGTTCCCAAATACTTCAATTTCTAACGTATGATAAGCAAATAACTACAACCTCTAGTATGTGTAAATGTATTGACGTGTACCCGAAATTAAATGTATCAAATGTATCACACGCTGACATGCTCAGACGCAGGTGTACACACAAACCTTTTCGCAAAGATAATCCGAACTTACCCTAACCCCAACATAAGCTTATTCCACAAGATACGGGAAAGATAATCTTGCAACCTGTTATCTTCGTAAATAAATACTAACACAATCTGAACTTTCGGATAGGCTTTGACAATATTCAATTTGGGCTACTTCTACTTGATCCAATTTTATCAGTGTTCGAGAACTACTTTCTCCTACGTCGATGGTTATATATTGTTTTATAAATCACCTCATCACGGTGGTGGGCTGGCCCACAAGGATGCCAAGAAATCTCCCGATCATCATCATTAACATCATCATCATCATAATCATCATCACTCTCTTGAAATCCGTCGTTGGACATAGACCTTCCCCAGGATTTGCCACACTTCTCACATGGGTGTCGCGGAGCCAGTACTCTCTGAATTTGTCTAGCTCGTCTCTCCATCTTGTACTCCGCCGGCCTCGGCTGCGCATATGATCTCTGGGGATCCATGTCGTGAGTCGTGATGTCCATCGGTTGTCTGCCATTCTGGTGAGATGGCCAGCCCATTGCTATTTGAGTTTTTTTTTATTGAATTCTATGATATCTCGAACTCCTGTCTTCTCCAGGATACATTGTGCTGTCTCGTGGTGTCTCCATGTGAGATTAAGCATGATTCTTTCATGTGCGCGTTGCATGATTCTCAATTTGCGGGTCTGTCTCTCGGTTAGGTTCCATGTTTCAGCTCCATTTGTGACTACCGGGAGGATGCATTGGTTGTACACACTCCCTTTTAGGATTGATGGGATCTTCTTGTTCTTGAAGCTGAGCTAGCTCTGCCAAAGGCTTGCCATCCTAGGGTGATTCCTCGCTTGATTTCTTCTTTTGTGATTCGCTGGGCCCCTTCTTTCTTGGTAGAATATTCTTTCGTAGGTGTGTTTGCTTAGAAAAAGTTTTATCTCGCAATTTCTCTTGCTTACCATAGCGTATTTTGTAATTTTCAACAATTGAACAGCCGTATTCACCAAAGGTGGCAAAGGGTTCTATCCCTTTTTATGTGCGAGCGTTTGTGTGTTTGTGTGTTCCAATGCTCCTTGCCAAACCGTTTTGTCTACAGACTCGAAAATTGACATCAGTACTCCACTTCTAGAATTCTTTTTTATCTTTTTTTTTTTTTTTTTAATTTTAGGAAAAAAGTTTTGAGTCTTATTCTGACAGGATTATTACATTTTGATTAGAATCTAGATGTTTAGTTTTTTTTACTCTATTTTAGATGTTTCCGAGTGGAAAACGCTAATGATGTCATTAAGAGAATTTGTTCTGACCAAATTTATTCTTCGATGAATGTTTTACATGACTTCTAATTTTGATGCAACATTTGTCCAATTATTGACTGTGATGGCGATTCTTTTTCAGTTTTGTGTAATTGTTAATCAACATTATATGATAATTAAATTCAAATTTGTCTATATTTCGTTTCCGATTCTTCAAAGTGAGCTGCAACTTGTAAATTACTGGATACAGCGTATTGAATATACTCAGATTGTTTGTTTTGACAAACTCATGGAGAGTTGACTTTTTTTATCACAATTAGTTAGTTCCGGCATTTTTTTTTTTTTAAACATTGTATTTCTTATTATTTTTAGAAATACATTTTTATCTTTTAGATGAAAATTATCTTGTTACTAAGGATATCAGTCAATAGAATGATATAACCATTGAACAAGAAAAATATTTGAAGTAGATATCGGTCCGTAATTTTGAGGCATTCGTTCAACCATGTTATTTACAATTACAAACAAATCATAATTCTCCTTAGTGTTTCCATTGCTTAGTGGTCTAGGACATTCTGCTGTAGATTTGGGGGTCGAATCCATCTATGATGAAAACATTTTTATCTTTTTCTTGTTCTCGATGTCAGTGGTAGGCTAACCATTAGGCTGAGCAGACCATTCCTTGCTTTCGACACTAGGGGCGGATTAATCATTCGGCTGAGTTATTTTAACAGACTTATACAATTGAGTTTTGATTTTATTTTCGTATGTAACAATGACAGATGACAATTACCAGGAGTAGAACGAGTGACGTCATGCATGAATAACAGTGACACAGAGATGTACGCAAAAAACTGATGATGAATTCACCCCTGCTTCTGAAGCCCAAATCTGGCTGACTTGTTCTGCTTAAGTTAACAAATTCCATTAATAGGAACTACTTATGAAGGAATTGAAATGAGACTTGTTGTTTTTGAATAATATTGTACGGAGAAATGAATTCTGTTCTGTTTAATTTTTAGATTTCAATGAAGTAACGGGATTTGAAGTAAGCACAGCTAAGCTTGTTATGATTAATATTTTAATTTATAAATGAGATAACGAAGAAATGTAGTATTATATTTACCATCTTAAAACTATTGCTTTTACTTGTTTCCTAAGCTAAATTTCAGGATTACAAAATACACTTTTCCCCCGGAAGAAAATTTTGGCCCAGTTCGCTACTGTCTTATCGTCTGACGTTTTTATGATGTTATCTTTCCATCTTTCGTTCATAGACGCACTAGATGTTCATTCCAAATGAAACTGCTAACTCGAGAATATGCCCCATTTTTTAATCGCCGTATTTCATGGAATATAAGAATCACCCTATTTCAGCAGGAATTGCTTTTTCAAAAAACGCATTTCTCTGTATCCATCTCGTAAAAATATTTGCTATTCTGATACATACCAAATTTAACTACCATTATCCTTTTTAGTTTTACCCTACAGCAACTAAACTGAAACAGTCTTAATGACGTAATTAACTACTGCCGATTTCAAGTTCATTCGAGTGCGTTATAGCCCAGTTTTTTTTAACTCAAGTTCTGGCCAAAGTGGGACTGGACAACAAAGATGTTTTTGGAAAAAAAGATGAGGAGTCTTATATGCCACCAAACAAACGTCTGCATATAATGATGTTGTCCTGTGACTGCAGTCGGAAATACGATATAACTTGCCAAGCGTCATGAAATAACAAAGCGTATTTTTGGAAGTTCTCCTTATCTAATATGAAACTTCGATTGGGAAGTTGGAGACATTTTTATTAGCCTCCTTACAATACTTCCTGATAGCTTCAAGGAAGTCCTTTAGTACCAGACTGTCTCTCCATGGGGAAGCTCTTAACGAAATTCACTATGAGGAGATATTTTAAATTACCTACTTTCGTACACTTGAACGAATATGATGGATTCAGATTCCCAAGTCGGAAGATAGCAGGTGTAGGAAGTAGGTCATATATAGCCTATATCAGTATATTTTTTCTTTCTGCTACCATCTAAGATCATTCACTAAGATCATTCTTTGCCCAACCTTTTTTTTTTCATTTTGTCCAAGGGCTTTTTTCTTGCTTGGTCCAGTGGTTGTAGCAAGACTCATTTTTTCCCCCAAGAATTTCAAATTTCCTCTATCAGTATATCTCTCCCCTTTGTCACTTTGGGACACCGTCACGTTTTTGCGGAAACGTGCTGTGTCCTGCTGATTGTTACGCTCCTGCAAATTCATTTCGTCTCTCATGGTTTTCCCCGCTCTCCGAAAGTGTAGCTATGGAATCTTCCGGTAGCCAAATGGCTTAAAGCGAAGAAGTGATTATCACTAATTTATATGAAAAAGACTTTTGAGCGTTCCGAAGCTCACAAAATGATGTCCTGCGCTACAGTTGTATTTGTTCTTATCATTGGGTCTATAGTCGACTTCCCAAGAACATATGAACAACGCTGAGGATCTCCTTTACGCGCACAGTCGGTTAATTCTTTGGTGCGGCGTCTACAAGCCTATCGGTGACGCGTACAGGCGCTGGTTAAGGTTACGGTACAAACGCCGACCCCCAGCAGATGCCGACGCTTGTTATCCCCAACGTGTACAATACACCGAACGCACGACTTGATCTTATCTGGGGGGGTTGGGGGGCCACACCCATGCCTCATCGGACGGTGTTATGAACGATCATTCGCTCCTGTCTCATGTCATGATAGATTACTTCGCTGACTCCTGATCCCAGAGGTAACTTTCACTTACACATGCACACATACATACACACACACACTTTCATAGATACCATGGTGTTCGGGCGAATAGAGGTAACGGGAAATACCCCCCCATCCTTGATCAGGCATTCTCACCGAGGATGAGGGGGTTTGAAAGTTGGGACGTTATAGTCCAGCAATTTCTAACTGGGGGGTCTGCAGACCCCTGGGGATCCAACAAATGATTGCACGGGGGTTTGCAGCAGTATTCTCTCTGAACAAGATATTGCAAATCTTTTGGCTGAGAAACATCATCATCCATTGTACAGATATCGAATAACATAATTAATGTACGCAGGTCTTTAAAATATATTAGGATTCGAGTAATAGTAATCAATTTGAGAACCAAAGCAATGGTCAATAAGTTGCTTATTAATACAGTTCATTGATTACAGTTTAAATACTAAATGCTAAAAAAATGGTCTACCAAAATGTCACCTATATAAAAAAAAATCAACCAAAAAAAAAAAAGAGCCGTGGGCGTGTTCACTCAGATCCTAACATTACAAATCTTGTGTTAGAGAAACGTCACCCATCACACGGTCGGTAAAACATGATTATTGTACACAGACTTCGTATATTACAACCCAAAGAAATGTTGTCCATCTAGAATTAATATGATTTTTAAAGGTCAAATATTGTTTATTATTGTACTCCATCAATCAATGTCTAAAAAACCTAAATGCTAAAAATGAAGGTCCGCCAAAATATTTCACTCAAGGGACCTTTGGGTTTCCAAAGTTTCGAAAGCGATGTTAATAACTATAAGTAAAGGACAATGGTGTAGCACAGTTGTTTGATGTAACCACTACTTAATGTACCCATAAAAGACGGTATCATCATCATCATCAATATCATCATCATCATCATTAGCTGATAACAGGGTTGCTGCTAAGATATATTCCGAATATATATCCTTTTTGCACCCGATCCCCTGGTAGAGTGGCAGGTGTATAAAGGCATCTGTGCATGTTAATATACAAACATATACTCAAGGAATGTTACATGTTCCCAAACAAGTGCGTGTCTGCAAATGGATAAATGGATGCATATATTGGTATAGGAATGTGCATGCATATATATATATATATATATATATTGCAAGATATACATAAATGTATGTATGTGTGTAGGTAAGTATGTATAAACAAACATATAAATATATATCAACAAATGTATATTTGTATATACTGGCTCAAGTATTCGTGTATACAATCGCCAGTTTGTGTGCATGTATATATATATATATATATATGAATGTATATATATTTATATACATATATCTATATACTCGAACATATATACATATGTACCAACCTATATATATATATATATATATATATATATATATATATATATGTGTGTGTGTGTGTGTGTGTGCATATATATATATATATATATATATATATATATATATATATATATATATATATCCTTTGTAAGAATTTAATACACTTAGTTTACTTCTAAGATAAAATGTTCGTGTTCCATCTGGCATATGGGCATTTGTATTGTTTACTACTTATAATAATTATTTCAAGAATCTCAGATATTTTGTTTTCTCTTGTTTATATCGTATCTTCCTTCCCCCTCCTTTCTTTTTCTTATATTGAACGTGAGCGAGCGATGTACTATTTTACCCTTTCCAATACGTAATCTAACAGAGAAATGGAACCCCACCACCGCAACCAACGATTGGAGAGTACAAAGAGAACTTGAAAACCCCAGCAGAAAATAATGGTCTGCTCTCCCAGAGAACAATATCCTCGATCCTCACCCCGATATCGCTCTCTCCTAAACCTCATTTGGTAGATGAGACCGTACAAACACAACCCCAAATGGCAGTGTGATACCTCTCTCGCACCAACGAATACATGCATCTCCGGTTATCAGGTTTCAGGTTGAGTGTCATTTGCACTCCAAGAAAGATTGGTGTGGTAGAACCTTCCAAGGATTTGGATCCCACAATATCTTTCCTGAACTATATGAATGATTTCATACTCTAACAGCAAGCAAAGGCACTAACTCATAATTTTACTCGATAGTAACAGATCGGGAGAAAAGTAAGCGATATTAACAGAATATTTCTTGTTACTTACGACTACGTTTTTCTCATACAGAATTATTGATGCATATATATATATATATATGTATATATATATTCTTTGTTCATCGTATCTAACAAGACATGCATTTACAAATAGATATTTAGTCTGTGCACGTTTACATATTACAATAAATATACCAGCATAAACCCGTCCAAAATGACGAGGTTGTTTATGCACAGAACGGCAATAAGGAGCCTGGAGCTATTTTATTGGGCAATTCATTTTTTGATTATTCAAGTATTCTAATTTTATATTGTTTTTTTTTTTCAAGTCACAACTCAACTTAAGCTGTTTTAATGTGTGAGCAGACGTTTATGTCTTGTGAAGTTAAATCAACCAATGAGATACCTTGGCAACAAACAAATAGACAGAAAAAAGTTGCATATAAACTAATTATATGGTTAATTTACGGAGACTTGACATAAGTGAACAGAAAACCTCATTTTACTTTGACTAAGTCCTGAGTTCAGTCGAATATATGCAGGGGGGTATTTAAAATTTATATTCATACATATTGTTGCAAAAGAAACAAGAGTGACGGTTACTAGTGCTGCAAAAAATTTAAATCCTCTTCGGTCTCTAGAGCCTAGAGATTCCCAACCTTGTGTCCGCCGACTCCTCCGTGTGCACTTGCCACAGACTAGCTACCATCATCATTTTGATAAATTTGTCTCAGGTTTATTAGTTTGTTTGTTTTTTTTTAATTTTATTAAAATTGATACTCATCATTTCACATAGACATATGCATAGATACTACGTAGTCCATTATTGAACTAAACTATAACCATTTTCCCCCGCGTTCCACCTTATAATATGAAAATAACCATGCACGCTAAGACAAATCAACCATCGAGCTTTCATCTTTCAAACACACAATAACGTATACATCTATAGCCTCTCACACGAACACAGTCACAACAAAGTTCCTCCACCTCAAACTTGACACAACTCAAGCTTCCAACAGCACCACATAGATAAGAATCTCTATTCCCAGTCATGTTTCTCTGCATTCTGGGCCACCATTTTATCATTCTCGGTCCGTCGAAGCCAACCAAAAATCAACACAAATATGAATAGATAGCTTATATTCGTATTTAATTCCGTTTCCACATTGTCTTTTTTCACCATAATGTCGGATACACAGCATCCTTTCTCACACCATGATAATTTGATCAATTGCTAGAGACTTATTTTTTACGCATTGATTTATTTTGTACATTGTTTCTTGTGTGTGTGTGTGTGTGTGTGTGTGTGTGTGTGTGTGTGTGTGTGTATATATATATATATATATATATATATATATATATATATATTGTACATTATTACGTAGGATTTTTATTACAAGTCCAAATATAAATTGGTTGGGGACTCTGTAATCGAGTAAAAGCCAGTTATCTTGATCTTACGAATATATACAAAGAAGTTACAGAATAGACTCCAATATTTTATTCAGATTTAGCATAATATATATTCACTGAATTAATCACTCGATAGATGCTCCTAGAGAACCACACAATCAATTCGCAATGCCTCTTACACGAAAAGCACAGCAGTGGTTTGTCATTCTGTAGGTGAAATAATAGTTTTTTTGTCCCTAATCTCTAAGGTCTCGGATCTTGAAAATGGATAAGGGTAATGCAGAAAGTGTCAGATCTAAAAGCAATTTGACAGTTATTGCATGCATTGGACCCTGATCTGCGTTATCTTGTACGGGGAAAGAGAAAGTTTTGTGAAACATTTTAAGAAATTCCTTATCTGTGGTCTTTAACAAAATATATGAATTTTTTTTTTTATAGGCAGATTGCTGCTTAAATATAAGTGCACCTGCGCACGTACAGTCTCATATAGATAGACACGTATGGACGAGAGAGAGAGAGAGAGAGAGACATAGAGACAGACAGACAGACAGACAGACAGAGAGAGAGGTAGGGTGGGGCTCACACACTCATCTACAGAGGCAAGCAAGAAGTAAATATACATCTTTATTCCATTTTTATATGCTGAGGACAATCCTCTCTCGAAAGCTTCGAAATTATCTTCATCAACATGCTTGTTATGGACAGATATGAGAAAGCCCCTTTTAACCACGATTAATAATAGGGAGAAGAGTGAGAGGGCCATCGTGATGTAGCGATAAGCCCTTGGATTTTTGGCACAGCATCATTTCTTCTGACGAATCGCTGAACTTTCAGATACTACATCAAACGATTTCCCAGGCCAAGTCAATCCCCTGACATGTATCCCATTGAACATGGGTGGGCAATATTAGATAAGAACTTAGGTAAGAATACTAAAAAGCCAGCAAAACGTTCAGATGGTCTGAAATACAAAATGCTATTCCAGAACTTCTTAATTCTATATCAGAACTAGTTGTTACTCTTAAAACAACTGAAAGAAAGTCAAGGAAGTATTTAAATAAGATATTTTGGTAATCCTTGCAAATCAGGCACTACAAAGACTTATGTATACACCGAAGAAACATTATCTCCCTTTATGGTTGAAATTTCATTTTTCCCTTTACAGCTAACTTTACGGCTAAAAATGTTGAGTACACTCGGAAAATCACTCGGAGGCTCCTGAAGTGTTTAGTTCGCTCGAAATTTCATTCTTGGGCTCCAAAAAGAATAATTATATAACGCATTGATCGGAAATGAACACAATAATGAAGATAAATGAACAGTATAATTATTATGATATTTAAATAATAGATCTATTGAAATAAAAGTTGAGCAGAAGTTAATTTTCAGAGCCTTCGTCAAGCGTACTTAATATTTCTAGCTATAGAGTGCGTGGGAAATGAAAAATGAAAAATCTAACCGCTTCGAGCCATTTTAGCCATAAACGAGGAAACTTTTTCAATATTTACCCGTCATTCTAGTGCTTGATTTGCAACGATAACCGATATTTTTTCAATAGTTAAATCTGATATATTTGCTTGAAACTTCATAT
>OY735198.1:10353319-10368319 GCA_963457665.1 Thysanoteuthis rhombus
GAGTTTGCATTTCGGTTGGAAGATATATGACGTTGGAGAGGACTTCTGTAACGTTTGAATTGAGAATTTTTCTGAAAGCAAACCGGCCCAGCCGTACATCCCAGACATTACCGGAGCTTTATTGTAACGTTGCAAACTGCTGGAGCTGAAAATACCGCTCGTACGCGAGAGGACGTCAAAATACTTTTTTTCACTCAAATTTATGTATAGAAAGTATAAAATTTCTTTGAAATACGTAAAGGTAGATAATACATGTTTTTCTAATATCTCCCTGAAATTTTGAAGAAACACTGTCTGCAACGACGCGAGGACTTTGTGGCAATTCTCCAAAGGAAAGATAATGTAACGTTACAAGAAGTCTATGTATCGTGCAGAAACGTTAAAGAAATGCCAATTTGTTAGTTCGGAAGAGAAACGAAATACGAAGCTGGAGGAGAAGAGCTATCAATATTCTTGACAATTTTACAGATTTCACGTCTACAGGGCAGACATCACGTAGTAAAAGTTTAATTGTTTTTAAGGCTAATTAATGTTCAAGTTACAGCCGACGAGTTGGAACGATAACAATATCGTTTGTTTGTTTGTTTGTTTGTTTTTTATTTGTTTATTTAAAAAAATGTAAATTGAAGATTAAGGGAGTTTTTAAAAACTTTAATTGATGAACAAAAAATGCTGAAGGAATACATAATGAGAAAATAACAAGAAAAAAAAACAGCGAAGGAAAACGAAGGAAAGTGGGATGAGGAAAGAGGTGGGAAGAAGTATGAGATGAGGAATGAAGATGAAGATTTGAGAATCAAATGAATGAAAACTGGATAGAAATCGAGTGAACTTAAGAATGAGCTGGAGAAAGAACAAAATAATTGGTGAGTCACTCAATAGAGACTGTCACGCCACCAACTGCTTTTGGCGTCATACCGTGTTAGGGGCGATCAGTTAGAAAAAACTGGGAAAAAATAGGTAATCCATGAATAGATTACTTCTCTCACCTTTTGTTGGATCAGAGAAAAATCTGAACGAACATAAACCCAAATGAGGGATCAATTAGCATCAACTTACATCGTAAATTGAATTTTTTAAGGATGGTTCAAAGTTCTATTGGTGAGGCCTGTATGCGTAACACAAACATAAATACATGTGTGCGTGGCCAATTAGCAAGCCAGAATTACGTAAAGAATGAAGAAACTTCTATTGACGATTTCGTTTATCATTATATGAAAATTAACGAGTTATTAGCTTTGTATATCACTCTAAAAATACATTACAGGCACCATACGTTCGTCTTGAAAGGGTTAAAAGAAGTGTCAAATCAGATGTTTTTTCCTGAGAAGTTAGAGATTATAAGTTAGTGCAAAGGAGCTCATTTCGTCCGTGGCACAGATGTTTCCTAGAAAATAACAAACCAGTATCTGAGTTTTAGTATAATACTGTCTTGCACTCAAGTTGAACTGGTGTATTGATAAACCAGTTTTCGCGATGAGAAATCATAGAAAATCAGGTATGATTGGTCACTCGACAGAAACCATTACGTAGCTGCAAGCCGTGTTAGGGATGATCAATCAGAAAATTGTATAAAATGGTCATCAATAAGCAAGTTCCTTCTCTCGCTTTTTTGTGGGGCAGTGAAGCCTGAATTTCCAGGAAAAAAAGTGTGAATGCTGCCGGACATGAACTATGATATCAATTTAGCATAAACTTACATTGCAAATGGGCCCCCCTCCAAATCTCATAGGCAGCCAACCAAATCAACTTGAAAGCTCACCTCATCCACGATTAAAATCCCTCTACAAGTCCACATATAACATTTCATAGAAATATATTAAGGAGTAACGCAGTTATCAAATTGAGGAAATGAGACAACGACGACAGACACCCGTAGCAAATGATAGCCCCCACCGGGGGGGGGGGAACTTTTTTCCGCCGGGGATCCAGAGGAAGTAGAGAAACAAAATGAAGTCAAGAACGAAATGAGAGAGTGTAAAAAGCAAACTGTTAGGCACTTGAGGTCAAGTCTAAAGATAGGCGTCTTCCACTTGAACGTGTCCGGACTGGACGGTGTTGTCCATCTGATTAACAACTAAATGACCTACTTGTACACTCCTGCATGTAAGGGACGTCTAATTGCACAAGTACATATGCGAACGTATGTCTTTCTTTCACATATAGGGCAGCTACAGTAGGGAAAAGTTAACGAGCTAGTCTTGTATGAGACCGAGGGAGAGGTGGAGAGAGAGAAAGTATTGGTGTCTACGCAAAAGAGAAAGTGGATTGAGAGGGCCACTGCGTTTTGACTAATTGATCGGTTTCTTGGTTTTTTATAATTATATATAAGTAGGCTAGAGCCCGTCCTTATGGTGCATATTTGGAAGGGGGTGGACTTTATGTTATGCAGAGCAGCCAGTAAATAACTTCCACGTGTTATATGTACACATGTAATTGTATACGCAAATCGAACAACCGTAGCCGTCGACGATTGCGAGGGATTCTAACCTTTTTTCTATATGTGCGTGTGTTCAAGTCTTAATGTGTTCCAACACTCCTGACCATACCGTTCTATCTACAGACTTGAAAAATTGGCATCAATACTCCACTCACCCTATCTAAAAAAATTTTTCTCGAAAAAAAAAAGGCTTTTTTGTCTATTTGTGCCTTATTCTGACGGGTTTGATTCATAACTTCTATACTCTACAGAATCTAGATGCTTCTAGATGTTTTTTTACTCTGTTTTGGATGTTTTGAATGTTTTCCATTGCAAAACACTATTGATGCCATAAATAGAATTTATTCGAACTATACATTTTCTTCGATGGAATTTCTTTACATGACTTAAAATTCTAATGCTACGGTTGTTCAGTTATTGACTGTGATGGCTAATAGTCTATTATACTATATCACTGATTTCTCCAACTGTAGATTCCGTTTTGGATTGGGACTGTCAAGGATTTAGACTCAATTTTGAATTCTCGTCATAAATCATTTTCTCATCATCGGTAGCTATTAGAAAATTGTCAATCAAAATTGTCACCAAAAATGTCAACATAGTTTTCTTCAGTTCAGGCTGACTGGCTATGTATGTATGCATGTATGTATGTATGTATGTATGTATGTATGTATGTATCACACGCACAGCTAGAGGGCTGAAAATTTGAGCATTTACTTCTTATTACGTCTAAAAGACATTTTTTGTTTTTGCCCCCCCCCCCCTTCCACAAAAAAAATTCCCAGTGGGGGTTTAGTTTATATGTAATGTTACTTTACGCTAAATCGGTACCCAAAATTGTGTCCGGCAATATTTGCACTTGTTTCTTACTGATCACCACCGAAGAAAAAGTGAGAGAACTTATTTATCCATCGTTCACCCTGTTTTGCCATTTTTAATTGATCCTCCCCAAATCGACATGTTGCCAAAAGTCACGCGATGGTTACTATTGAGGGACTAACCAGACTTTTATCTGGTTGTTGTTTACTAAGCTTTTTTTACTCTACCATGTCTACTGTGTTGGGTGTGATCAAATTGGAAAAGGGCGTTAACAATGAATAAGTTACATCTTTCGCCTTTTGTTCAATGAAAATAGTCTGATTTTTTTTTAAAAACTTGTATGAACGGGCATAAACTAAGGGACCAATTTAGCATACACTTACATTGTAAACTGAACCCCCAGTAAAAACCTATATCTGAGGCAGATTTTGAAAAGACAATGGGGATAATGTTGGAATATTCATCCCTCAAGGTGTCATTGGTTCGGCCTACAGGCGTGATATATACATACACAGTCAGTCAGACCAACCTGAAAACTGAAAGAAAAAAACGGTTAAGTGATAGTTATGGTGCACGATGTCTAAAAATGGGGATGTTTCATCTCTCTCTAAACCATGGCTTAGATCAACAGATCTCAACATTCCGTCAGCTTCTATCTTATTTCATTTATTCCTTCATTTGCATCTGCTTTTGACACGCAAAAATCACGCCCGTGAAACTAAATCACATATCAACGGTTAATGGTTCATGCAAATTTAATTTTAGAGAAAACAAAAAATGAGGTAATCAGTGGCTGGCTTGCAATCTGTCTGGCATCGGTTGCCTCTTTGTAACCAGTTAGAGAGGCCCCTTTCTGCGTGAAAAACTTGCCGATAAGACTAAAGAGGGTATTCTTTCATACATCTTGTGGTAGGCAAAGATATAAGCATCGAGAGATATAGATAGCAAAGAAAGAGAGGTTCAAGAGGAAGGCTGATATGGTTGAAATATTGAATGCACTTGAAATAGGCTTTTTTTTACAGCGTCATTATGCCAGCTTCAGTTGGAGTGGGATTAAACTTAGAAAATCGGTTGTTAAATTTAGTATGACCGATAACCAACAAAGATTATAAAGAGAAAAATGTTGATATTATTGGACGTGACTGTCTTTTTGCCTAGGCTGTTCCATGTGTTTGCTACTCTTGTCGAGAACATTTTTTTTAACACCAGTAGAGATCTGAATTCGTTATTTATGGCTCCCCTTAAGGGTTTTACTGCAAGCATTTTCTTATCAAGGCATTTTGATCAATGGACGTCAGTATCCACTTTATGCGTGTTGTTCCGGGTTTATAGACTTCCAATACGTCTGTATTTTCTTCTGTATTTCAGGGCCTCTAGATTGAGTTGGTTTTTTTTTTCCTTTGTTTTTTAATCTTCCAGTATGAGACATGTCTTCCAACTCCGAAATGGTTTTCGTGGCTCAACCTGGCACTCTGGAATATAGTCTGAAGTTGTCTGGAAAAAAAAAGATTATTATTTGTTTAGGTGCAATGTAAGGGAGGCTAAAGAAGGCATGAGTCGGAATATAGTGATCCAAACAACGAGGAGAAGGATGCAAGTCCGACTAATTCATTGAAGTTTTATTTCATACCCACGTATTGGGGATGACTTAAGGCACTCGTCTTGTTAGTTGTGACAGTCAATAAAGCAAAGGAATTACGAAGTCATAACGCCAAGAACCATGCATTAGATTGCCCACCATGTTGACAAGATGTGATACAAGGTCTGTTTAATGTGGAGAACCTCATGTAATACTTATACTTACGTATATATCACCGTCTGTACATATGGATATGAATGTGTACGTCTCATTACATGTAAGCATACTATATCTACCTATATGTATGCAGTATTCATCTATGCGCGTACATAGTTAGTATGCTTACATATGCATCACAAGGTGTGTGCATATTTGTAAACATGCATATATATACATATATATATATATATGTATATGTATATGTATAAGTATATATATATATATATATATATATATAAATAAATATATATATATATATATATATATATTTGTAGATGTCGGAATTGGTCTGATCTGAAATGTATAATCGTGTCTTCATAGATAACGCTTTCATGAGTATCTCTATCAATGTACACATATAGATATGTGATTGCATGTATTATTGTATTTGAGCTTAGTATGTATATATTCAATATTTATCTATGCACATAAATTTTATGCGTGCTTACCTTTACATCATTGTATATTCATATAGAAATATATATTCAAATTTGCATTAGGTATTTACGTAAACATATATACGTCCATATATATATATATATATATATATATATATATGTATGTATATTCATACATACAATATTATCAATGTGCATATATATTATGTATGCTTACATTTATAGCATTGTATGCTTGCACGTGTACGTATCTATTCAAATGTCTTCATATACATCTCTGTGTGCATTCGTATGTATTTGTAGATATTGGCCCGATCTAATCTGTTAATGTAAAGTAGGACATCAAACCTAACAGATCTCCTTGACAGCCTACGTCAGCCTCTGTGAACTCATGCCGACGTGTCCACACTTGAGAGTATCGCAAATCGGTCACTCACTTCAGACCGCCCTTCCCTGTCATGGCGCTCGACTGCGCTTGTCTACAGAACCGATCCTGTCGCGTATCGAATTCTTATCGACATGTGCTTTTAGAAAGATTGCTCTGATCAATCCTCAGTGTACCCTCGCCCGCACCCTGCTGTCCATCACACGTCAGCATGTTTGTTGACTGCCAACCGAGACGTGTTTCATGTCTGATTATCACCGAAAATACACCCAGGGGCGTGCTTGATTATATTATTTGTCAGTTGTTGTTTGACGGGGAACGTTCGGTTCTGCTGTCTGCGGCATCTGTCACAAATTGGAGGTCAAAGTTATCATCATCGGCTGCAGCTGCAGCAGCAATTATCAGTCTACTGCTGGACAAAGGTCTCCCCCATTTCCTTCCATGACGACCGCAATTAAGCTAATCTCTGCCATGTCTTACCGGCAAACCTTTTCATCCCATCTTTCATTCCTGTGTCTGGTCTTTTCCAACGATATTTATTGTCCCATGGGGACCAATTGGTCAGCTCTTTTGCCCAATCTCTTGCCATCTTTTCTTGCCCAGTTTCCAGCCCATCTCCATTATATATATATATATATATATGTTTATGTATATATATATATATATATATGTATATATATAGTGTAGAAAGTCTTTTCAACATAAGACACTAAAGATGTGAAAGAACCTTTCCAGTCAATTATATCCGAATTCTGTTAATGCGATTCGTGCAGGATTTTCGAACGTTTTTTTATGTTTTACATAGAATTAGATATTATCGTACAATATGTGGCTTTTTCTTGTTGGGATCATAAGTTGTTTACCATGTAACCGTTTTGGGGATTTAAAAGCAAAACAGTTGCAATAACTTTAGGGATGTGATGCTTGATCAACACCATCTCCCTTGAAGTCATGTCATTATATATATATAAATAGAGAGAGAGAGAGAGAGAGAGAGAGAGAGAGAGAGAGAGAGAATCACGAGGATATATATCCGTTGGATGTCAATCCCTACGCAAATGGCAATATGTTTTGTTCTATTATGTAATTGTCGGTTGCTGATGTGTGCGTTAAGCACAAAATGTTGACATCCACTAGATATATATCGTTGTAATTCTTATTTTTATGTATCAATGGCCCTATTAGCCGTGTTGAATATGGAGCATTCTGATTAAATATCATCAACAAAGGATAAAATCTGTTTTCTATTTCTTTCTGTATTCATACAAAATGAAAAATGCATACAATATGAAATATATATATATATATATATATATTTGTGTGTGTGTGTGTGTTCAGCACAGCAACAGAGATACTTCATTATTGCGATTATTTCGTGATTTCAAACAGTTTTATGCAAATAGAACAGAAACAATGGACGAGGAATTAATTCTGATCCGTCGGCAGGGCCCAGCTGGTCTGAATTAAAGACGCATGTGTGCCGTGAAGCATACCTGCCCAGACGATCGTATCTGAGACTCCAGCGTTTTGTGTATGTGCGTGTGTATGTGTGTGTGTATGTGTGTGTGTGTATGTTTAGTTTACAGTATGTATATCTGTGGATTTTGTTTCCAATAAGGAAAGAAAACAATAATTGTACATAAAATAACATCTATTCCTCTAAAATGTTTCGGCTTTTGGCTTTATCAAAGAGATATTATAAAACGTTGTTACTTGAAATAACGGGATATTTCACATATTTGTTCCATTTAATCTTTAATAAAACGCAAAGGCAAAACATGTCAGTGGAATAAATATTTCATACAATAATCGTTTTCTTTTCTTGTTGTCAACTAAATTCATACGGTCGAATCTATCGTATTCACATACATGTATAAACTATGACAGGTTTATGTCTGGGACAAAAACCTAGGCTCTCAGGAGATGTATTTTAATTTAAATCGTAGCCATTAGCTCACTGCAATTGTACTTTAACTCACTAACTCTTTCTCTCTCTCTCTCTCTCTCTCTCACTCTGTCTGTCTTTCTCTCTGTCTCTTTCACTTCCTCTCCAGAAAGAACAAGTGTGTGTATTACAATATGAGACTTGAAAATAGCAGACAAATGTTTGACGCCATCATTCAAGTCTTTCCCCGAAGATATCCACAAACTTATGAGAAATAACAAATATGAGTTATTTGTAATGATATATGCACTTATACATGTACATATATAAGCGTGCATTTGAAAGATGTTATTTCCAGTACGTACGCGCTTTTCTCTCATTCCACCTTGAATTTGTGATATATATATATATATATATATATATATATATATATATATATATATATATATATATAAGAAAATGCTTTGTTTGGAAAAGACTAATATCTGCTAAAATGAAAAAACAAATGAAAAACCTGAATTACTTTGTTCTTATATACAAAATATTAAGTATAAACATTGGTATATTTCGAAATAGATCCGCAAATGAAGATCATACTTGTAAACAATCCAGTACAAACCAATAAATAAATTTGCCGTATACACATTTATCTAATTTCTGTTTGGATGCATATATATATAATTACATTCCGAATGCAAATATAAATAAGGCTGTGTAGTCAAATTGGGATTGAGAAGGTGGTGGCTCCTTTAGTACAGCCGTTGCCGCTATTTTCTGGCGAGCATTGGATAGGTGCCACTTGATGTATACATACATATATATATATATATATATATATATATATATATATATATATATATATATATATATATGTGTGTGTGTGTGTGTGTGTGTGTGTGTGTGCGTGTGTGTGTGTGTGTGTGTACTTCTGTTGGAATGTGAGTGTGCGTCTATATATTACCATATGTATGTGTGCATTGTATTATTATACAGATATGTTTATATGGATGAGTTTTATATATATTTAAAATTGTTTGAGTATGTATATGTATATTTGTACATACATAGTTGAGTACTGATCTTATAATCATATATCAAAGTATGAATGAGGATATATATATATGTGTGTGTGTGTGTGTGTGTGTGTGTGTGTGTGTGTGTGTGTTAGTGTTTCTGTGTTCTGTATATGTCCGTGCGTATTTCTTAGTATGTCGGCGCGTGCTTCTGTATGTGGGTGTTTCTGTACATGTGTGTGTGTGTGATTGTTTGTATACGATCTGAGTGCGTTGATTTCTGAATATGCACATGTGTGCGTGTTTATATATATATATATATATATATATATATATATGTATGTGTGTGTGTGTGTGAGTGTGTGTGTGAGTGTGTGTGTGTGTGTGTGTGTGTATGTCAGTGTATGCATTTCTGTTTACCAGTGTGTGCTTCGGTATGCCAGCGTATGCGAGTGTGTGTTTCGGTATACCAGTGTATATGTATGTATTTGTTTCTACAAATGTCTGTGTGTATATTTTCTTTATATGTCACTGTGTGTGTCTTTCTATATACGAGCATATGTGCGTATAGATTTAATGTACACATACCATGATACACGTGGAAATGTACGTATCTGTATATGCTGATATGTGTGGTGTGCGCATAGCAATGTAATGTTTTCCCTGTCAAGTGTGCTCTCTCATTCATATTTGATATTCTATTTATGTATGTCAATTTATTAGGGTATACGTTCCCGCCCAGAGGATAAATTTGTCTTCATTAGCAATGGCTGACTTCAAATTTACAAGATAACGACACTTTCGGTAGGTTTTAGATCAGTGATTCTCATCAACCTTTTTTTCAGTCCCAACGCCCCCAATGACACCTAGCTACATGTAGACGCCCCCTCCCCGTACTTTGAATATGAGAAGTACTCAACACAGATTTTTAAAGACGTGTGGTAGCTTGCTATTATGGAAAAAAAGACATCAATATCAAGATCAAAGGTTTTATTGAGGAAAATATAATAGTATCAATGAATTTCTAAGCAGATACTATTTAACGACGGCCGTTTGTAAATTATAATCATAAGATGTTTATTGAATCTCCATAATGCCTTCTCTTGAAGCTCAAATGACCCTTTCAGGTCCTTAGTCATCCCCGGGGGGTAGTAGCATCCACTTAGAGAACCACCGTTTTTGATTGCTTCTGAGCGCTTAATATATTAACAGGAGTAATTCTTTTAATTTTGGACGTCAAAAAAAAGATCTCGAAGAATATGTTACTAAGTGTTCTAGAAAGTTGCCAATATTACTGCTTCCTTATACTTAAGTCTAACTAGTATCTAAACACTTTATTTATTTACTTGTCTACCAGTGCCGTCAAAAATGACTGCATATATAAGATATATCCGGATACACTTACATAGACGTGAATGAAAGAGATTTTAATTGTAGCTGCCTTGGAGAAAAGCGTTTCAGCTAACCAAAAAGGTATTTTTTTAAATTTTTCTATTTAAAAATTTTCTTTGAATTCAACATTTTTACTACGTCATCAGAACCTGAATGAAATTCTATTTTACTTCGTCAGTTGCACCCTTTAGCGTGATAAAAAGACTCCTGCACTTGTTAATTATTATATGTGTGGGTTGTTGAGTGACTCGTTATGGTGTAATGGTTCTTGTCTCACAGATTATGATTATTGAGTAGTGAGATCGATCATCACTGGGTGCTCCAAACTTACAGCCTTGTGCCAGAACTAAGCTGCACAGTAACTATATTTCTGGGTGCATCGTTATTGGTTATCGAGCTGGTCTCGTTGATCATTATTACTAAGTAGTATCTGATCCTCGGTGGGTACTCCATACTACTGGCCTTGTGTCAAAACTGCTCATCATCATCATTATTATCATCAGCAGCTGCAGCAGCAGTAATAGCAACGGCGACGGCCATTCAACGTCCATTGTTGAACGAAGACCTTCCGTAAAATTCACCAGGCCTCTCAATCGTAGACGTTTCGGCACCAATGTCTCTTATATTATGTCGGTTTCGTATCTGATTCCTGAGGATCCACGTTTTGAGTTGTAATCTCCAGCGGTGGTCTGATATTCTTGCAACGGAGACCCGCCCATTGCTACATCTAATAAATTTTATGATATCTCTTACTCGTGATTTTTTTCCCTAATACACTGTGCTGTCTTGTGATCTATTCATACGGTTAGTAAATAATAACAAAAGGCAAGTTGTTACAAGCTGGACTTGGACATTAGCACTACTGAGTAGTGAATTCGATCTTCACTGAGTGGCCCATTCTTGTTGCTACGATTAGTAGATGAGCTTTTTGACTATGATCAGTTGCGACTCGTCTTCGGGAAAATGGAGCGTCCCTGAACCCTCAAGAATCCAACGTAAACGTGTGGGACACACATTAAACCTAACCCTGTGAAGTATCTGTGCTTCATGGGGAGGCAAATATGAATTTGATCCTCACAAGGTGGATCACACTTTTGACCTTGTGCCAGACTTGAGCTTTGTTTAGTTAATGACATTTTTTCCTTCAGAATAAAAAAAAATGCCTGTATGTTTTTCCTATTTGAACTTGTTTATTAGGAATGAGTAGACATCGCAGTATATTAGAGAGAAAAACGGGAGTAAGAGATATCATAGTAAACATTAGAAAACTCAAGTGGCAATGGGCTGATCATGTAGCAAGAATGTCAGACAACTGTTGGGTATCACGACTCACATCGTGGATCCCCAGAGATCATATGCGAAACAGTGGCAGGCAAAAAATAAGATGACAACATGATGACAAGCTCAAGTATGGCAAATCTTAGGGAAAGTCTATGTCAAACAATGGACGCCGAATGGCTGCTGCTGCCGCTGATGATGATGATAATTATATGCTTATATCTATGTACAGTGTCTATGCGCGCCCACTGAGGAACTAAGGTAGGCGAGAATTTAGCTACATCTGCGTATTCCAATGGAAAGTCCGTAAATACAAATGTAAATGCACATCTATATTAAAGTACATTAAGCTAAGCCTTGACATGCTCTTTCCATACATATTCATATCACTTCTTAAGCGTTGTCTCCAAGATAGAATTCTGAGTAAAGTGCATTCCGATGTTAAGACCCCCAATTATAACTTTAACCTACCCGTTAGACTCTACCCAACTTCACTCGTCAAAAATCCAACCCAACCAGAATATCCACCCTCATATGACATGCACCTTTTCATCACCGTATGTAAAATATGATCTCTTCTCTTCAACGTAAGTTCGGCTGGGTACTTAAGGTCAGTATTTGTTTGCACTGGCTGATAAAAAATATCTGCTTGAATGAAGACATCTAAATGTTTGCAGTTTAAATACTAATGATCCAACTATTTCGTTAGAACTCATTGTTTGCTTCCAATAACTCGATCTCAAATCTCTCTTGAATGGTGTAGTTTTGTGCATACATGTGGGCAATTGATACCTTTCTCGTTTTAAAATGGCCGTGGATCGTGTTAGAGTTAGTATTTATGGGGTTTGGTTTTACGGTTAGTGTTTTCAGGAGTAATGTTTGGGTTAGGTTCTTTGACCTGAAATTCGTTATCAGTTAATCTGCAGTCATTTTGAAACGAGAAAGGTCACAATTGCCCACTTATGTATAACAAGCCTGGCTGCTACAGAGCCTAACCGAACTCCTACTTCTACTCCGGCAGATGTTAATTACTGCAACTTTTGTATTGTATCGATTTAATAGATAAATTCGAATGTATACAATACATATCAGTTTAGTTCAGTTGGTAGGAGAGCAGCCTTTTAATCTCATGGTCCCGATTTTAAATCTCGGTAAGGAAATGGGTTGGTCATATTGTAAGAATATTAGACAACTCACAACACTTATCCCGAAAAATCATATGCGAAATTGTGGCCGACAGAAAGTACGATTGAGTGACAAGCCAGACAAATTCAGAAAGTACTGGCTCTGCAACGCCCATGATAAAGGGGTCAAGCGAATTTGGGGAAGGTCTCTGTCCAAGATCGGACGCTAAAACGATGATGACGATGACGATGACGATGATGATGATGATGATGATGATAGACAAAAAGGGAGGAGTTTACTCCCCTGAATTTGGTAAGGATTGTTCTTGTTCTCGTTACAGCGGAAAAACAAAATTAACTTCAACATAGACTGGAATTTGACAAAAGAGAAAGGAGAGAGAGGAAAAGAAAGAAAGTGGCAAAAAAGTGAACAAGAAAAAGTGAGTGAGATAGCCATAGATAGAAGGTATTGAGACACGAATGTAGAACGATTGAGGACCTCAACGGGAGTAGGGACTAACTTTGGAGAGGATTATTCTTGTTGTTACTGGGGGGGGGGTTGCACGGAGGGGCGAAGTCAACTCCAACTTTGACTGGAGTTCGGCAATTTGCACAGAAGTTTTATGCCCTTTTCACGTTCCTACTTTTAATCTTCTCTCCCCCGTTTCGCTTTCTGAGACTTCCCAGACAAATTTAACACACAGATGATAAATATAGCACTTCGTGTTTTGAGTGGAAGAAAACCAAATGGGTTGGGCTCTAAAGCAAGACCGATGTAATCGCAAAAGCTATAGTCATAACTGAGTGGTTAAATTGACACAGAATCTTAACAGCTGTTCCGACGCGTTAGTAATGACCCAGTGGCAACCAAAAAGAATACTACTGGTCATCGTTTCTTGAATGTGCCACTTTGAGCCATATCAGTCCTTTTTGAGTAAAGTATGAAATTAAGTGTCTTCTGCTAGCAATTAAAAAAGACTAGTTTTGCTTTTTCTTTGTATGTTATTTAGGTTGTTGATCGGGAGTGTTTGGCCATATCCTAAACAAGAAAATCTGACTAATCCTAAAAAGAAGGCTCGACATCAAATACACCCATAACCTATAAAGCTGAAACTCTGAACCTAATCAAAAGATTGGCCATCAAACTAGAAACCATGTAACTTTAACAAGAATGGATCATGTTTAACGTCACATGGAGATCTCATCCGACAGCACAGTTTATTAGAGAATAATCCGGAGTCAGAAGGGTAGAATCCATTAGAAAATTCGAATAGCAATGGGCTGATCACGTTGCAAGACTGTCAGATGATCGCTGAACCAACAACGTGGATCACCTGGGATTATTTATGAAATTGCCGCCAGTAAAATATAAGATGACGAGCTAGACAAGTTCAGAAAATATTGGCTCTGCAACAACCATGATGGAGAAATCCGGCGAAACCTGGGAAAGGTGAACGACGGAAGTGGAAAAACTGATGAGGATGATTCACATTGGTTCTGGGTTTGTGTTTTAGAACGCCATCGGCTAATCTTTGAGGATATACGTAAATGGCGTCGTCCAAAAATGATTTATGTACTCGCTGCCTAACTCATGTCTAGGAGTGGCTATGAAAAAAATTTTGATAACCACTCTCCTAGTTACAACTCTGTCGATATGCACTTGCAAAATTGCTATCTCTTGTTTGATGTACAAAACCCTCTCGCTTTAAAGCTTATTGCTCAAGCGTACAGTCAAATAAACACACATATATGTCCCCTGCCCACTATCTGAAAGTAGCCGATAAGGCGTACGTAAATCGAGAAAAGCATTTGTTATTAATTTATATGGGAAACATTTTGGAGAGTTCGTAAACCAAAAGCGTGTGATGATAATATGTTTGACTAAATCGTGTGTGTATGTGTGTGTCTCTGTGTCTCTGTGTGTCTGCATAGGCGTCCACTGCAACTCTTCTAATGTGGATTGTAAAAGGATATATTCAGAACTTATCTTAGCAGCAACCTTGTTACCAGTAAATAATAATACAGTCTTTACATTTGAGAACATTGCGCAGGTTATGCTTACGGAAAAACAATTGAACTGCTCCAATATCCTTTATTGACTATCAGGTCCCAACTTTCAATTGCCCCGTTTTTCTCGTGTGTATGTGTGTGTGTGTTGTGTTCAACTCTTTTGATTCATAAACGACTTCACACGTAAGAAAAAGGTTTCTTGGCGACAGGGCTCTCTTCTCAAATCTTCTTGCTTCTAAGTGTTTTTTTTTTTTTTTTTTTTTTTATAATAAAGATTTCTGGACAGGCACAAATACCAACCTCCTATATCCCGCTCCCTAACACTAAACCCCTAAACAAAACCAAGATAACCACACTCACACAAACAAGCCTTAAAATGAAATATACACAATGTACCTATGATGCATCCGTACATGTGTGTACACTTTAAGTGGTTCTAGAGAGTCGACGGATTTTGC